>VWZE01006839.1:1016588-1069944 GCA_013396675.1 Eubucco bourcierii | reverse complement strand
TGGTTTTTTTTTTTTTTTTTTTTTTTTTTTTTTGTTACTAGGACCAAGCATTTGAGATACACAGCCCAGAAAAAGAGAGGGGAAAGTCATAATCACTTTATTTGCAGCTGGTTTATAAAACCCCTTTTAACATTTGAACAAAAACACACATTTATGAGAATGAAAGTTTTGACATGTTTAATGTGCTTGATAAAATGGAATGCACCTTACTGTATGATAAACCAAACACTGAAGCTTTTTTCATAACTTAGAACTAGAATTTCACCTACAAAAGTTAGTTTAAAATATTATATAGGTGTTTGCACCCCAAAGCCATAGGTGGAGAAGCACAAACGATGCATGGTCCTGTCTGATTTCTTTAACAAAAGAACATATTTTCATTTTGCCTGCTGTTAAGTGAATGATCTGTTGCTTTCTAGGATAGTGACAACCTCTGGTGGGATGCCTTTGCAACTGAATTTTTTGAAGATGATGCAACCTTAACCCTTTCATTTTGTTTGGAAGATGGACCAAAGCGATACAGTAAGAGATATATTTTTTTTTTTGTTCTAATTTTAAGCCTGAGCTTCTAAACATAGTTTATGTGTAAGAGGCAGATGCAACCCTGGCAATGATAAAGCCACTGGTTTGCCTTCAGTGACTATGAAGTTCCAATAAGAAATTGCATGGGTTGAGAATCTGTTTTTGGTGGAATTCCTCTGAAATTTATTGTGTGAAAATAAATTATTTCCTAGTAGAGTAGGACAAATAACATCAATATTTGGATTTTAAAAAAAATTAGTTTGCTTTGGCTGTGCTTTTTGTTAGCTTGGTTTCCACAAAAAGTGGAGTCATGTGGGCAAACCTGTTTACAGAAAGGGAACTTTGTAACATATTTCTGTATAGCTGCTGCAAGGGCTTCCAGATTTAAACAAGGATCAGAAACAAAACATTGCCAAAAGCTATAGCCTTGCTGATGTATTATTCCATCAGCTGTGTGCTGTTTCCACACATTAAGGGCCTGCCCCAGATCTTGCCTGAGCAGCACTGTAAGTTTTAAATGCTCTCAATCAAGCACTACATGAAAGCTTGAAAGAACATGAAGGAGTGGATGATCTGATGGCATTGGTATCCATACCCCACACACACCTGTCAGGAAAAAGGGGTAAAATTCATTGAAGAAATTGCTTGCAGTGAGTGGTTCGCTCAGCTTTAGCACTTAAGCAAGAGAGATATGAGTAAACATTGCAAAACTGCATTGACAATTGTTCCACCTCGTTTGGAGTGACCCCTGCTTCATGGTCATGCCTGTGCTCTCTGCTCAGTGTTCTGACTCTTGTGCCATTCTCCTTTCTCATGAGTGACTGATGGTCAGCGTTTCACTCACATACTTCTAATTCTTTTTATCAATTATCTCAGGTATTTATTTGGCAACTGTTGCCTTCTCCTGGAGGAAAAAAAAAACCAGCCACTTTGAACGCATGTTCTGGGATTAGTGTTGACAGAATTACAGTTTCTTGCTTTTCAAAGCAAGTGATAACTCTGTAAAGGTCCTCAAATTACAGCCTATAGCAACACTGGTAACAGCTGATCTGTCCTGATTAGGTTGAGTCAACTTGTCAGGTATCAGATTTGCTAGTGCTGTTATCAGTCCAGAAGGCACAGATACATCAGCAAAAAGCAATTAATGTCCAGTTAGATCAGAGGGAGTTCTGTTTCTGGAAAACATTGCTGCATATGAAAGAATTTGTCAAAGAGTAAAATACTTCTGTTGTCACAAATGCTTGATAATGGTTGTGCTGTCTGGGACAGGGACAGTTTGGTACAGGGCAATACAGTGACTCTTAGCCTTGTTGTTGATAGATTACCTCACCGTAGGCATGTTTCTGAAAGTGGCCAATACAGAGAATTTTTCCTCTAGTTTTGATTTCTGACTTCTGTGCAAACTGTTGTTACTTTTGGTGATGGTGTTCTCAGCATCTGGAATTAAAGCTCAGCATTTAGGGCTCTTTCTGTTCATTCACATTTCCTTTCCTTCATTAGTGAACATTTATGCAATTCTGAACTACTGTGTTAATGAAACTTTCTCACACAAGAAGCGTTTCTGTTTAGCCATACTCCAAAGAACTTGAGCTGTTCCAGTCTAGGACATCTGAGTAGGCTTTGAGAACAGGGAGGGTGGGGGGTGGCAAGATGTCCATGGCCCTGTCTGGGGGCACCTCTCACGTTGCTTGGGGAGGGTGTAGAGTGGAGGTTGTATTGTTAAGAGCAGTGGAAGTTGTGTGTTTGTGTCAGAAAATATGTCCAAAAATTGAGGACAGAGCAGTCTGCTCTCCTTTGGGAGCAAATATTTGTAGAAAATAGCTCCACCAGGTCCTCATTGAGCACAGGTACTTAATTGAGGTCTCTATTTTGCCTTACCAAGCTGCATGCATGCTCTGTAACAACTGTGGAGGGTCTTGACATCTCCCAGAGACCTCACTCAGTAGCTTTATTCCCAGTAACCAGTGAAATTGCTGGCCAGTGGGCTGGGGTTTCTCTTTGGTGAGCCAGGGTATGCTGAGTGGTGGCAGTGCCAAGTGTGGAGCTTTGGAATAGCTGAAACAAAAGTACCAGCCCTTCATCAGTGCTGTCCCCAGCAAGATGCCTGCCTTCTTGCCCAGCTCTGTGCTCTTTAGCATGTAGTGGACATTAAGAATGTTGGAGCTGGCTGAAGGGGAAGAGAAAAGACAAATTGTCTGTTCTTATTCTTGTAGGCACAAACAGTAAGGGAGGAAACTGCAATTAGGCCCCAGTAAAGGAAAAACAAGCATCCTCTGAGTTGTTTTTAGAGCTGAAAGTGATGAAAGATTCTAACCTCTTGGCTTTGCTGCAGGATTCAGCTCAAAATTGCCTACTTTTGTCTTGCTTCAGCCT
This sequence comes from Eubucco bourcierii, assembly GCA_013396675.1. Classification (NCBI taxonomy): domain Eukaryota; kingdom Metazoa; phylum Chordata; class Aves; order Piciformes; family Ramphastidae; genus Eubucco; species Eubucco bourcierii. The sequence goes on along the minus strand of VWZE01006839.1, from coordinate 1,067,049 downwards.
CTGAGAGATTCGCTTACAGCTCTGACATCAGTCTTGGCTGCCACTTCATTTTCTTTCCTTTTGGCAATGATTTCCCTTTTCTGGCAACTAAAACATTCTCTTCTAGAACAAACAAATTCCAGAAAAAAAATTATGTGCGTGTGTGTGTAAAGACAAATAGTTTTTCCTTGTCCGTAGCCACAGTTTTTCTCTGGAGCATGGCAGTTCCCAGTCCTTTTGCCTCTCTGTTCTCAGGGACAATCCAGATCTTGCCTCAGACTGCTGGAGATGAGGAGCCTGGTGTTTTGCCCACCTTCCTTCTTCAAAACCTCTAAGAGCATTGTGGGAGGCATATTTGCTTCTGCTACTTGACTTCAGTCCCTGAACCCCTCTGGGCCGCCTTTTCCACACTTGCTTTAAATTTTCTTTTGGTTGGGTTTCCTACAGGAACCTTTTTCCTAGCTGGCTTTCTCTGCCCTCTTCTTTTACCTTGACAGCCCAATCCCAATGCAGATGCTCAGAGCACAGGCCTGTAAATCATTGCTTATGTAAGCATTATGAGGTTTTTAAAAAAATGCTACTTTGACTTGTCTCCTATTTCTTTTACCTTTTAATATAAAATTCTGTCCAAGAGCCTGTAAGAGTTGTAAACACTATCCCCCCTCTCCCAGTTTCTCAAAACCTAAGTTGCTTATTTAATTTCATGGCCTCAAACCGAAGCTTTCCTCCAAATAACTTTAGGCTTTCCTCTCACATCGCTGAGTTTTACAGCACCCCTCTCTATACTGAGAAAAACAATATTCAGCCCTTTGTTACTATCAGTCTTGGGTCTGCAAGTGTTCTTCTCGACTATCAGCTCTGAGATTTTTTTAGTTTGTAAGGAGAAATGGATATGGATGAAAGTGTGGATTTTAAGTCACTGGGTTATGTTTACTTGGTACAAGACAGCACTGTGTACTGATACTCCAGCTAGCTTTAAATGTGCCTGTATATCTGTATAGCTCAGCATGTAAAGATTCTTACCTATGCCCTGAGAAGAGTAGAGGTCTGTTAGTTCAGTGATCCACCAGTGCTAATTAATTTGATTGCCAGGTTTGTTAGACCTAGACCAGTTAGCATTTCAGAACATTATTCTGCCTAGGCTAGATGTGCACTTGAAAGCCCAGCTCAACTTTCATGCAGAGATTCTGTGCCAGACCTGAAATCACTGCTGTGCACATCTTTGCAGGTCTCTTTGTCTTTCTTCGGTGTTTTATTTCTGTGGATGGGAGAACTTTAGCTTCTGCAATTCTTCCTTCCTGGTACAACATTCCAGAAAGAAGATACTATCTTCTTTCAAACATCCATTGAAAATGTGTGTTTTCCTCCTGCTTGCTTATACCCCTCAGCTATTCTTTTGGTCTGCTATTATCTATGAACCCTACTCATGTTATTAAATTCCGTGTTGAAATTGAGTTTTAATGAGAAACACTACAGAACATAAAGATACCTCTTAATGTAACAAAGGTGTAAATGATTGTGTGTTTTCTATAGTCTGGCTTTTTGTATTCGGTGAGATGGAGAGAAAGCTCACACATCCTTACGCCTAAAGACAGAAGGATTCCCAGACCCAGAGAGATGCTACCTGTTTTAAACTGCATTGAATTACATTAAACAGAAACTTAGAAGTCAACCCGTGAAATTCATTTTACAGTGAAAGCAAAAGGAAATTTGCCTTAATTTTTTATGCTCTGATTTATTGGGTCAAGAAGTAAATAGGATTTAAACAAAACCAAAAGGAAAATATGCCTAATGGAGTGGATTGGTTTTTTTCCCTCCTTGTTGTGGATAAAACATATTCGTTTCCTGTTAAGAGCCTTTTTCCCCTGTAAAAGAGTAAATACTAGACTCTGATCCATTGTTGCCCAGGTTCTTTGTTTCTTAGAGACAAAATATTTCCTGAGCAGATAAGAGAAACAAGTTTGATTGACAGCTCTTAGCAGAGTCTCATCAGCTGCTGTGCTGACAGCCTGGTGATGCGCACTGTGCTGATGTGGTAGGGACTGACAGGTGATTGACAGCCCAAGACTGTGGAGACAGGAAAGATGAAGCATGCTCAGTAAGAATAATGTGCAGTGTTTATGCAGCACTGCAGAGAATAGGAGCTAGAAAGTTAACTCTTTCAGAGCAAAGTGACAGTGTGATACATTATAGATGCAGTTGCCACTGCACAGAAAAATTAGAGCTTGCCTACATTTGTGTTCACCAAATGCTTTCTCTTTATGGAGGAGCTATATACTGTGAGGAAGCAAAAGCAGGAGCTATCACATTTGTAGCTGGAGAAAAATTTCATGTGTGGTAGGTATGATGGAGTCCTCAAAATGGATTCATTTAAGCCTATAGGTACAGAATGCATTGAGAATTTCATGCACTTTTATGGGCTTCCATCACCCAGTTTTATATGGCATTGCATAACGTTACGTGGCAGAAGTTTCAGAAGGAACCAGTTGGGCTCTTTTGCTCTGTGTATGCCTAGAAAAATACAGTGATTTCAGTTTTATTGTTGTTCTGAATCTGTAGCTGATAATTGAACATGCATTTAGTGTTATAATTGCTGCTGCTGTTTGTGTTTGGAATGTACAATCTAACTATATCATGCTTTGCATTTTATGCACTTACTGTTCATTTTCTCTGTTTGGTGCATGAACCCTGCTCAATTTTTCCTCATTTCTTCATTGCTTGATGTTTTGATAACTGGAAAGTTAGAGGAAGAGCTTTTCTGGGCAATAGTTTGAGAGTGCAGTGAACTTTGGGGCAAAGCATCAGCTTCAAAGTGCTTACCTAAGTATCTCAGTGTGCATGTATTAGATTGGTGTATCTTGGACCCGACTACAAATTATTTAGTGAATATACAGAGAGTGAGGTGCCACAAACTGATTCTGTCCTTGTTTATGACCTATGCAATACAGGTGACTTTACAACCCTTTGTTGGACAACTTCTGTGGGTGTTAGTGGTGGAAAGCCGTGTCCAGAGAGCATTTCTTACAAGCAGAGAGCATAGTTTGGGAATAAACAGGGAAAGTTCAGCACCTGTTTCCCACTTGCTTACCTATTACCAAAAAGATGGATTTGAGAGACTAGAATGCTAACATCATCACCCGTGGTTCCTATACAACTCTTGTTTGGCCTCTCTCACATAACTCTTACAGAGAAAATGAAATTTGCCAACAGAAAAAAGGTTGTAGTATTTTCAGGAACATGCTCTTTCTTTATGACTTTCCTTTTTCTCTTGTCCAAAGAAATCCCAGTCATTAAACATGATTTGAGCATTCAGGTAGAACACAGCAAATTGGCCTAGCTTAGTAAGTGAGACAGATTATTCTGAGTGGCTGCCTGGTCTTCATCTTTATAGACCACTTTCTAGTTTTGTTTTTTTTATTCAAAGTTTCTTAGCAGTATGTTAGAGTTTTATTTCAGAATATAAATGAAAGTTTCATTAAAATCAGGCTTAACAGGCACACAAGTGCTTCTGGATCACCACTGCCACCTCCACCTCCCCCCAGGTAATGATTTCTAATTGATGATTAGTTCTTAAAATTAGTGTTTTAGGGGGTTCTCAAGCCATTTTACATATGCTCCATTAAAACTGTGTATGAATAATTTTTAGTAAGAATATATGCAATGAACTAGTAAGTCGAATGCATTACAGGTGTCTAAGTGTATTACTCCTGTGCACTTCTCTATCACCCACACTTGTGTTAAGCTCACCAAAGAAAAATGAGAGATTTGTTTGACAAGCCCTATTTTACATAAACCCGTGTTGACTGGCATTAATTACATCCCTTTCATTTCAATCTTCATCAGTTAAATCCTGTATAATTTTATTCACTATTTTGTCTGGATTGATATCAAGGAAGTGTATCATGTTATAGTTGCCTGTTTGTGTAGTGCCCCTTCTTAAATATTAACACAACAGTAGAGAAGTTGGTTTGTTGTTTTTTTTTTAATCTCCTCAGTAGATTGGGTTGGTTTGTTTTTTTTTTTTTCTTATTTTATAACATCACATAGAAATGTCCAGAAGAAACTCTTAAAACTTGCATCAGCAATAGTGTGACCATCAGGAGCAGGGAGGTCATTCTCCCCCTGTACTCTGCACTGGTTAGGCCACACCTTGAGTACTGTGTCCAGTTCTGGGCCCCTCAATTTAAGAAGGACATTGAGGTGCTTGAGCGTGTCCAGAGAAGGGCAACGAGGCTGGGGAGAGGCCTCGAGCACAAGCCCTATGAAGAGAGGCTGAGGGAGCTGGGATTGTTTAACCTGGAGAAGAGGAGGTTCAGGGGGGACCTTCTTGCTGCCTACAACTACCTGAAGGGTGGTTGTAACCAGGAGGAGGTTACTTTCTTCTCTCAGACAACCAGCACCAGAACAAGAGGACACAGTCTCAAGCTGTGCCAGGGGAAGTTTAAGCTGGAGGTGAGGAGAAAGTTCTTGACTGAGAGAGTCATTGACTGCTGGAATGGGCTGCCTAGGGAGGTGGTGGAGTCACTGTCCCTGGAAGTGTTCAAAGTGGGTTTGGATGTGGCACTTGGTGCCATGGTCTGGTCTTGAGGTCTGTGGTGATGGGTTGGACCTGATGATTTTGGTGATACTGTGAACTGATAATTTAAAAACATTTACCCCTAACTGACATTATTTAAGATCTTTCTCAACTGTTGATGGACTGGGAAGCACTTTTCATGTCAAGATCAACATGCTTTCCAACAGTAGAGTAGGAAAGCTTTTTACATATCAATGTTAACAAATTTTCTGTCCTCGGGTTAAATTTTGAGGTCTTAAACTGAGGAAGTGTGGTCTGGATGATTGGGTAGTTTGGGGGATTGGGAACAGATTGAAGGAAAGAAATCAGAGAGTTGTGCTTATCTAGTGGAGTCGGTCAAGGCTCAGTACTGAGACCAGTGTTGTTCAACATATTCATCAGCAACCTGGGTGAGGGAACAGAGAGCACTGTCAGCAAATTTGCTGATGACATCAAACTGGGAGGAGTAGCTGACAGAGCTGAAGGCTGTGCTGCCATTCAGTGAGACCTGGACAGGCTGGAGAGTTGGGTGGGGAGAAAAGTAAGGAAATACAAGGACAAGTGTACAACCAACATGGGCCATCATGGGCTGGGGCAGGGAGGGGGCTGATCTACTGGAGAGCAGCAGCAGAGACCTAAGCAATACCATAAAAACCTGGAAACTTTGTGGCAGGGCATATTTTTATATTGCCATCTCATTTCTAGGCTAAAGAGGGATATTTAACTAAGTATTTTTACCCACAAGCAGTATGAGCTGTAGTACTTTGGAGCATACAAATTGCCTGAATGTATTAGAAACAGATTTCCTTTTGCAGAGCTCTGAATAACTAAACAGTGGACCATCAGGCTTCTTTTGTCCCTTTTTGAATCCTCAGATGCAGGTGAATCAGAGTTTCAGTCTCGATGAATCTGGGAGCTTTGTGTATGTCATGATAACTCCAGAATAATTTGAAAAGTGAGTTTTGTGCATATGTGTTTAACAGTGCAGGGTGCTGCCATGCAATCCTCACAGCTCCAGGACACTAGCAGGACAAGGCTGGGAGGTGCAGAGCATCTTTCAAAAAGTTCAACTAATAAAAGAATTGACTGCAAAATAAGACCTCTGCCCCAAATTCTATCTTGCAGACATGTACCCACATACAAACAGAACACGGTCAAATATGCAGATGTGCCTCCTAAGATTGCCTCGGGTTTATTACACAGAAGCACATGTTTGTGTGCACTGTACAAATAAAGCTTTAATAAAACTTTTACATTGCATTTCAATAATGCAGTAGTGCTGTTCCACATGATCCACCTTATTTTTAAGCACAAGTATTTACTATAGTGCAGTATTTTTAAATGGCTTAGGAGAATACAATATGCAACATCACCGAAAAATTATGGAATCTTTATAGCAATGCATTTAAACTGGGTCAGCTGCAGCACCATGATTAGTAGATATAGAGGCAAAAGCTGACTCTGGACAGTGAGATACTGTTTCCAATTCCATATTGGAAATTTCCTTGAATTAATATAGTCATGATTTTTTTTTTTTTTTTAAAGTCTGCTGTGTATGAGAAGGCTGAGCTATTATACAGTGGATATCGTTCTTTATCATATTGAATTCTGCACTCCAAATTACATTACCTTTGAAATGTTGCTGACATTTTACTTTTCCACTGTTCTGATCCATACAGGTTTTATACCACATTATTTTAAGTTCATTCTGGTGCATGTAGTGGTGTAAGCAGTACCTTGCATTCCTTGTCTCTTCTCTCCTTATTTTCTCAGAGACGAGGGTTGTGGAGTATTTTGTTTAGAATTTTTCAAGACAAATGCAGCCAATATATAGCTACTATTAAAGGCTTACATCAGAGAGGACAGTTTATATGAACATGTATTGGATTTGGAACAGAATGATTGAGGTCTGTGATACTGCTTTTGCTTGGTGAGCTTCAAATTAATCTTCTGAACTGCTGGGAATGTCCTGTCTCATGAAGGACATTGCTTGGTGCCCAGCTCTGCCTGCACAGGAAGAGGTGCTAATCCAGGTCCAGTATTCCAGGGCTGCTCTTTTTGGAGGATCTTGGCTCCAAGTCACTGACAGTAAGTGTGTTGGTACCTTGATTTTCTATTGTATGGGAAAGCCAAGAGAAGAACAGGCTAGTTGTAATGCACTAGAGATGATCTGTACTGCAACACATGCAGTCACCTGCAACCTTGTGGATCACTGTGTAGGTCTCATAGCTGTCAGCCAGCTTAGGCATGTGGATCATCATTCACCTGTTGAGAAAAGTTTATTGCTCAAGGGCACTATCATGTGCAGCTTGGCACTGGACAAGAGCCTGGTTGATGTCCCTTGCATAGCTCTACTCCAGAATTAGATAACTTGCTTCTAAGAGCACTCCCCTTCAGCCAAAGGGGCTTGTGCCTTGATTGCACTGTCTTCAAAGTGCTGCTCCTTCGTTGTCAGTGTTGTCTCTTTCATACCACTCAGCTTCAAACAGCTGCTTTTCATCCGTGTGACCCAGGCTAATCCTAGAAGTTTAGCAATTTGGATATAGTGAAGGAATGTGTTCTGAGAAGCACTGGTGGACAGTTATCTGTTCAGCAGCAGCTTTTGAGTCAACATAATCTGTGCAGTTTACTGGGCATCTGAAAGTAGATGTTGACCATTTTGTTGCATCTTTTAAAAATCCATTACTGCTTCCATCTCCATTTGGCTATGAAAAAGGCTTTTATATACAATTGTATCTAGTCCAGAAATATTGGAATACTGTGTAATTCAATTTTATTTTTGTCTTTAATGTCTGGACTTGAATTAATAGGGCATTACTTTTCATCCTGATATCAATCTTGTTCCTTTCATTCTGATTCAAGTTCCTTTGTAGCACATGATTTAATTCACTAAAATGAGGGACAAGGAAACCCTGGTTCAGGGAGCATTAAACGAACATATTTTTGGTGATATATGTGATAGCAGCATCCTGCTCCATAACTGTTTGTGTTTCTCTCCTCTCTTTTGGTTGCTCAGAACCTTTAAACTTTTTTCACTCTCAAAAACTGCTAGTATCTGTATTTGTTCTCCCCCACTTCACCACCTTTCAGCCCTAAGCAACATCAGTTCATCCATTATTAAAGGATATTAGTGAGATTTAAAATATACTTTTCTTTTATAAAAGTCCATATGATTTGTTTTTCTAAGTAATCCTGAACCCAAACTAGCTTGGTATTCCCTAACTGAAGATCAGTGCTATCTGTTGTACCAAATTAGCTTTGATTTGACAGCTATTTTTGTTTCAAGATTGTATGCACACCAGCTTTGCTGCTGAGTCTTGGCTCTTAGGGACAGTTGCACATGCATGGCTGGCTGTGCATCAAATTCTGTAATCCAAAGGGATGCTCCAGGTCATGACTATTAAAAAAAAAAAAAAAGAAAAGTCCAGGCAAAGAGATGCTGAACTATAACATACCCTTGCACCAAGAAAATGTCTATCAAGTTGGAAAAAAGGAATATGTACTCTTCATAGATTGTTTCTATGCAGTATTCTGATCTTCTTCATCATGCATGCACAACTAAACTGATTGAACTAAAAATGAAGTAAAGGATATCTTAAACTGAGAGCAGGGTTTTAACTTAGTGTGGTAAGATGTGAACGGTTTGTAATGGGAATTTGTCTACAACTTGAGAACTGCATTATGGTAGGGAGAAGGTGCTTCAGTAGTTAGAAAGGAAAAACATCTGGACAATACATTCCAACTTGGTGATCCACCATATCCAACCACCTTTCAAAAGGTAGAGTTCATCCCATTCACATTCCCAGGGACAGCTTGTTGGTTTAAGGTCATAATCTGCTTTCGCAGTAGCTGGAGCCTACACTGACATCAGCAAGTAGAGCAGTGCAGTAGGAGAGGATCTGAAGGACCAACACACTGGTGGTCCAAGCAGAGCATGTTTTGCAGAGGTTTTGTTTGCATCAGGTCCAGTACAATCTAGTGAGCTAAATGCCTGTTAATGAGTGGCATGCATTAGGTGCATTCCTGGAGTCCACCTGATTCCTCTCTTATGAAAAGAATACAGTTTGTGAACTTGGAGACCTCTCCACAGCATAGACCAAAGTGGAGTGATTCAGCCACTGACTTCAGAACAGCAGCCCTTAACTGTGCAAAAAAGTGAATGTGAATTTAGCTCTGGAGAAGGAACCCCTTTGTGATAATGCCTTCATTAGACAGCCTGCAGGTGTCATGTTTGGCATCCTGGGTAAAAAATCTTGGTTTAATTTTACTTCTGGTGTCATTTATAGCATAGAAGCATCACTCTCTGCTATTCTCCCTTGCTTCTAATAAAAGCATATTAGTCCTTGAGAAGTTTATTCTGTATACCCAGCACTGATCATGTTCCTGAGATAATGCTCTTCTCTGGTCTGATGGAACAGAGTCATGTGTGTTCTTGTCATACTTGAACAGCTGGTCATACATCCCAAAATGTCTTCTCCTGAAGCTTCTTTCCCCCCACCAACTCTCTTTAATAATAAAGATAAAAGACCTATTTAGAATCCAGTGGTGTAATTCTACAGTATAGAGCTCAGGTGTAATAAATACAACTTTAACTTCTCCTAGGAATAATTTCTGTGAAAGAACGTAGCCAGTATGTCAGTAGTAATACTGTGGACTGCCATGATTTCAAATTAGTATTAATACACCTTGATATGTCTCTTGATTGTAGAAAGTTGCACACATATAACTAGATTGTAACAATTCTGTATACTTTCAAATTCATTTGTGTAAATATCTCTGATCGTGTAATTACAGTTTGCAGTACTGCAACAGGGATGCAGAGGGGAGCAGGATTAAGATTCTGCTGTCAGCTCCAATTTGAACATCCTCCAGCATCTGAGCACACTGCAATGCAATGTTAGCTTTTTGCTGCAACTGTGAGGGTTAGGATCAATGTATAAGTCAGTGGCAAGTCAATGCTGTCCTAAACCCAGGCATGCTGACCTGGTCGTTGTGATCAGTGCATTGGTCACCCACAGCACTCAAGTGTTAGGAATTGAGGCAGTGTCCACAGGGAATGTCAGTCAGCACAGAGAACGGGAGTGTAGCCTCTCAGAAGTGGTCAGTGAGAGCAGCGACACAAGTATGAAGCACAGAGTGTCCCCCAGCTACAGAATGTGCATCTAGCCACCAAAAAAAATGTCCTCTGAGACAGTTAGCAATGACCAGCTCTCTCCTTGCCTTCGTGATTGCAAAAATGACACTTCTGGAGGAAAAGGACAGACCTAGCACTTAGATCTCCTCCTAGAAAGGAAGCAAATGTTAGCATTTGATTTTTGCTTGTTGGTAGAATGTATCACGTGGCAGTCATTCAGTGCCGTTTAAGTTGAATGACTGCTCAAAGACATCTTAGTATCTGCTGAAAGTGCAAGTTAATATGCAGAGACAAGAAACAAAAAACATTTTTACAGGTTTTTTACATATTTATTTTTACATACATAAATTTTACATATTTATTTACATATTTACAGAGAGCATGGTAAAGCCATTTTTAAGCAAGGCTTTAATGATATAATATTGGCATGTGAGAATTTTCTGGCTTTTTCTTTCTTTCTAATTGAGTATTCCACTTCTGTCTTTTTTTTTTTTTTTTTTTTTTTTTTTTTTTTTTTTTTAAATGAAGGGTTCTTGCAATTGCATAGCATTTATAATTTGCCCTTATGAAACTGATACATCTACTCACCAGACCATGACACGTTTCTCTGGACCCACTGATAGGATCTAAACTGTACTTCTCCTGTGTGCTTTGAATTTGCAAGCAGAAATCAGCAGGATTGAAAGGGACAACCACGAGTCCTTTACCATGAAATTTGGAAACATTTCTAATATTAGAGAAAAAGAACTGGGAGCCTTGATCAGACAACTGTGTTACAATAGTACACACAGCTTTTCATGCACACATTTATGTCTGCTTTCCATTCCCACTGAAGAACATTACAGATTTGTTTTTTTCTTTGCTGCCCCTCCTGTTGCTGATTGATGGTTGTATTTCTTTATTTTTGCAAACTCTCCAAGCTTTTCTCTTTTCTTTCTTTTTACAATCATAGATATTGTCTGGTTTTTGTCACTTTATGAAAAATGCTATTTGACATGTCCATCTAGTTCAGTTATTTAAGAAGGAATCAATGAGCAAACAGCATCCTAACATACTCATCATATTCAAGTCAACACTGCTTGGGCAAAGCAGTGCTTTTGGTTTTGCGCATACGCCTTACCTCTGCAGCAATCAGGCAGAGGGGCAAAGACCAAACTTCAGATGCATTTTTACAAGTGTTCATGTAAACTTCTCATGAATATATCCATGAGTGCCATTATGTACACTTCTTGCTGTGCATTTAAAGACTCATCATCATTTATGGAACTTACGAAAATTAAACTTTTGCATTTTCCGTAAAATAATTATTAGTGTTGCCTGGTTTCTGGCACAACCAACTTGGTAAACTTTCATGCATATATAACTTTTCTATTTGAAAAGCAGTCTAGGTAAGATAATATTTAATTGATTACATATGAGTAAACCTAAGTAGCTAATGTATTTTATGCAAAAAAAAAAATTAAAATGCAAGGTTCTTCTAAAAGAAAGATAGGCCAAAACATCAGTAATTATTAAAGTCTTTATGCAGGTTCACAGCAGTACAGCAATTCTCTTTCATTTGGTAATTACCTTGTTAAGCTACTGTCCAGCTAGCTCTGTATCTTTTAAAGAAAAAGAATCTTCTCATTAATTCATAGCAGACCTCCAGCACTCTTCATCGCAATGTTGGTCTTGAAATTTAACCGAGTTTTAGATTTTCTGGATTGAAGTAAGCAGGTCTTTCTTAGAGTCCCTCTATCATTTGCCACTCTTTTTTTTTTCCACTTACCTCTGCTTCTACAAGTTATACCAAACTTATATGCCTATGTTTGTGTGAGTTCTGCCCACCACTACATAAATGGCAAAAGCTCCCTGTCTCAGTACAAAGCAGACTGTGTGATTCTTGGGGCTTTTTGGCCTGACCACTTCCTCTTTAATTTTGTTTGTTAAAATTAAAAAGCAACCACATGAAAGCAAACCAAACCTCATATACCACCTTTTTAACTCATCATATAATTTCAGGCTATAGAGGTGTGGTTTGTGTTTCAGGGATGGCAGATAAAATAACAGTCCTCTAACCAAGCATGTAAAAGTTTCCTTAGATGGTGTGCAAATGGCTACAAATCCTCAAAGAGAAGTTTATTCCTTTCTTTGATATTTCAAATGTAGCTCAGACTTGCTTGGTGGGGTTGCTGAGAGCTGTTGACAGACTTAGATAAGTGGAAAACCTTACTTGAAACTTAGTTGTTTGTTCTTTTCTTCCTCCACCAGAAATCTGACTTCCTGTTTCACATCTCAGATACCTCATGATCACGGAGAACAGCAACAAACAGGTTTATCCTGTGGCTGAAGTAGCTTAAATGTAGATATCTGCAAAGACAGTAATAATGAATCTCAGCTAATACCCTGTTTATACTTACAGAGCTTTTGTAAAGATTCCTTTGCTGTCACTGAAACTGCTTTTATGATTTCTGTAATGCATTTCTCTTTCAAAACAGCACAGAAGCTTTCATCTGTCTGCCATCATTACTATTTACAAGTGCAACAGCACTAAAAACCATCTTCCTCAAGTTTCCAATCCACAGTATTTTCTCAGGTGTTTCAAAACTGCCAGAAGATATTTCAGGGATAATACATTTAATATAGACTATTAAATCTGATGCCTTGAATTCCTCAAGATATATCAGGAGTGACTCAAACTCTTACTTGTTTTCCCACAGACCACATGAAAGCATCATTCTATTTGAAATCAACCCAATTTTATCCATTGCCAAAAGAGCAATGAAATTTAGTCCAGGATGGCTGAAAGGTTGTAAGATGCTTTGTTGAAGGTACATCTCATCAAAGTCCTCCAACCAGTGCTCTAGGCATGCTGAGGGGTAGGAAAGTCCAACTCTCTACTTTAAAAAAGAAAAAAGAAAAGCAAAGGCATGCACTGACTGGTAGTGGTGTTTCAAAGTTCCCCTTGCTTTTACTTAATGTGACATCTTAAGTAGTCAGTTCTTTTCTGGCTTTGTATGGCAGTCGAGTGCCCAGTTCCTCATACGCTTTCACATCCTGACCTTGTGCATAATCTCAGAACATGAAAGTGGGAAGAGGGCAGGAAGTGGCTCTGGCCTGTTGATTCCCCCCTGTGAAGGACTCATTACCCTTACCAGCTGCTAAGCTGTCAGTGCATAGTATCACGCTATGTGACATCCAGAAGTGCCTCTCTGAAGCCTCTGGGGTGACTGTAATTCCCGTGTGGATGGAAGCTGAACTGGCTGTAGCAACAGCTCCCTGCCTCTTGGTACAAAGACCCCCAGCTGTTTCTCCTGTTTGTGAGCGTACACAGGCATGTGTTGAGCCTGCCTTCTCCTCACCAGGCACTTTTTATGCTTGCAGTTCCAAGGATCCCTGAAATGCTTTGGAAATATCACTTCACTGATTGATCCCACCCAGCTGAGCCTTCTGTTAGAAGGTATCTGGATTTGTGCAGTTTGAGGTTTTCTTTTCCAATTTGGGTCAAAGCAAGAGATCTCCAAAATTAAGTCTGGACCTTCCTTCCTTGTTCATATAGCAATGCATTGCTCTGCAGAACTTTACTGAAGACCACTTCCTTCCACTGGAAGTTTGGTCACGCTGTGCTATTTCTTTTATGTTTAGTGTGGCACAGGCATTCCTTAGTGCTGTGTCTCTGTAGGCAGAAAAGTGTCTTTTGGAAATGGAAGGATGCCAGACTTTAGAATTTCAGAAAGAGTTATGGTCTAGAAATCTGACACAGTTGGGAACAGTATTTGTACATTTGAGTTCCTCCAAGCTCCCTATTACCTGCCATTTCACCCCCTCCGGGAGCCCTACCATAGGCATAGATTCTCCTAGCTGGAAATAAGAGAGTCACTGCTGTGGCTGACAGGGGAAGCAGAACCTGACACCTTGAGGAACACTTGGTACAGGGGAAAATGAGGAATCATAGGAGTTTGTAATGTCTGACAGTGGAGTAAACACCGGAGAAGGAGGTAGGAGAACAAGTCCCAAACATTTATTTTTGTGCGCTCGTTTCTAAGATGTACTTGAGGCTCAGGATTTGGCTTGTTGCAGATGTACAGGGAAACCTGAAAAGCAAAGTGATCCTCCCCAGATTGTTGGGGGTGGGGGTGTGGTTTTAAGCAAAAAACCAAGGTGGTTTCTTAAGATGATTTTTTGGGGTGTTCTGAACTCTTACTTCTTGTGAAAAGCAACACAGTGAGCTGAATAAGTAATATTCTAAGAACTCTGCAAATAATGAGTCCAGGATGAATTGTCTTGCTCTGGTTGTACAGAGGTGCTAGAAAACAAACAAGCAAAAAAAAACCCCAAACAAACAAACAAATATCTCAGTTACAATTCCTGAACTTTCACTACAAAATCAGATTTTTTTTTTTTTTTTTTCTTCAAATCACCTTTCCTAAAGCTTTGGGCAAGATGCTGCCCAGTTAGGAAATTATTTCTGTAGTCAACTACTTTTACTATAACTTATTCTACTTGCTTTTCTGCTATTGCCACCTTTTGTCTCATTTTGGAGAGAAGGCACTGAAATAGTAATGGGAACTGCTGTTTTCTCAGGAGCTGGAAAACTGCCAAATGCATGCTAAGTTACTTTTCATTCTATGAAACCCAGTCTGATTTCAGAATCAGTCACTGAGGTCTGTCTATGTAGCCAAGAGTTTGAAATCCCATATGATCTAAACTGGAGCTCCATCTAAACTGCTCGTCTTGTGAGCTGTATATAGACATAAAACACAAAGCAGGTATTTTCCTTTTGCTCTAAGTTGTGCTTGAGATCTGAGAAGAATTCACAGAACCTGCACAGGAAAAAAATTCTTCCTTCCACATTGGCATCATTAATCCTACATTTTCTACAGCAAAATATGAATTAATTTTATGTAGCACAGAGCTAAAAAATCAAAGGTAATAAAAACTTGCAGGTTACTTCCCCGGTGTGTCTGACTGCATCACATTATCGATGGAAAAAAGACAATTTCCATTTCAGCACACAGTATTTTTCAGCTTTCTATCATATAACTTCTTAGTTTTATGAGGAAAATTACCATGCTGTCATTTGTTTTCTCTCTGCCACTTTCATCATTCCCAAAGTGAAAAATCCTGTACCCAGTGATTCCTGTTCAGTAGCTGTTCTGAGGATTTGTGCATTAACATGCATTGTTTAGTGAGATATTTCTTCTTTAATTCATAACCAAAAGCTACTGTAGATAATACTGTGCAAACAATATACTATTTGTGCTAAATAAGGCTGCTGCCTTTGGCTATGACTTGTGACTGAAGTTACACCTCAGCAAGTGGAGGTGGTCTAAGGGATGCAGCTAACAGAGGATCAAAATCTTGTCTATTCAGGTTGTGACAGTTACATCAGCTGCAATTTGTCCTGTTGGACAAGTTCAGATGCCTCCTTTGCCCATCCTAAACACTGCCAGGCACAGAAGACAGATACCTGACAGCTCAAATTGCCTTTCCACGTGCACAGGTACTGGGGAGCTTCCAGGCTCATCGGAGAGTTGTCTTCTGCACAAAACAACTGCAAAGACTTTCTAGTTGACCCTATAGCAAGTGGAAGTCTCTCCATATCTTACATGGAGTCAGATAGCAAGAATTTTGTTTGGTCACGTTTGCAATAAAATGTTTATCTTCTAACACCAGTCCTACTTAAATATGTTTTGTTTCTTGTAGCTGCATTTTATATTACAGAGGCAGTGTCACACTATGAGGATGATCAACACAGACAACAGATTTCAACAACAGGCTCCTAGAATATCTTCTGGAATGTATATCCAAGGCCTGAAAAAATTTCCTTCATTCCCAAAATTCCAAACAACCTAATTTTCCACAAAGTCCCTGGAAGTTACTTGTGTCATTGAGCAGAGAATTGTCATATACACACAGAGGAGATAAACACTACGTGCATGCAACAAACTGGCCTAAGGTTAGGTGGCTTATAGTGCAGTTGAAAATGCAGAGTTGAGTATCAGGACATATTTTAAGAGCAAATCTATGCCAGGGAAAATGTTAACTGTGCAAATAGCCAACATTTTCATCTATTAAGTTTTTACCATCAGGGATGTCTCTGGGGCCTGTATTTCTGTGTTTCTTATAGATGAGAAAACTTCTTAGAGGCAGGAGATAAATGCTGGTATTTCTCCATTATTAAGTGTCTGATAGAAAAGGGCAATGCTTGTTCAGTCACATGGCAGTTGTGCACTGTATTTGTGAGGCTAAACTGTTAGTGATTCACAGCTGTCTCGTTTTGGATAGGAGAGGTAACCTGTGTCCTTGTGAAAGACTGAGCCTCTTCCTTACCACTTCTTCAGTCAGATCGTTTTAGGTAGTAGTGACAGTCTGTGTAGGCTGCATCCTCTTGTCTATGTCTATCATGTGTCTTGTAGCTGTTAGGTATCCATATAGATACATGGCTAAGGAAATATAATTGAACGAATTATACAGTAATTTTATTAGCTGACACAAAAATCAACTTCTACACTTTTTTTCCTCCCTAGAGAAATACCATGACATTTGTGTAGATGTGAATTAAAAATGCCATATAGATAGGGCCTAGACTTCTGAACTCTGCTGAAAATGGAATACATATAGCTGTCAAAAACAGTAACAAAAACCTAGGCAGTGAGGAGGCAGATCTGTCATTCAGACTGATTGGGCTTACATACATTTGCCACTCTCTGTATCTTGCACTATGCAGCATTTGATCGTCCAGACAGCCTTTATCAACTGTTCAGCTGTCAGAAGTCCATTGAAAATTGGCCTAACGGTGTGTGAATTACCTTGCTGTGATTCCTCAGGCACCCGAGGGCGGCTGTTAGAGGCTGAATCCAATTCACCTCTGTGCTCATGTCAGACTAAGCAGGTGTTACTTCTGTTTTTATTTGTTTTATCTGATTATTCATTTAACAGAAATTGCCAAACAAAAACACGCTGACAGCTGCTTTTAGCTAAAGAGAGGAGAATTTACTGGAATGCAGGGTTTCCTCCTTTCCTAACATTAGGTTTGTTTCCATCCCTTTAAAATGCATATCCATGTTCAATTAAGTTTAGTTTCTCAAACACCTAGTTACCTGTGCTGCTTCCAAAGGAAACCAGGCTTGAGTCTTTGCTTTGTATTCTAATGACTGATAAGACAAAAAGGATCAGAGATAATTGAAAGAGAAGGACTTTATCTGTAGGACAGAGTTCTACAGGTGTTAAGTAGCTGCAGTCAAGTAGATTTTATTTTGCTATTTCCTAATTCCCAGACTTCAGTGGCTACTTCTAAAGTACTGTTCCTGGGTTTTTTTGCCAGTCCTTAACAATTTACAAAGAGGAAAGACTTTTTGCATTAGTAGATTCATCTCAGTTTCCCTGTCCTTTGCTGTTTTCAAGATCAGCCTCACACGATGCCAGGCAGAGTGTGCTGTTATCTCACCCTGCTCCCTGCTATGTAAACTGCCTACTGCCTTCGTGTAATACACGGTTAAACTGATAGAAACTGAGCAGCATAATACATGTGGTGTGTTGCACAGGTTTAAAATCACAGACAACGTGAAATGCACATGGTGTTTGACATGGGAGCCACAGCTATGGATACAAGATTGCATTGTGGTCAAGCTCACGTTGAGAAGCTCCTTTTTCCATTCTCCAGCACTCAGAAATCTGTGTAGTAAATGAAATTCCGTACTTTGTTTCCATATTCTTTGCATGTCTGTGTGTATGTGAATGTTTTCAAGTGTTTAAAATCATGGTTCATGTCTACAGGCTTATTTATAAAGCAAAGTGTTTGAATGGACCAAGTTCTAATGTGCATAGTGTGAAGAAGGACGCTGCAACCTCACAGTATTGCTGAAGTTTTAAGTCAGACTTATTATTCTTTGCCTCCAGTCTGTAAAGGTTGAAATTAGGGAATGCAATGGTTCCTAATTTCATCTTTGGAGAGGAATTTAATCCTGTAGGGAAATGCCCTCATTTAAAACACTGAATTCTAGGAGGTGGGACCTGAACCTGGTCATGTCAGTGCTGCCACTCTGGTTTGGGGCAAGTTGTAAGACTTGATGTACACCAGTGTGAAATGAGTATTAGTCCTTTCATGCCTGAATCCAAGTCTGATTGTCTAGAGTATATTTAGACATATAATAAAATTTGCTTTTTTTCTGGCACAATTGTCAAGGAACTGGAACTGGACATCTCTGTCAACAGCCTGAATCCCAAACAAATCCCTGTGCATGCTCTGACATAACTGCAGCATTTGTGACCACTTCTTTTGTTCTGGGTTATTTACAAAGAAATGACAAAAATGCATCCACCTGCTATCAAACCAGGTACTGTAGTTCACTTTGTGAGGGCTCTGAAATAGATTATGTGAGTACAAATATTTGTCAGAACTGGTCTTGGCTATTCACTGATTTTAAGCAGTTGGATGACTGTCATACTGCTTCCCTAGGCCCTAAAAATCAATGATAATGCCAGACTACTTCGTTCATTGTTATTTTAGAAAATCCCTAATCAAAACAAGTGTAAGTGCTGATGTGTGCTCAGTGGTGGAGTTTTGTGTGTTCCTTGGAAAGATGATATTCCCTGGAGAGAGAGGAAAGGATTAGAAATGATAACCACTTTTTAAATACATCAGCTTGCTCATGTGTGTGGTGTTTTTTATCAGCTTTACAGCAAAAGCTTCATTTGATTTGTGCAGGGATGTGGATAATAAGGAGAGAGGCCAGCGAGCTGATTTTTATAGTCTGTTTGTAGCTTAAACAAAGATCTGGGATTTTGCGGATAAAGACAGACTGAAATACAGCAGATTATGCAGCTTTGGGTTTGGTTTGTTGGTTTTTGTTTGGTTTTGTTGTGGTGGTTTGTTTTGGATTTTTTTTTTTCCCCCAAAGATTTGTTAATTTCCACCACCACCACGCCACCCCCAACCTGATTTTCATGTGTCCACTCCACATGAAAACAGGGAGGTTTAGAAACAGAATTTGTGGCAGAACTTCATTAAATCCTACCCCTTAATGTGCCTGAATCTTTGTATTCAAGAATGTGCCATTCTTAGGCACTCTTGCATTTGTGATTAACAGGGTTCAAACTCGGACCACCACACAGGCACAGTTCTCATTGGCTAAAATGCCACTGTTGTGGATAAAACCCTCGAGGCCAAACAAGAGGTGGAACAATCTGTTGTCTTCACTGGAAGGTTAATATAAGTTGGTGGCATGGCTTCAGTTAGAAAACTTGGTGAAAAATGTGCTACTGCCTTGTCTCCTGGGCAGGAGTGGAATGCACAGCTCTGCCAATGGATGTCTCCATGCAGGCAAAAGTAGAATTTTCCCTGTTTTTCTATAATTCCTTGTGAGCAGCGTCTACTTTATTCTTAAGTTAGACTCACTTGAATCAGATGCAACGTCTGGATGCTGACAACCAAGTGAGAGGTGCTGTTCAAACCCAGCACTGCCACTCCTGCACAGACTCTATCTACAGTTCACAACTTGCTTTCTTCAGAACCTGAGCAAGATACCTTGACAACAGATCTGGGGCATCCTGTGTTGGACATTAGCTGGAACTGCAAAGAAATGGAGATACTGTGTGACAGTATCTGTGTTTTTTAAATGCGTAGCAGAAATACAGGCAAGTGCATGGCAGAATGGCAGGGCAACAGATTATTTCAGCAGTACTGCTTGTTTTCTTACTCTGATGAAGTGGGATTTTTGTCGAGTGTTGGAAGAAATAGATGTTTTTAGAATTAATTTTTAGCTTGGTCTAGAATAGAGCTTCTTTCAGAACCTGAGGTAGAGACTCTGGTCATGTTTATTTTTAAATTCTGAAGGAAACAAATATAGGAATAAAATCATGTTTCTCTGCAGCCCTTGGTAAGCAACTACTATTTCATCCACCAGGTACATGATCACCTGGGAATCTGTCTGACAAAAAACTGACTAAACAAAGCTGACTGTGCAGGGAATATTTCCATTGCAGAGAAAGCTGCAAGGAGTAACTCAGCAGTATTCCTGCAGGCAATGTGATACAGTGGGCAGAGCTCTGGCACAGCTCTGAGTGGAGCATAAGACATGGGTCTCAACCCTTGTAGTGCATACTACGAGTAAAGCAGTGCTTTTGACTTCTGTGTTTTAATTTTTCTTTATTGACATACTTTAAATTTCAAAGATCCATCCTTTGTGTCTGCTCCCCCTTCCCCCCTTTAAGCAAGGAAATAGCTAATTGAAAGAGATGGTATAGGCAAAATGAAACATTCTTCAACTAGAGCTACTTGCAGGAAGATTGAATCAACTGTCAGTGACTTAAAACACCTAAGGGATGGGAGCTGATTTTTCTCTTTCTAGCTAGACTGTCCCTCATTTTAGAAGACTGCTAGGTATTTTCAGCTTACGCTTGCAAACTTGCCACCTTTGCTGTAGTCTTATCATATCTCATGTACAACTGATACCCTGATGACAGATTTCTGAGGACAGCTCAAGCTGAGTGATCAATTGCTGCATATTCAATATGTAAAGCACCTTGGGTTCTTAGTGAGGTTAAGATGTTGTCAGAGTTTTCCAGTACAGAGAGTCAGACTGATGCTAGTCCTCGTATTAACTAGTACCTAATCTTATATCATCTTCAGTGGGGATGTGTGTTAAGGTAGCTGATGTAATCCTCAGAAGAATACACATAAGCATATAAAAGATATGATTACAAAATATGTTGTATTTTTTTATAAAACCATTTGCTATACATGGAGAGAAACATCTCAGAAAATCTTATTCAGAGCTTTCAGAAAAAACAACTGCTAAAACCTTCACTTCCAAATTATCAGTAAGTGTGTTGTATTTTTGGTGTGCTTTTGAATTATAGCAGGATGTGAGTTTAGATCGTGTTCAGTTCTCTTGCAAGTGTCTGACCACTAAACACTTTTCTGAATGTTTTTGTGTTCTTTGTATGTTGCTGATTTTGAAAGGACTGAAGTGGTGGGGCTGCAATTGAGGGACTGACTGCTAGCCAACTGCTATTCTCAATTACATCTGGCCTTCTTCAGCTTCAGTAGGGTGAAGTCACAAAGTCTGTTTAAGAGCCTTTGTAGCCTTACAGGAAATGTCATGTTTAAGGTAACAGTAGTGCAACTGTCATGAAGTGCTCAGTTTTGGGGCAAAAGACTGCTAAGGGAGGTAAATTTGGTCTCTGGGAAGCAGATTAAATAGAAAGCAAGCTAAAAGTCTCCAATATAAATGAAAGAATTAGTATCAAAAGGATAATTCTGATTGTGCGAAACAAGCCCTGTGCTGCTCTGCCTTTTATACAGCTGGCCATTGAAACTCAAGGTCAGGTTGTGCTGGATACATAAAGGCATATTTTATGGACTCGATCCAAAAGGAAAAGCTTCCAATGAGACTAGTTCCATCACAACAGCCTGTAGCCCCAGACTAGACAGGGACTGGTATGGCCACATTCATATCACAGAAGCAGAGATCACAGAATCACAGAATGTTAGGGCTCGAAAGAGACCTCGAAAACTCATCCAGTCCAACCCCCTTGCCAGAGCAGGATCTCCTATACCAGATCATACAGGAACAGGTCCAGGCAGGTCTTGAATATCTCCAGAGAGGGAGACTCCCCAGCCCCCTTGGGACAGCCTGTTCCAGTGTTCTGTCACCTTCACAGTGAAAAAAATTCTTCCTCATATTTAGATGGAAATTCCTATGCCTAAACTTCCACCCATCAAAATGAGTTGCACAGATCAGTGTTTCCTTTCCTGTTTCTCACAAGCATTGGCCTGTGTAGGCAGGCTTTAAACTGCCCCTTCCATGTAAGGTGAGAAACCCCCTGCTCCAGGTGAGGACATCTCCCCATGACACAAAGTCCTTAGGTCAGTACCAGGAGGAATTAATTACCAGAGATTTAGCCAGAAGGTTCCTATGTAGCTATGTCCCATTTTTCAAGAAGTGAGTTATCTTGCCCTAGCTCAGCATGCTGACTTCATTAGGGGCCTTTGAAACTACCTACATGCTTGCTCCTGCCTGTGGAATAGGCACCCTCTATCTCCCTGCTTTTGTTGTATTCCAGAAGCTCCAGTGTTGGGTAGCTGTGACTATCCTCAAGCCTCTGCATTTCCCAGGTGCTACTTCCAAGAGTGCCAGTCAGCAGGAAATAATTTCTGTGTCTTACTGTCTTGTTTTGTGCATTCATTGATCCACTCAGCACTTCAGAAATGGTAGAAACATGACCTTTCCCTTGAATTTTTAACATAAGGGCCCTCATCTTGCAAACTCGTCTGCCTCTGCACACCCTAGAGGATTAAAGTCAGAGCAGCTTGATAGGGGAGCAACATTTGTTAGCAGAGATCATCCTGAATCTGGCAGAACTGAAGTCTAAAAACTTTCTGATTCTTTTAGAAATGTCCAATACTGTGAGGATTTTTCTGTTTTAAATGTATTAAGAACAATCAAATATCTAAACAGTGATTTAAATTAGCTTTCTGACCATATAGCTGTAATTTCAACCCGTCTTTCTCAGTCCTCAAAGTTAAATTTTAATGCTTTAGTTTACAATTTGGAATAAGATTTTATGCCTTTCTATTACTGTACATCAATTTGACAAGATTCTGCTGTTAAAGTTAAATGTTTTAACAGGCATTTAGAGTTGGAAACAATCTGTGTTATTGTGAGATTGCTTAGCAATAAATACAAGCTGAAATAAGTATATTTTCTCTTTGTGAATATAGTCTGTCGTTGTTAAACAGAATTTCTATTACACACACATTATTTACTATTATTATTTGAATTAAAAAGAACAATTTGTTTACATTACAAACTGTAAATTTCATTTACTGTTAAACAGTTAAATTACAGCATTTGTGAAACTAAGCTGTCAGTAATTTGACCATAAACAGATGAGATTTTTTTTTTTTCCCTCTGAATGCTTTACACAAAACATGATGAAAATGCATGCGTTACAAGAACGCAGAGAGGGAGAGCAATTCCAGCTCTCCTAATTTTTATCTGAAAAAATCTATCCATTTTCAACATTAGAAAGATGCAATAATGCATTCAGGGTGATAGAACAAGGGATTCTGATGACTCTCAGCATCTAACACCTTTCTTAATGCTTCTGAGTTTTGATCCTTTAAGATACTATCTTGAAATCAGTCCGAAAGAACGCTACTATAATGTATGTGATACAGTGCATCTGGTATCTGCTTTCATGTCTG
This sequence comes from Eubucco bourcierii, assembly GCA_013396675.1. NCBI lineage: Eukaryota > Metazoa > Chordata > Aves > Piciformes > Ramphastidae > Eubucco > Eubucco bourcierii. The sequence goes on along the minus strand of VWZE01006839.1, from coordinate 1,044,189 downwards.
GGGGCTTGGGTTTTTTTCACTGCCCTTTCTTTTAAGAGCTTTAAACTCATACATATTTTTTATTTGGTTTCAGTAGTCAACAGTTGTTACTTTACAGCAGTTTCATGTAAATCAACGAGGTCTGTCGTGTTGACTGCTCTGGTGTTGATCTCATGAGGGTTACCTCAACTCTAACCTGAGCATGCATCTCTCTGTTGCTGGATCTGGGGAAGGAGCAGCCTAGTGGATAACAAAACAGACCTGTGAAGACTTGGCATCAATAACCTGTGAGCCCTGAAAATTAAGGTTTGCATAGAAGCTTTAATCCTACCTTCTTGTGCATTCTGACTTCCAAACCAGAGGCCTTCAGTTCCAATTCTTGCTGCCATGTGCTCTGTCATGTGAACAGTAACTCTGGTGGCGTACAGAAAGGAACTTACAGAAGAGTGGCAGGACTACTTAGCTGGCAACCTCAGCTTTTGAAGAATTAGCTATTAGTGGGACGTTGTTACTGTTGGGTGTTTTCTTCATCTGTTTTGTGGAATGTGTAGAACGTGCACAGATCATCTGTCAACTGACAATTTAAACGGAGACCTTAAAAATGCCTTTGGCTTAAAAATGTTGGTTCATTTGGCAGAGACTATACAGACCTACTTGGGGTGATCAGTTTGTCCTCTCTCAAGCCTAGGCACTTAAATTTGGTATTTTATCATCTTAGCTTTTTGTTCTGGATTTGGCTTTTAGTTTTTCCTGTAGTGGTTGAAAACTTGTGTTTAATTCTGTCCCTACCTATGCAAGGACTGTGTCTCTTCTGTATCTGTATTGTCATGCTCATTCTTCATCAACTTCTGAACAGAAGTAAAAGTCACAATGTGTCTTTTATATAACTGACCAAACAAGAAAGTATTTTAAAATTTGGTAACAGACAACAGAGAATTTTAGCATTAATAAATGAAAAGCTGAATTGCTTGTTGCAAGCACAGTAAGAACAATCACAATCTCACCATCTTTACTTCGACTACTCTACCTACCCTCTATCAAAGCTATCGTCCTGGCATTCCATTTCCTTTAAGGTCTGCTTCTATACCCATCACCTCTTACATTGCTGCACACTTGACAAACCAGGACAGCACACATCTTTACTGTGTTGTCACATGCAAGAAGCAAATGAAATTGTTTGGTGAATCTTATGCTAGTTTCACTTCCACTGATGTGGTGCAGTGTATTTGCACAAGCTGTGCTGATAGATAGGATGGAGAATGAACAGTCATAGTCTTATCAAATGTTAGTTTGCTCCAGTTTTGAGAGAGATCTTCTGAGGAGAGTGATTCAGTCAGTGAGGAGCAAACTACACTTGTTCCTCACGTCTCTCTTGAGAAAATTTCCATTCAGAGTGGTGTTAGAGGGGCACCAACTTAGCTGGATGGTCGCTGTCATGAGTCTGACTCCATGTTCCTCGTGTGCAGTGCTATCCCATCCTCTAGCTGCTTCTCATTTATTTGTAGTCAGCAGGTTCCCAGGGAAGGGCTTTGTGAGCGCCAGCCTGGGCAGCTGACATGAACCTGTTTTTCAAGGTGAACTAACTTCTTTCCACATCTGTGCAAACGCATTATGTGGAGCAGTAAGGGGTCAGAGTGTATCTTTTTAACACTCATAAAGCCTCTCATTTGAGTCATGCAAGCATATTTGCTTGCTGCTTCTCGTTCCCTCGCTCTGCATTATTGAGTTGCATGGATTGAGCTCCTTGCCTCATGGGAGCGTGCCGTGGGTACATCTCTAAAAGGTCACTATGTAATGATATAGCAGTTTGTACTTGACGACATTTTTCACACTGGATTTTGTCTCCTAAACATTTCTGAAACATATCACTGAGTTTTTTAAGCACTTCTGAGCTGAATTTGAACAAGCTGTTGTTAGGAATTCACCATCACACTGCTTACCCATCCCTAACCTTGCAATGTTTAAAAATAAATAAATAAACGGATTAGCAGAAAATAATATAGTAACCCACTGAATTTATTTAGTTTAATTTATGCTAATCATGGCATATTGGTGCTCTGGTAGATAAAATAAAGCTGGTGGAGAAGATTGTGTCGAGGAAGCTATGACAATTAACCCTAGAAATTATCACTCTGAAAGTGAGTTCGGCTTTACCATTAGAAAAAAAAAAAAAAACCCAACCCAAAACCTAGTCCAGTAAATTCTGTTAACTGCCACTAATAAGGTGGATTTATGCATTTGGGGGGTATTTAAATTTCATATATTTATTTATATATATAGACACACACATGTACACATGCATTTTTCTTACAGATCTGTATGTATTTACTAGAAAATAGAAGCTGAAATATTTGAAAATATGCCAATGTAATGTAATCTGGGAGTGAATTTGTGATATTTTTTAATTATTTCCAGCTTATCATTGTAACTATGCTTATTTTCAAGTTATATAATATACCATTTTAGTAATAATTGTACACAGTGCAGAAATTAATATAAGTTTGGGCTTTCAGCAACATCAGAAGCAATAAAAATGACCACGCAGAGAAGGTTGTGTTCATCCTTACTTCTGTTTCATCACAGAAGGACAGATGGACTGTACCAGGTTGTATCTGTTATAATTGGGCTTTGGCTCTGGCTACCAGAAGCATATACCCCACATAATAAATCAAATTATTATCATAAACAAACAACTATCTCAGGGCTTCTCATGTATTCCAGCTCCTGTGTGTGCTCATTTGCTTGTAGATGTAGATTAACTCCTTTGGTTTCTGATTTAGAAATTTGTGTAGCACTCAACTGAAAGAGAATCTCAGGTAAAAAAAAAAGAAATCCCTTCTTCACCTTAGACCACACTGAATAAGATAAATGTCAGATGGGATTTAAGTGCAAGCAGTACTTGAAAAAGCAAGATATTCTTACTGTTTGCTAGGTTGGGGGTTAGGGTTTTTTTTTAAGAAGCAGAACCACAGGCTTAGAGGTGATGGCAAAGAGTTCCCCAACAAGAAGCCTCGATTAGATTTTAATTTTATTAGGAGACAAGGAGGTGGCCTGATTTTCAATATTCCAGAGGTATGACAATCGAAGTGCCGTGAGGACTGCAGGGTGCCCAGCATTCTTAGAATCCACCCGTTTGTTTTGCTGCTGCTCTGTGGCTTTAAATCATATCGTCCTGACCCTTAAAACAGTTCTGGTTACTGCCTGCAGTGTCTGAACAAATGGCAGTAGGGAAGAGTAAAATTGATGATGTGCAACTTCTGCCACGTACGCAGAACGAAGATGAAACCACAGCTCGTTTTCTCAAATACCTCTTGTTTGCCATTATTATTTGAAGCAAGGGTCACTAGCAAATTTTCAGACACAATTACAATCTCCTACGGCTTGCATTATGTGTTGAACTTGCATAATAGTTTTCACTTGAACTTCTTGTTTACAGTCACTTCTAAGTTGCTGGAGTGTCCACTTGGTGCTTAAAAATGCCCCTGCTGCATACCTGCCTGGATATCCTGCATGCTGGTTTGAGCACAGTTTGAGCCATTTTTTAGTGTGGACTGAGATAAAACACACTTTCCCACTTTCACAGAGAGTATTTGTGGACTCTGACAGCTTGTTCAGCTCTAGGTAGAAACTTGAAATTTGGCATGGAGATAGCCATGAAAGAAAAGTTCTGTTGCTTTTTCTAGAGAGAATTGCTTTTGATTTGACTGAGCTACATGTAAGCCTTTCAGCAAGTGGGAAAAAATATTCTCTGAGCATATAGGGTATGCAGCGGAGGAAAAACTCTGTGCATATGACTGATTTAGTGAGAGTGCAGACTACAGCGCTATATGCTTCTGAAAATGGATGGAGGCACCTGAGGCTGGGACTGTTTAAGGGATGAGGGACACAATGACAGAACTTCCAAATTTTAGGGACTAAGCAAAGGCTTCCTCCACTCCTCAACTCCTAGAGATCTCCTAACTGATGCTCTTAATACCAACAAGCAAATTTTCCTATGCTCACAGAGTCATGTTGCTCCTCTGGATTTGACAGCACAGGACAGAAGAAGGGGTCTGTGTCATGTTTCTTCCAGAGCAGCTTTCCTGAGCTCTGGCAGCTTCTGCCCCAACTCCAGCTGCCGTGTATTTTCTTGGTGACTGAGCCCTGAGCTTACTTTAATATGCAGCTGTGTCACTTGGCTGTCACTCCATGAGTAGGTCTTTAATTCCATCACACGTGAAGCAGGCGAAAGTGTCAAACGCAAGATACACATAAAAGGCGACTTCCGCGACAGGCCCAAGCACTTTACACTGCGCAATTTTGCTGCCTAAAGCACTGCCCAATTATAATTCCCCTGACAGATACCAACTGAGCTGCCCTCCAGCAGGGTGAGATCTAGTCTCCCCAAATCATCCCTCTAGCAGCCCCAGCTTGACTCCCTGCCTACAAACACAGGTAGTGAAACCAGGCCAGTGCTCGTGGAGCAAAGCAGTGTCTTACTTGTGTACAGTGAAGTGAACCAAATCTCCCTGCAGGACCTTCTTTAACCACAACTTCCTCACCGAAGTTTACAAGTGACCAAAGTGCTAGACTGAGGGCAGATCCATCATGGATCTACCTATAGTAGAAGGCTATGATTTTCTTATTTCTCCTGTCTTTATTGCAAAGCTGTTTTCACCAGAAAAGCTGCCAAATAGACACATCATTCATGCTTGCTCAGGCCTACCTGTTGGCCTGTCCCGCTCCACCAGAGCCACTAATGCTCCTGACCCCATTGGACTGGGTCCCCGCGGACCTTTCAGAGAAGGGAAGCGTTGCTTCCTCAGGTCTCTAGCTGCCACACTTCCCAGTACAGACCAATACAGTATCAAAGCCAACTTATTCACTGCTGAGTTGATTCTGTTGTTAATTGGTTCACCTAGGGTAGACTGTATGGGGGGGGAAAAAAAAAAAAAAAAAGCTTAATAGGTGTTTGTTGGCAGTGAGCTGGACAATGGAGATACACCAATTACAACGGTGGGATGTCAGTGTCACAGTGTTTCCAAACACTTAGAGATGATATGCAGTTGAATGTTGTAAAATGTTACTAATATGATTTGAAAATCCAGCATCCCTTGGAATTACATCTTAAACATATGAGGACTGAGTTTAAAATGACTTTGGTACCCTTTCACTTGTTCATGCTTCGCTGGTATGGTTTTACCATTCTCTTAGCTGCTTGCTGTACAGAAGATGGCATGACTCAAAAGAGCAATCAGGTGGTGCCAGTTAAAATGGTGACCTGCAACAGCTGGGTCCTGGGCCTTGAATATGATTCTAGCAAAATGACAAGATGCCACCCTGAGCATGAAAAAAAACCCCCAAAAACAAGCTAGAAAAATTTCCAAAGGTGAAACATCTCTGGCAGTGTGCTGCAAGGGAACAAGCTGAATTAAATTGCCTAAATCATTTTAGCCCCAGAGCTTGAAAATGTCAGTAAATAAATAATTGGTTATGCAAAGATTACTCTTTTCTGCTAATAGAGTATAGGAGAGAAGCAGCAAAGCCACTAGGGGTTTCTTCTTTGATCCATAGCAGGTAATAAAAACACAGACAATACCATCAAAATGAAAAAAAAAAAAAGACATTTCCTTTCATAGCTGTCAGTCCTCTCCTTGCTTTGGAAGGGGTGAGGGGAAGGCAGTTATGGCTTGTGCATGCATGAAATTCAGCCTTGTTTCCAGGATGATTGTATAAATGGCACTTTATTAAAAGCCAACTGTTATTTGCAGACCTTAAATTTGAACACAGACAAGTTCAGGGATAGATACCAAATCAATATCACTCTTCAAGTATTGCAGACAACATTTTGAAAGGCAACTATTTAGCGTAGCAAGTGATTCACTGATAAGGTTGTCCTGCTGATCCGTTTGTTGGTGATTTGCTGTACCTTGTCCATTACCATGACTGCAAAATGGGACTGGGAGCTCAGCTGGATTCTGCTGCAGGACTTTTATTTAAGCCTTTCAAAAAAGCTGAGAGTAGAGTACCTGAAAGTTTGTAGAACAGAACCCCAAAAACCTGATAGGAAAGCACAGTGTGACATGCAGTGCATTTCAGATGATTGTTTTTGTTTTTTCATTGTGAGCTGTGCTAAAAAAAATATCTTGATTTATTTTGGAACAATTAGGTGCATACAAAAACCTGTTAGTGTGTAAGCAGAGATAATGGAATGCTGGGCTACTGACTATGCTTTTAACTACTTCTTACTGTCTTTGTACGGATTCCAATGAAATTATACATGAATGCTGCAGTATTACTAATATTCTGTATGTATTACATCAACTGAAGTAAGCACAGGAACCATGAAACAGAATGCAAATATTTCCTCCATGGCCCCATCTTACTACATTCGTTTTCCAGCTTATCCTGGTTCTGAGTGCAATCTAATAGGTGAATGTCATTCATCTCAGCGACATTAGTTTGATGTCAAATGTGACTTAGGTTTTGAGGTTGATGGGATGATAAGTAGCCCACCACTTCCCCCTGTGGGAGATAATGTCTGCACCAACCTGCCTTTTTACATTCAAAGGTCATGTCCAGTTGAGAGAGCAACATGTACAAATGGGATTTTAGGTACAAATTACCTTTTGCCCCTGGGAAGGGGTTGTGACACAATAAATATGCAGGTTTTTCTTCAATCTTACCTGCTCCTATGACCATTCAGGCAATGTGAAAAAAATGCACAGAGGTTTAACTTAGACATGCTTGTCTCTTTAATTAGATCCTTTCCTCAAAAAGTCAGCTTTTCAAAGCAGAAGTCAGTCTAAAGAAGAAACAAAACCCACAAGCATAGACTGGACAAGTGTCTTTATATATATATATAGTCACTGTGATGAGCACAGTAGAAGAACCCCTATATGGTTTGAGGACAACAGATGGAAGTGCTTAGAATTTTTATTTTTTTTTTTCTGAAGAGCTTCTTAAATGAATTCAACGATGAAATATTTTTGCCCATAATTTATATTTAGTATTTTATGTCTCTTATTTTACTACCTACTGGCGAGATCTGGGGGGGGGAAAAAAAAAAAAAAAAAAAAAAAGGTAAAATGTGAAAAGAGACCATAGAAATTCATACTGGTACAGTGCTTTAAGATTCTTATGACTTCCCAGTCTGTATTGTGAAAATATAAGTATTTTTAAATTGTGGTGTTTGATGTATGGGTACCATCTTTTGAACCAACATAAGTTTGAACAGGTGAGGCATTGTTTTGTCCAAGGATGTACAGAGTTTATGGTGACATCACTGCCAACCCTCTGTTACCGTGACACTTTATGGTGACGCTAGTGACCGCCACCCATACGGGTATGAATTCTCCACGCCCTGAGCTTTTATGCACAAGTCGAAGGGTGAGAGAGGGAGGAGGAAGAGGAGACAAGGCTGTACAGTGCTTCATGACTGGCTTAAGGGATATTAAATCAACCTTAAATCCTTGCCAACTAGTTGGACGGATAGCGCGCTGTTCCTAACATTTGCAAGTCAAAGGGAGAGTAGGCCTAAATTCTTTCCACTATGAAACCCCCACAGTCCTCTGCCTTTCAGGCAGAAGCAAAAAGGAATGGAAAATTCCAAACTAACGAGCACTTCATTTTTTTTTTTTCTGCAGTGCTGTGCTTAGAAAAATTGCACTTTTTTTTCCCCTTTTTTTTTTTTTTTTCTTTCTAAGGCAAAGAAGTAAAATTAAAGTTGTATGACTGTTATAAATATTACATGTTCAGGGTATCAAGAGTACCTGTAGTTCTCTGGTTTCTGAGGGTGTTTCTGAATTAACCCTTTTATAGATACAGGGTGTTGGGAGGAAAAGATAGCATTCACACTTAAGTCAAATCTCATGCTGTCTAGTTAAGGAGAACATATCCTACCTCCAATGCACTCATTGGAGAAATAATTTGTTTGTATTCTTGTTTGCATGTCTGTCTTGAGGAAGCAGGCTGTAAAACACTGCAAGGAATAATAACTTGGCCAGCTTTGTTTGACATGAAGTGGGAAATGCAACCAAACTTCTTTAGTCCTGATTCTGTGACGCTTCATCATTCTTTCAGTTTTACTGCATATTAGAGATCAGCCAGTGTAGACACTGGTTCCATACTAAACACATATGTATTCAGCAGCAGAAGGATTCAGGAAATGGTGAACTTATATTGAATTAACAAGGCCAAGTGTAAGGTCTTGCGCCTGGGTAGACATAATCCCAAGCAGAAATTCAGGCTGGGTAGTGAATGGCTGGAGAGCAGCCCTGAGGAAAATGACCTTGGAGTCTGGGTTGATGGAAAACTCAACATGAGCCTGCAGTGTGAGTGCAACCCAGACAGCAACCGAGTCCTGGACTGCATCAAGAGAAGCATGGCCAGCAGGGCAAGGGAGGGGATTCTGCCCCTTTACTCTGCTCTTGTCAGACCCCACCTGGAGTACTGGGTGTGGTTCTGGAGCTCTCAGCACAGGAAGGACATGGAAGTGTTGGAGCAGGTCCAGAGGAGGGCCACAAGGATGCTCAGAGGGCTGCAGCAGCTCTCCTATGAGGACAGGCTGAGAGAGTTGGGGCTCTTCAGCCTGGAGAAGAGAAGGCTTCCAGGAGACCTGATAGTAGCCTTCCAGTATCTGAAGGGGGCCTACAGGAAGGCTGGGGAGGGACTATTGCCAAGGTCTTGCAATGACAGGACAAGGGGCAATGGGTTTAAACTGGCAGAGGGGAGATTTAGAGTAGATGTCAGGAGGAAGTTCTTTCCAGTGAGGGTGGTGAGGCACTGGAACAGGTTGCCCAGGGAGGTTGTGGCTACTCCCTCCCTCGAGATGTTCAAGACCAGGTTGGACAAGGCCTTGAGTGACCTGTGCTAGTGGGAGGTGTCCCTGCCTGTGGCAGGGGGTTGGAGCTGGATGATCCTTGAGGTCCCTTCCAACCTTACCATTTTATGATTCTATGAATTTCTCAAAGGCTTACACAGATGTGCTGTAGTGTTTCATTGACATGGTTCAGAAGAACTTCTGAGTGGTCCTTTGGGAGGAGAAATGTAAGGTGGAAGAAAGCTGCATCCTAGCAGAAATGGAGCATGCAGGAAAGCAAGCTCTTGTACTGATCTAGACAAGAAACCTGCACCTTGCAGTGTGTTCAGGCAGTTGATGTTGCCTAGCATTCACTTTGCCATGAACTTCATCTAAGCACACACTTGAAGGGGGTGAGATGCCCCAAGGTGCTTCTTATGTGGTTCAGGTGTAACTTTCTTCTGGGCCTTTTGTAAGCAGTAGAGACCATCACATATGTCGTCATTTTATGTATTCACAACGTCTTCCTACATAAAATATCTCTGTAATTTAATCCATGCTGTGCAGACTACAATGCTTAAGAAAACCTATCCTCAGGCAAAACCTAAAAGAATGCTGCCAAATTTGTTGTATTTCTTCTTGTGATACTATTAATAATTTTTAAAGCTGCTCCACTTCTGCTTCTTCATTGACTCCAGTGAAACGTTACTTTTTCTCTTCAGCATAATACCTCAGCCACACAGCACAGCATCTCTTTGCCAGTCTCCATTTTCCAAGCCAGCAGTAACAATGTCCTTTCATTTTCTTCATGATCTTTAGCTGTCTTTGGGCTGGTTGACGTTACCATAACTTAGGTAAATGCTATCCTATTTTAATAAAGAAACACATTAAGTAGATTGTCAGGTATTAATGTAGACAAGGCTTCCCTAATGTAATTATCCTTCTCTGCACTAGTGCTTCAGGAGTAGATCTTTGTGTATAGAAGATACACAGATGTTTTGGGAAAAATGAAGACCAACTCTTAAATTCACTATCCTACTGCAGAAGGAATGGGTGATCTTTGAGAACATGTACCGTTGTGGATAAACATAAAGACTTTTGCTAATTGTGTCACAGGCAAGGACAGCAGTTTTAAAAGATGTTAAATTTTGTGTATAATTTATGTGGCAGATCTTAAGCATTCCCAAATGCCTGTCTCTTTAAAGTATTCACTTGCTTCAAAGCTATTTTTGCCTCTGACCACTATCTGATGAGAAATTCACATGTGCTAAATATACCCATGATAATAATCTTATTTTCAGTCCTCCACTAAAAATGCTGATGGCCTGAAAGGGATTTGAGACCTCAGTGTAGCTTCTCTGGCATTATTTTTCCAGTGGATTTCAGGAGAAGGAAATGGTTAGAATGCTAAGCAATAAATATTGCTGTAATGTTGTTTGCCAATCATTTTGTCAATGTAACAATAATATAGCAATAAAAATGTGTCAGTATAACAATATATATAGTAATAACAAAGCTGTTTGTGTCACAAAGGAATCTGAGTGAATAAATGACTAGAGAAAGGGGTTGGGAGAAATTAATTGTACACACATTTGAAACTGTGTCAGGTGTGAATAGTATCATTCCACCTATGTGATAAATTTGGAACAGAAAGGAGTGTTGAGTTGTTCAGCCAAACTTCAACTTGATTTTCCTGTCTCTGGGCTACTGCTTGAAATACAGACCGTGGCAAACTGTATCAGTGTACATGCAGTGTTTGTAGCCTGAACTCAGGGAGACTATTGCAAAGTCATCTCAAAAAGAGCAGGCATTGGCATCCAGGTTTCTTCTGGAACAGATCTAAATACCACTTCCCACTGATTATTTTGACATGTTTTGGCAAATTGAGCTGCACCTGTATGATTATGTGCCTTGTTTGGGGAGCTAGACAAACTTGATTAGAACTTGTCTGTTGTTTCTGTGTTAGTCCTTTAGCTGAAGAAGTTGGCATTTTAGTTCTTGCATCCAGCAGTTTTTGATTTAGCTCAAGGAGATGATAGATAGGTCTTAGGTGCAGCTAAACTGTTCTAAGTGCTGAGCCTCTCTGTTGTAATGCTGTGCAGAAAGAATAGGGCACCCTGGTACATGGTGCTTTGTTGCCTTAGAGGTATTTATATAGCTTGCAGGTAGCAGTGTCTGTATTTTTCTTTCTCTCAGGCTAAGCTGGTCTACACAGAAGGCAGCAGCATGGCAACAGTATGCTTGGTGTCCAACAGACATTTCTGTGAGCTGAAACAAGACAAATGTAATGAGATTCTGGAGGCTGTTGATGCAAAACTTTTAAATTACCAATGAAAGATTAAAGCAGACAAACCAAACCCCCAAACAGCCACAACAGAAAACTTACTAAACACAAATCTCCATGGCTTAAGAACCTGAGCATTATTGCTGGGAAAAGGAAGTAAATATGGGTGTGAGTAAGGCAACCTGGCAGACTGGGATTATGTTTGAGAGTTAGAGAAATAGTGAAGATTTTGGCTAGTATCTAGGGAATACAAGACATTGCTTTTGTGAGCTCCAGAAAAGTAAGACACTGATTTAATTAACTGACTGTTCCAAAACCCAGGTTCACTCTTAAATAGTTAACTAGCATGACCAAAACTAACTGTTTATAAATGATAGATCACTCTCCAAAACAGCATAAACTTCAAATAAGATAATATTTGGAAATTTTGTTACTTGATTTCAGATGTTTTGGGTGTGTGCAGGTCCACTTTTTGGTCTTCTTCTGCAATCCCAAAGTCTACAAAGGATTTTCTTTTTATCACATAAGGCTGATTCTTATTCTGGGAGCCAGTATTTAAGAAAGTCATCAATTATCATTAGACTTTCAGTAAAATGATCAGCTAATCATTTATGGTAGACTGCATTCTTCAGGGCACTATCAAAGCTCTCGCCCACAGGCCACCATTTCTGACTACCATGAGATGAAGGCTGATAGAGTCATGCAGAGCATGAGCTTTACTGGAAATCTGAAATAGTCAAACCGCATTTGCTGCGCACCTATCAGAGAAATGTAAACACCAAAACAATGATCAGGACTTAAACTCTTAATTTATTTTTAGATCTGAGCTCCTATCTGAATATTTTTAATTTTATGGCTTAGCGAAGACCTTTGGATCTTTTGCTACTCTGACTAATTTTGAGGTTTGTGAGCAGCTCCTACACTTAGTCTTTGAGGTGGATGCTTATTCGTGGTGGTAGATCTTGAAGAGTATCTGATTCATGGGCATAAAAAAATCACTGTCGCCTCTTCGGGGCTAATTTGGTCTCCTTGTGTGGTGTGAACCTTCACATATGATGGGAGTTGTAACACTCATAGTTCACTTACTAGCTCAGTTTACAAACCAACGAGTGTCATTCTTAGGTAGGGGGAAATGGACATAGGCTTACTGCCCTTTTAAACCAAAAATTAGTCATTCAAGTGAATCATAGAAATATTTAGGTTGCTAGGGTTGTCTGAAAGTCATCTGATCCAAACTTTGTCTCAAAGCAGGGCTAGAGTAAACCTAGAAGTCATTCTGAAAGATGTAAGTCTAGACTCAGTGACAAAATAACCTATTCATTATTAATTTACTTTTAGAAATTATTTGCATTAGTTTTCCTTTATAAGGGAGAATCATAGAATGGTTTAGGTTGGAAGGGACCTCAAAGTTCATCCATTTCCAGCCCCCCCCCCCACCATAGGCAGGGACACCTCTCACTAGAACAGGTTGCTCGAGACCTCACCCAACCTGGTCCTGAATGCCTCCAGGGAGGTTGTGGAGCATAGAATCATAGAATTTGATCAAATTCTGTGCTCCGCAACCTGTGCCAGTGTCTCACCACCCTCACTGGAAAGAACTTCTTTCTAACATCCAGTTTAAATCTCCCCTCTGCCAGTTTAAACCCATTGCCTCTCATCCTGTCATTACAAGACCTTGTCAATAGTCCCTCCCCAGCCTTCCTGTAGGCCCCCTTCAGATACTGGAAGGCTACTATCAGGTCTCCTTGAAGCCTTCTCTTCTCCAGGTTGCAGAGCCCCAGCTCTCATAGCCTGTCCTTCCAGAATTGAAATGGTGGTGAATGGTGGGGCTTTAAAACACAGGTTTCTGTATTGTATAACACAGTCTGGGTTAGTTCAGTCTCAGCTCAGTGAAATCCCACCACTTTCTGTCTATAATGTGCTAGACTAGTAGTATGATTAATATCTCAGCTTTCTGCACATGCTAGAAGATCTAGAAAGAAAATGAACCATGCCTTTTCACTTTACAGAAAAAAACTAATCTGAGAAGCTGCAGGAAACCTCTTCAGGCAGAGGCAGGAATTGAGCTGATAGATCCAACTTGTACCCACTTGTATGGAAAACACATGTTCTTTCTGCTTGGCTGTCCCATCCATACACACTAAAACAAAAGCTTCTCCCATAGCTAGAAATGAAATCTCAGATTTCTGGGTTCCTTCACTACTCTCTAGAAATTGTACTAGCAGGTAATTGGTCATTTTTCCATCTAGATTTTAGTTCATCTAGAAGCTATGTAACTTGTTTGGACATGATGGATGGACCACTCGCTGGATAAGGAATTGGCTGGATGGTCGAACCCAGAGAGTGGTGATCAAGGGCACAATGTCCACCTGGAGACCAGTGACAAGTGGTGTCCCTCAGGGGTCAGTGCTGGGACCAGTGCTGTTTAACATCTTTGTCAGTGACATGGACAGAGGAATGGAGTGCACCCTCAGCAAGTTTGCAGATGACACCAAGCTGTGTGGCACAGTCGACTTGCTAGAGGGCAGGGATGCCATCCAGAGGGACCTGGACAGGCTGGAGAGTTGGGCCCAGGCCAACCTGATGAAATTCAATAAGGCCAAGTGTAAGGTCCTGCACCTGGGTAGGCACAATCCCAAGCACAAATACAGGCTGGGTGGTGAATGGCTGGAGAGCAGCCCTGAGGAAAAGGACCTTGGAGTCTGGGTTGATGAAAAGCTCAACATGAGCCTGCAGTGTGCACATGCAGCCCAGACAGCAACCGAGTCCTAGGCTGCATCAAGAGCAGCGTGGCCAGCAGGGCAAGGGAGGGGATTCTGCCCCTTTACTCTGCTCTCGTCAGACCCCACCTGGAGTACTGTGTGCAGTTCTGGAACCCTCAGCACAGGAAGGACATGGAAGTGTTGGAGCGGGTCCAGAGGAGGGCCACAAAGATGATCAGAGGGCTGGAGCAGCTCTCCTATGAGGACAGGCTGAGGGAGTTGGGGCTCTTCAGCCTGGAGAAGAGAAGGCTTCGAGGGGACCTGATAGTAGCCTTCCAGTATCTGAAGGGGGCCTACAGGAAGGCTGGGGAGGGACTATTGACAAGGTCTTGCAATGACAGGACAAGGGGCAATGGGTTTGAACTGGCAGAGGGGAGATTGAAACTGGATGTTAGGAGGAAGTTGTTTGCAGTGAGGGTGGTGAGACACTGGAACAGGTTGCCCAGGGAGGTTGTGGCTGCTCCCTCCCTGGATGTGTTCAAGGCCAGATTGGATGAGGCCTTGAGTAACCTGTACTAGTGGGAGGTGTCCCTGCCTATGGCAGGGGGTTGGAACTAGATGATCCTTGAGGTCCCTTCCAACCTTACCATTCTATGATTCTATGATTCTATGACATTAGAAATCCACGGTCATAAATCAAGAGGGCATGTAAGAAACAAGAAAACCAAGTTTTCGACAGGACAAGATAGTGCTGAAAGAGAAATCCAATTGAGTTTACTGATTTGACAGCATGAACAAATCTTCTGCAACAAACAGCAGTGTCTTTGCAGTAAAGTTTTATCTTACTCTTTCAATTGAAATAATACAATTGAGTAAGTGTGGTTTACATTTCAGCCACTTGTCAGGCTTAGATTTGTGTGCATTTCTTAGTGGTACTGTAGATGGAAAGCTGTGAAAGCAGTTATTGATATCTTTGGTCTCAGTGGTCACTTTGCATGGTTTTATGTTGGTTAACTTTCACAGTGCAATTAAAAAAAAAAAAAAAACAACCCAGGCAGCAGCAGCAGCAAAGAGCCCATGGTGTGATCTAAGAGCATACAAATTACAGATCTCAGAACCTTTGGGCCCTGGAGACCAGCTCTGTTAACTAAGCACACTGACTGCTTCTCCTCCTAACTGCCTCTGATGATGCCATACATTTCTGTAGAATTGAGCTCCAATTCATGGCCATCAAATCTTCAAAAACACTGGAGCCATCCCCTTCCTTGAGTACTGAAGGCGAGTGAAAGTTGTCATGTGGACAGTCAGTTTTGGCAGCTGAGGCCTTACCCAAACTCATGCAAAAAGTCAAAAATATTTTTATCAATCAGGTGGAATGTTTTATTTGTATTGATAGATACACCACCAGCACCACACACACACACAGAGGCATTCCCCTCCACAAGAACAAACTTCAGACTTCACTGAACCTATAGAGAATTCAGCATTTGAAAAAGAAGGAAAGCACAGATAACAGAAACAGAACTCAAGCAAGGGAGATGAAAAAAAAACTGGAGATGTTCCCAAAGCAGTGTATCAGCCCTTGCAAAATGTCACTAAGTTGTTCTCATAAAGCAGCTTAGCTTTAGGATTTGGCACTTTTCATCCAATGTTTTTTTATGAGAGACAGCAAGAAAGAGACTGGTGAGACTGATCATTTTTGGTTCTTTGGTCATTCCCTCTCTAATGTTTGGAATGCTCATCTGTCTCTTTTCACACATAAACTTGGTGATGCCTCTCACCAGAGACCTTGGAAGGAGCAGTATTTCATTCTCACAATGAACCCAGCCTGGGAACACCTCTCCCCTGTCTGTGCCTCTTTGTTCTACTTCATCTCTAGGTACCTTTGAGCACGCTTTTAAGGCCCCAAAGATCAGCAAGGGAGAATCACGTCTGCACTTGTACCCATGGTTTAAGGGAATTAAAGCACAGACTGATGTACAGATATTTTCTAAGACGGTATTTTGGGGCATGCACAGTCTTTTTTTTTTTTAAAAAAAACCAAAACAAAAACCAAAACAACACAAGCAAAGAACTGTAGTAATTACCTTCAGTCAGCACAACCCTCAGTGTTCATTGCTGTCACAGAATAGAAAAATATTTCTTCTTTGTATTTCTGGATGCAATGTTTTTCACTTTTAACTGCAGTATAAAAGGACAATGATTTTCTTCTCCACCCCTAGAAGAGTGAGAGATGAATGTTTAATTAGAGCCAGAATTTGTAATGTTCACAGAACAATTTTTTCCCCATAAGTGTCTTCGCTGATATGGATACCGTTTGTAGCTCATCTCCATACATCCTTACTATCTGCTAACAACAGAGCCTGGCTGCAGTTGCTGCATAAGCAGTTTTTGCTTTTTTAATAAGGAGAAGGGAAGTCTTGTGGTTCATCCCAGTGGTGCAGTTTAAAAGAGAGTCAAGAAATGAGGCAAACAAGGGCAAAGACAAGATTCTTTTAACCCTCTGACTGCTTTTGCCATGTTGCTTATTTTACACTGGTGACAGAAATTTCAGCAGTGTGCCTGGTGCATCTCACTGCCCCTTGCTACTGAGAAAAATTGACTGGATGCTGTCAAATGACTTTTTACCTGGCCATTTTTTCTTGTATTATTTGTCATAGCTCATTATCTGGTTTGGCTATTGACTCCCTCAGATTGCTGTGGCACATCAAAAAGGAGGAGGGGAAATAGAAAACTGTCCAGATGGGATCTGCTCAGTGGAGTCCTGGTGAGAGAAAACATGCTAGGAAAAAAAAAAAGGAGAAAAGTTATGGGGGAAGCAGAGAAGAATGAAGAGCAGGACACCAGATGCCTCCTATTTTAAACCCTCTGCAGAAATCAGCAATTGTTTTCATAACTTCACCCATGTAGGGCAATTATTACAGAAATAATCCTGCTGTTTGTGAAGGAGCTCTTTGCTGCTGCTTCTCCACAAAGGGCTTTTCCATAGTCTCCTGAATCCATCAGAAATGGGTGGAACTCTGAGGGTTGTGTTTTTAAGACACCTTTGCTTGGCAGAGGCTGCACTGACCAGCACACTTTGCATCCTAATAGCCAATTTAATTGCATTTCTCTGATTGCAACAGAACGACTTACAGAAGGGCAGCGCAATGTTGCCAGGCATGAAATCCAAACCCCAGAGAGGGATGGGATATAGGCAAAGGTGTGATGTTCATGTTAATCACTATTTCCAGTAAAAATGAAATATTGGGGAGGGAGGGATATGTGATTGCAAACATATTGCTGGAGTGTATCTCTCTCATTTATGGAGCAGTGAAATGTAGGAATGATAATAGCTGGAGTTTATGTAGCACCTTTCATCACAAAGGATCCAAAGGTGATTTACAAACTTAAACTGTTATATAGATGACACAACTGCTGTTTTCAGAGTAATGGTCTGAAACACTACAGATTGCATTAGAGCTAGTGAAATGATTTGGGCCATTATTGGAGAATAGGTAGGATTTTTTAATTTTTTCTACAATAAAAGCTGGACCACGGTGCCCAGCTCATCAGTAAGCTGCGAGAGCTGTTTAAGTATGCCCAGAAAAGCAGCACAACACAGCAAACAGCACACCTGGGGAAAGAAGGTCCCTGTTGACACAGAAACTTTAGGAATGGTTCAGTGGAAGCAGCAGCAACACCATCTCATCGAAAACAAAATCTGTGTATAAGCACTCCTGATCTCTGTGAAGTGTCATGGACCTTTCAAGAAGCTTGATGGCCCAAAGCAGGATAGGAGCAGCCTCTGCTCAATTTGCAGTCTCACTTTTACTGCCTTTAGGTTCCCTTATAAATCAGTCCTCATACATCTTACGAGGAGTGACTGAGGGAGCTGGGGCTGCTTAGTTTGGAACGGAGGAGGCTGAGGGGAGACCTCATTGCTATCTACAACTACTTGAAGGGACATTGTGGAGAGGCTGTTGTTGGGCTTTTCTCACAAGTAACTGGTGACAGAACAAGGGAGAATGGCCTCAAGCTGAGACTGGGGAGGTTTAGATTAGATATTAGGAAAAAGTTTTTCACTGAGAGAGTGGTCAGGCACTGGAATGAGCTGCCCAGGGAGGTGGTGGACTCACCCACCCTGGATGTGTTTAAGGGGCGCTTGGCTGTAGTGCTTAGGGTTATGGCTTAAGGTGAATCTTGTAGAGTAGGGTTATAGGTTGGACTTGGTGATCCAGAGGGTCCTTTCCAACCTGGATGTTTCTATGATTCTGTGATTCTTACAGGTTTCCAGCCCAGATGCTGGTGCTGGCTGCGGTGCTTAAACACGATTCATGGGAAAATACACTGAGGGTATGCTATATGAAAACTTAATATAGGTGGATCTGACACTGGTAGGAGCTGTCATCTTTTTTTGTCATTCATCACACCTCAGATGGTGATTGCAGAACTAGTGGCCCAGCTAGAAGAACGCAGGTAGGAGCAACTGCTGTACAAAGCCCAACACTTTCGTTTGTCTCCCGTGCCGTGAAGTGTTATCCCAAGTGCCCATTACTGCCTGCTGCAGGTGAGGTTACAGCATAGCTCTCTCCAGCAGGATTGTATGCAGTGACTCGTCTGCCTATAAATTGAGCCTGAAACACTCTTTAACCTGTCTCTGAAGTCTGTGTCAGGGGTAAAGCTGAAAATCAAACATCTTCATTTGGTACAGACTGAAGGCAGATGCAGGTGAAAAGGGGTTCAAATGACTATTAATCTTTGACTACTAATTCCGTGCTAATCATGAGGAGGTGGTACTGACACCTCATGCGAACCGTTCTGCTGTAGTGTGCCTGCATTCCTGCCCAATTATCACCACACTGTATTAAATGGAGGTTGATTTCCTCAGTGCTTTCAACAAGACTCACACATCACCGTCTGTATGACTGTGTAAAAGACCTGCTGTAAAATGTTAGTGTTGAGTTGGACTAGATGATTTTTTGGGGTCCCTTCCAGCCTCTAACATTCTGTGATTCTGTGAAGTATTTGGAAATACTGAAGAGATGGGCAGAGGAGCTCTGTGGGTTTTGTTTTTAGCAACAGATTTATTCCAACAGATTTTTGAGGGGCTACACCCATCTTTATTTTTGTTTTCTTGTTATCCTGTTTGATTGCAGACCCATCTACTCCATTCAATTTATACTGACCTAAAAAAAAAAAAAATTCCAAATGTAATGTGTTCTAAGTGCTTAGAAGGAATGAGACTTGCTGGCTAGATGGAGTACTAATGAAGTAGGTATTAACAAAAAAAGGTAAAAAATTTCATCTGAAAGTTCTGAGATCAGCTTGACACTAAACAGAGTGTTGGCAAATCTCTGCATGGTTTTCTAGCTATGTGCAGTTTGCTGTGGGAAAGTGTGAGCCTTAAAACTTAAATTTGAAATTATCTGTGTCTCTCCCATGCTTATTCCAGCACAATGTGAAGGGTAATTCTAAATGCAACTGCAGTAATACAAACTGATCTACATAATGGGATTTGTAGATTAAAGCCTAATTAGTGTGAGTAGCTCATGAAAGCCTCCTCCAAAGTGCAGCTGCTCTCCCAAAAAATGCACCATAGAGCAACTTGCAACAGTCCTTTACCAAAAAGTTCTGTATTTGTAGCTAAGTAGACTTAATATTAAAAAAGGGAATTGTCCTGAATTTGTAATTTGGCTCTGTTAAAACTAGAGTAAAGCACCACTGAAGGTGGGATTGCTTTTTTGTTGAGAAGTGGAAAATTTGCTCAGGAAAAAAAAAAAAAGAAAGTTTAAATAATCAACTGTATGTAATCCTGAAGGGAGGGTGTAGCCAGGTGGGGGTCAGTCTCTCCTCGCAGGCAACCAGCAACAGAAAACAATGACACAATCTCAAGTTGTGCCAGGGGAGGTCTAGGCTGGATGTTAGGAGGAAGTTCTTCACAGAGAGAGTGATTGGCATTGGAATGGGCTACTCAGGGAGGTGGTGGAGTCGCTGTCCCTGGAGGTGTTCAAAAGACTGGATGGGGCACTTAGTGCCATGGTCTAGTTGACTGGACAGGGCTGGGTGCTAGGTTGGGCTGGATGAGCTTGGAGGTCTCTTCCAACCTGGGTGACTATGATTCTTCATAAATGCCCATACAAAACTCAAAGCTATTCTTAATTCTTCATCAGTAGGTCAACTAGTCTTCCCTGGACAGGTTACATTTTCATCTAGCTAGAATATGAGAAGACCATGCTTCTGGTTTGTTTTACTCTATCTTATTGCATTATGTATTCTATTATTATTACTCATTTTATTAGGTTTATTTCTTATGTGTGACATACAAGCTGATGAGACAAAATAGGACAATGATATACTTTCATGTATTCACACGTTATCAGTTCTGGCTTGGTACACCAGGTGACTAGAGGGATGTTTAAATGTAAACCAGTGGATAATTACTTTGCCAAAGTGTGGTCTTAGTGTTCTTGTTCAGTTTTTGTTCACTGCTTTGGTAACGTTGTTGTTGATGTCAACTGACATTAGGGCTTAAAGAGAATTTTCTGGAACAAAAAGGAAACATGGAGGTATGACCCAGCCTTTAAAGGGTTGGGCTTGCTTGTACAGGATTGCCAACAGAGGAAGCATCTCTCACATGAAGGATGGTAATAGTATGCAGTGATATCCAGCTGAAATTAAAATAGAAGGTTACAGAGACATAATACAAACCCAAATTAGATTTTGGCAAAATGGGCAAAACTAGCACCTTACTCTTGGGGTTTTTTTAACATGATTTCCAGTGGCCCCAGTGGCCAGGTTCTTATATCTACTTTTTTATAAGACTGGTGTGTCCAAGAGCAACACATATGAATTAGAAGAAAACAGCAGAAAAATAAGTGAAATAGAAAAACAAACAAACCAAAACAAAACCCCACACCCTACAATCTCAATTTAATAAAAACAAAAAGAAACCAAAACAAACAAAAACACAAACAAACAAAACCAAACCCAAAACCCCAAACAAACAAATTGAAACTCTTGTTTATATGAGGAGGGGATAAAGGTGCGTGCCTAGAAAATCAAATTCTGTGTGTAGAGCTAAGAAATGTTCTGCTGTTTTATGGAAATTCAGCCTTGATCAAACGGAGGGAATCAAGCAGTGGGCTTCTTGGAATGAATCCTAAGATGTGTGCTTTATTAGGGTTTCTGGTACTTTTCAGCTGTATGTATTCCATCCCCCAGGGCCGAGCTTGCTGTGTCTCCCGGGAGGGAAGTGTCATGCAGGACCCTCTGACCCTCCCACCACTGCAGCGCTGCAGCACAAACGTTTCTTTGCAGCAGGTGTCTCAGCGGAACGCTGATTCAGAGCAAAAAATTGTGTTGCTGTCTGTTTCGCTGATGGCCGGGTTTTGTGGGAAGGGAAGGGCCCGTGGAGACTGCTCGTGCTTGGTTAGCAGCAGACGGAGGCAGACCTGGGAGAAAACAGCCTTTGCCAGGAGTGGTTCTGGGGGAAAAGAATCTGTTCACTGACGCAGAAAGTCTTTTCTTGCGCGAAGAACCCCCTGCCTCCCTCAGTCTTGTTTCCCAAAGTGACTCTAGGCGCTTCTGCGGCAGTTCAGGCACCGCTGGGGAGGCTGCTGTGCGCCTCTGCATTGCTTGACTGCTGCTCCTGACACAGGATGCCTACGAGGGGCACGGCCGGGGGGGATGCAGCCTCCCTCCGTGTGCTATTGCTGGAGCTCAGCACTGCCCCGGCCACAGGCTCTGCTGGCACCAACCGCCTGCTGCAGCACCCACCCCTGGCAGCGCTGCGCAGCACGACCCTGCCGCTTTACAGCCACGCCTCGCTCCAGTGTCCCCGCACAAGCCAACCCACTTAGGTGAATGCCCCCAGCCCCCTCAGTTAAACCAAGCCAAGATTAGAGTAGGAGCCTGTTTCTTCCTTTCCCTCTGCCTGGTTGGGCAGCCTGCTACTGGGGACAGGCAACGGCTGCCAAATTGCATCCTACATCTGTTCATTTCTAAACGCGCCTTTGTCAGGTGCAAACGAAGGCCGCATTATTGGCTGTAAGTATGTAGTCACTTAGGAAAATAAGCCGATGAGTAAACATCTGAGTGAACAAATTGGTGATTTGCATCTACTTGTTCTCTGAATGCATTCACAAGTGCTAAGGAAAAGAGCCAGTGTCTCCAAATACATCCACGTGGCATTTCCCCACAATACACTTTTTCAAATGGACTGTCTGGCTTTTGCAACCAAGCAATATGTACCAAAGTCTGGAAAGAGGAAAGATAAAATGCATTCGATTTAGTAATAGGAAGGACTGTGGTAAAGATACAAAGATTACTTTCCTTCTGGAATACTTCTGATTTACTCCTAAACGCAAAGTTGACCATATGGAGAATGTTTTATGTCTGAAGAAAAGCAGCTTGCTAATTCAGATCTGCAAGTGGAACTTCTGCTTCTTATGACAGTAAATCTCTGTGTTCTCTATCCCAACAAACTTTCCATCTTCTGTTCAGTAGACTGCAGTTCAGATTCAGGAACAGTATAGAATTAGAGGCAAATAAACTGTTAGAGAAACTCTTAAGTGATATTGACTTAAGAGATGAGATCATGCCAAGAAAGTTAATACAGTCAGCTCTAAGGGATTGCTGATCAACTGATTTATTCACCTCTGTTTGTTCTAAGCAAAACCATATGTCTAAGGAGGCTTTCAAAGCAGAATAAAAAGCTAAAATAACCCCAGTTTTCTTTAAACCCTTGTTGTCTTCATTTCACTATAGATTTTTCATATAGAGATAAAACAGCATGAAGACACAAACAGCAGCATAAATGCCTTTCAAAGTTGGGGGTTTTTTTCCTATTTGTAATTGACATTTATTAAGAAATAATAACCTTGGATTCCAGGTTGTGTGGCCCCATGTCAGTGTGGCAGAATATGACCATATGTTTCTGCTTGCTTTGGTCACTGCTGATTTCCCTTGCCCACTTGATTATGCTAGAAGTCACTGCCTGTGATTTTATTTTAAATTATTTTCTGCAGGTTATGCTTTCCTGCAAAGCTCTACAAAGATAGCTTGACAGCCTCAGAACTAAAGTGAGTTTAGGCTTTTTCAAACTGTAGATGCAAATTGCCCACATAGGCAACATGGTTAGTCCTCCACTTTATGGAATCCACTCTCACCCTGACGCACAGATTTGCTGAGAGTCTGTCAGTGTTATAAAGAAGTGAGGTCTAACTTTTATTCTTCAAAAAAAGTCTCAGAAATGGAACAAAACAAAAATTCCAGGCAAACACACATGACACACAAGCATTTTAGGAACACCTTGATTCTATTTCTCGACCATGACTTTTCCCAGAAGCTAATATATAGACAATGTCTACAGCAAATCTGTGCTCTGGGCTGATTCAGTGTGGGCTACAAAGCATTTACTTCAAGGCACTGAAGAAGCTTTTAAATATTGTGTTTTAAATATATTTAATAAGGGTTTATATGTTTGGTTGTGATTGACTATCAGGCAAATAATGCACATCTCAGTTGCAAACATACAGCTCTGAGGATTTGCCATATAATTTGAACTCATTTGTGTAACTGTGCTTTTGCATGAGTCTGCCTGTTTCTGTGGTAAACAGAGATATTACCACATCACCAGTGAAGATGCCCACCCATGACAGAATTCAAGTTTACTCGAGTTTTGAGTCCTTTCTTCTGCAAATGCTTGGCACATGTCTCAATTTATGTATACCTTTCCTTACATAAGAATTTAGAAGCTATCCTCTCTTCTGCTTCCATGTAAGCGTTAACAAACACCTTTAGCTGTGTGCACCAGGAAGAGGTGTGCTATTCTCTTCAAGATCATGATCATATTTTCTGTTGTTAGATGTTTAGATCATCAGATGTACATCATCAAAGTATTGGAGACATTGTCTGTTTACCCCAAAATTTATTGCCACAGCAGAACCATAAAAGAATACCTAACAAAGCTTCTGGGAGGCTTTGTTAGAAATTTGTATTTGAGTAGGTATGGACCAACCAACAATTACTTGAAAGATCAAGTCCAGTTCTTTGAAAGTGAGAGAAGTGATGAGCATGGTCTGGATGAGAACTGTAGCCAGCAATGAAAAAGGTGTTTAGGCTAAATGTTATTGGAGAGCGTCACACGGGCCCTACATTGCTGTCCACTGAGAAGTGCTTAAATAAAAAAAGTTGTGTAGGATTGAAAAATAAGTAAATAAGGGATTGGGAAAAGTCACAGAGCTGTACCTCAGGGAATGATTTGACATGATTTCAGGAAATGACCAAGTAATACATTCATTCTTATCTCACTGTTTCATCTCAGTATGAGCCAAAAGCTCTTCAACTCTCTGAAGAGGCACATGGCTCATCATTTTTCAATGTCTATAGGTGACAGAAATGAAATTTCATATTCTTTCTTGCTCTCCAACTAAGGCACTTGCTGTTAAATCTGATACGCTCTTAAGGCTTTCCTCATTAGGCACATAAATCCTAGTGAACATAAAGATTTCCCCAGCTGCTGTGTGATGGAGAATTTGGACATAACCAGAATCAAAGTTACCTTTGAGTTCCTAAAGCAAACATGCTAGTTTATTAAGGCAGAAAATACTCCTCAGTACAGGGAATTCTGCTGGACCAGGAATTAACTGATTATCGAAGAAGTGTTTGTTGCATATGCAGCTAGTGATCATGAACTTGTGCTATGTGGGAATAGAAATTATGGCAATAGCCAATCTTCTACTTTTAAATGCTCCACTTTTTTTTTTTTTTTTTTTTTTTTTTTTTTTTACCAAAGCTGAAAATCTCATCTGGCATAAATGATGGCAATAATATGTTTTAAATTGGAATTGCAAATAATTGGTATTACAGGAGGAGGTTGTGTTTGTTGATCCAAAATCTGTGATTGTAAAGACATGAAAAAAGTTCTGAAGAGTCCTTGATAGAAGACCTGTAGAATTATCTTTTAAAAGTAAATGGAAATAAATATAGAAATAATGGGAAAATGTGAAAGCAGAAGCAGTGGATTTAAATTACAAGTTAAAAATGCATGCAGTGGATAGAGAAGCTAAAGAAATCAACGATGTAAGTAGAAATAGAATTAAATTAGTAAGGAAAATTTTAAAGGATATTAGGAATAAAAATCACCTTAATCCAAGACTAGGTCCATTGCAGTATGCAAAATGTAAAATCAAATAACACAGAAAAGTTAGAAATGTTCAGTTAATAATTCTGTTCAATATTTGAAGAGAATTGGGAGATGATATGGTGGATGAAATGAGAGGTTTACCATCTGTAGTGAAAGAGAATGTGAAACAGTATCTGCACTAATTAAATGCTATAGAAACAAAAGACCCAGAGAACATGCAGTTGAGCCTTAAGGGAATTACCCAAGGAGCAGGAGGAGCTGAATCACTTGGTGATTGAGATGTAACTTTAGGACTGGACGTGGATAATTATCATTGGAAGACAGTCTCGATGGAAGCTTAGATGTCCCAAACAAAAGCACATAAGGGTCTGGTGGGTAAAAGTTGAATTTGGACAAATTCAGCCTTGAAGGAGACAGATTTTCCTTTTATTAAGGTAATTTAGCATGGGAACAGCTCACCAGAGAAAGTGGCAGACTCATCATCTGGAGACTAAAATGAAATGAGATAAGTCTTAAAAGAGTTGCATCTCAGAAAAATTCTGTCCTGTGCATAGATGAGGTCAGATTAGATGGTCGGAGCAGTCCCTTTTGGCCACAGAGTGTATAAATTATAAATTAAACTCAAACTAATTCAGAAAATTATGTTTCAACCCAAACTAGAAACTAATTTACTGTCTCCTGCATTAGACTCTTCCCTCTTACGATGTCTCCACCGTAACTGCCATTGATTTTTATTAAGTAATGGCACATGTTTCTAGTGTGGTCTGTTTTGTGGACAGTTAGTGCTTAGATTTCCTTTGTGTTGCTGCTGTGTATGGACATGTAACGAATTATATGTTAAGAAAGGACTGTAAAAGAACTTACACTTAAAAGATGGCATGGGAGACAACAGGTGGGTACAACAGCCACACTGAAGGGGGCTGAGAGATGATACAATACCAGGTAGAACTGAAGTGTTGCTACTGAGTATAATAAGGATGCCATCTGTCCAGACATGCATGAATGTACTGTGGGGGCTTTTCAGTGAAACTGGTTGCTCTAGCAAAAGTCTCAGAAGTACCATTAAAAATTACAAGGAGATTTATTTATTTAATTGTTAAAGGATCAGTCTCAACAAAGAAAGGTAGCACAGCCCTACAAATATAGAGAGCACATCCATGGAGGATGTTGTCATCCTTTGAGAGGCTGAACTGAGTCATTAAAGTTACTCCTTGGAAACCCTACCTGGAAATATGTACTTCTGCTCTGTAACAGGTACTTCCAGAAGTATCTCAGCAGTAATGGATGCTTTATAATCAGCTCCAGGAGAAGATGAGTTACCTCTCCTACCATTTTAAATGAGTTTAGAACATGCAGTGAAAATGGTTGTTTGTACCAAGACATCTTTTAGATTGAAAACAGTTGTGTTGCTTCTTTCTCAATCACTCGGAAGGGCAGAGTGTATCTAAACTCTGTACAAGGCTGTGCTCTCAAATTCTCAGTGGTGTCTTGCACTTTACTGGGCACTTTTCACATATTCAGACACTGCTGTACAAGACTCTGGTTATGTATTTTGAAGGGAAAAAGACAAGAAAAGATGAAATGAGCCTAATAAGCATCCCCCAGAACATCTTGTAATACTCAGAATGCGGTGGGTTTCTTATGCATATATATATATGTAGAAAATTATATCTAATAGAGTGAATTTGTTTACTTGTTTGCTTATTTCTGCCTCTGCTAGGTAACCTACAGTGATTCCAATTTTGGGGGGGAAAGCATTTTTGGTGGACTGGGGACAATAACCTTAGACTGTGTGCAGTGGTATGCATGTTGATACCTTTGTCTCTAGCTGTATGTGGGATGTGTACAAAAGGTGATAAAGGGCTTCAGACCTTTATGTATCATCTCTGTTTCAGATGCCATTTAATGTGCACTGAATATGCTTCTGTGATCTGTAGCTCTTCATAAAGCTTGCTAAGAAGCAGAGACAACAGTTTACTAATATGCTTACTTATACAAGTGCTACGCAGGAGTACATTGTGCAAACTGAAACATGGATCGTTTGAAAAGTGAGATTTGTCCAGTGATTAAGCCCCTGCCGTTCACCACCATTCCTGTTTAAAGGGTCCAGGCAGTCACTTCTGAAGAGTTTTGCAAACAGTAGCAGAATAAATTATGTATTTCTCAGCAACTAGTTAAAGTCATTCACTGAAGTATTGTCTCTGAGGGACAGCAAATGTCTTTGTGGTGCAGTAAGGGAAGAGAGGCACCAGTGGGGATTTTCTCTTCGCTAGAACCCCAAGTCCAGGCCAACAATGCCGTTTTCTCAGAGGCTGCATTAGTCAGTTTACATTAACATCATGGCTCATGGTGCTTGGCACAGGAAGAGGATTAAAAATAAAAATAAAAAAAAAAAAAGATTCTTACTACATTTCTCAGGGCCTGCTGGTTTTTACATTATCATCTGAATACCTGCCTGCCTCTTTTTTTAGGCCAGATTGGATGAGGCCTTGAGTAATCTGTACTAGTGGGAGGTGTCCCTGCCTATGGCAGGGGGTTGGAACTAGATGATCCTTGAGGTCCCTTCCAACCTTACCATTCTATGATTCTATTCTATGATTCTTTGGGTGTCTACTCATCAGTCATAGAGTCATAGTGGCCTCCCTAGAATGCTGTGTGTATTTAGCATTTGAGCTGCTTGTTCAGTCTGCCTTTTTTTTTTTTCTTTTTTTTTTTTTCCTTCTCTGTAG
>VWZE01006839.1:981248-1016448 GCA_013396675.1 Eubucco bourcierii | reverse complement strand
GTTTTTTTAAATTACCTTTTTTTTTTTTTTTTTTTTTTTTTTTCCTTCTCTGTAGCAATGCGATGAGCATACAGTGCAAACTGAGGTGTTTCTAGCATCCTCATAATTTGGCATTCAGGTGCACGAAGAAAACCTGGTGATGCTGTTGCTTGTCCAGTCAGCTGCTTATCTGCAATCACTTTATTTTTGCTAAAAATTGAACAGTTTCACTCCCAGTACGAATATTCTGTAGTTTCAATGTATCGCTTATGAAAGCAGAACTATTGCTTGTGAAACATAAACAACTGCAGATAGCTTCTTTTGTTTCTGTTTGGCCTCACCATCTCAGTTCTTAGATGGCAAGTCTTTTTCTCCTCCTCTCCAAGGCACATTTCATGTTGTATTACTGAAATGTACAGCTGTGTTTAGTAGCTCCATCCTCGCACATTTAAGAATAACCGTGCCTGATTTTTCTGAGGTTGTGCCAATATTCCAAATGGCTTCTCTTTTGTTTTTGAGGAGTTGAAGCTTAATTTTGGCATTTATCAGTTCTGAAGTTATGTTCGGTTTCAACAGCTTTTTTTATTTTTTTCTGTGAGATTCGTCATCTGGAATAACCCTCAGTAATTACAAGATTCTGTCGGGATGCTGCTGATCATCCCTGCACGTGTTTCTGGGAGTAGAGGCGTGGGGCAGGAGGCGAGGAAGCAGCTCCCGGGTGTGAGCCCTGCCCAGGGAGCACTCCCCGGCTGCTACCCGCGCCCCGCGGTGTCAGCAGCTACCCACCTCGACAGCTTCCTGATCTTCCATCAGTCTCTATGGCCCCTAGTCGCTTGTTGTTCAAGCTGTGTGTCACAGCCAGTCACAACAGTTACTTCAAGCAAATTTTCACACTCTTTGGCTCAAACTGCTGGCAGCATTCCTAAAGACTCTGAGGAAATAATTCCACAAAGTGGCATAAATTAATGTGACTAATTAACATGATGTTAATTATTTGTAAATTGTATGTTTGGATACACATTACTTGAGAGGCATATGTTGCATTCAATGTTTACTGAAACAAGTGACTGCTAATCGCATCTCCTGAGTGTTCCTTTCACAACAGTCAGCAAATAGAGGCTTCTCTAAAAATAAAAATTGTGTCCTAAGGGAACACATGAACTATAGCATGCAGTGAAATGAGGAAGTGGAGCAGAGACTTACCTTTGTGTCGGCCTGAGAAGTGCACTAGAGCAAGCTTCCCAGGTGCTAACTACGTTCACCTCCCATGTAAATTGGGACACACACAGTATATTAGCAGCATATACTGCTTTAAGCAAGTCTTTTGCAAGCCTGTGGGAAAAATAAATGGAGTTCATGTAATTAAAAGTTGCACATGGATGAGACCTCAGTTTAGGGCTGAAGAAGCATCACCGGTAACACTCTTGTTTTCTAACTTTTGAGTTATCTGGTGTGGTGCTGAATGTGTCCTCCTCCATCATTAGCTGATGCACAGCACTTGAGTGATAAGTGCCAGGAGGGTGTAATTGTGACATGCTCAGCAACCTGTGATTTCCTCAGCACACAAAAGCCTCATACTGGGGTTACATGCTGTCTACAGACAACTGCTCTGACCACACCTGGTAGCAGAGAGGGGTATATGTTACGCTGAGCTCACGAGTTCTCACATGCTCTAGAGGGCATCGACAGATCACGCTGGTGCCCAGCGTTCAGTGCTGTGAGCAGGCAGTTTGGGTTTGAATGGCAGTTTTAAAGGGGTGTTACAGGGAAATGCATTAAGGCTAGGCCTGGTACCACAGGCCACTGTATCGTATAATCCCTTTATTAAATTGGTCAAGCTCCATTATTTAGGATTGTTTTCTCATTACTGCTGCTGGAAACTGATTTTAGAATACAACATGTTAAAGCTAGAAACTCTTTTGTAGTGTCTAGATTACATTTCTCCATGATTGCTTAGAGCCATTTTATTGTCACATCGACATTCTCCTTTAGATTAACTAGTTCTTTTACCTCTCCCATGTTTCCCTCCCCCCAATTTCATTTATACCACATCTCTCAAAAGTGCAGGGCTGTGGAAGCTCAACTACTTTAAATGCTGGGTTGTTTTCCTGCCCCAGCAGCTCCCTGAACTCACTCGCCACCTGACAGCACATGTGCTAGTGGTGGTGTAAAGGAGAGGGAGGGACCACGTGACTGGAATAAAAAGATATATTGAGAAATATAGATATATAAAAAAAAGTACAGGCATATGGTAGCTGTGAATTACATCAGTTTAAGCTGCCATGATACAACACCTTCAGGCTTCACTTATCTGTACTGAAAACATTAGCTCTTATTTAATCTCTTCTCATGGATCAAGCTCTGAACCCTTCCGATCAAGCCTTTCTCTTCATCTTTTCTAGTTCATATGTTGTGAAGAACTGTGACACTGTGGGTTGCTTGCAGTTACAAAGCATGGATGGCAAGAGCCATTCGAAGTGCTCTTGCTTGCCTGTGTGGCTGTGCCATTCGTGCCAACCCCATGAAGATGTCTCAGATACCTGCAGTGTCTCAGATGGCACCAGACACTTAATATTGGCCACTTCTGTCAAACCATGCGTGATTGACACTTGTAGATGTAAAATTTCATCTCCTACCCTGAGATAACCTAAGTCAGCAACCTTGATATTATACAAATATTAGTGAATTTTTTAAAAAATCCCACTGAAATCCTATTTCCTGCAAATTAAACTGAAATAAACAGTCTCAAGTCTTGTTGGAATCTTCTGCTGCACAGAATGTCTCCCTTTATTGAGCTGTGCACTTGGCAGCTACAGAAGACTTTGTAAGAGATGTGCTTCAGCAGCCAAATGCAAAGGGCAGAGCATGGTCAGTACAGAGAGAACATTTGGTGACTGAGGTGACCTATTGAACATCCTTGATATATTTTATTGTCTGAAAAATACATTTTTTGAGAATTCACAGGAACAATCATATCCTGGATGCTAGGCAAACCTTGGACTAAATGATCTTAGAGTTCTTTTCCAATCAAAACAATTCTAAGATTTCCTCTCTTTCTTGATCCTGTTCTTGGTTCAATGCATCAAGGCATTAGAGCTTCCCAGTAAGGAAAAAGTTGGGTTTGTTTTAATTTTTGACATTATTTCATTTCAACACAAGCAAGCAACATGTTTCCCTAATGTTCTTTGGGTTTGGGTTTTTTTTTTTTTCTTTTGTTGAGAGTTAAAAAATAAAATTTCATCCGAGGCAAACATCCAGCCTGGGAAATTTCAGCTAAATAATTATAGCTTGGCAAAGGCATAAGCAACTAAACCCAATGTATTATATTAAAAAAATATTAAGCAAACTTAACCAGGGCTCTTGTCCATAATAAAAATATAGGCAGGCATACATATGTATATAGTGTGCTATTTTCTTATATATGTAATGAATAATGCAGTTCATTATTTTTGGAACTGTATCATTTGCAACACTCTTTCAAGCCAACTCCTGAATTCAATGGGGCTTATTGTATATGTAAAGTGTAATACATGCATAGCTCTTTTGCAGGATCATATTCTGCGATATTAATGCAGTAGACACATTAGGAATTTACCTGCCTGAAAATCCAGGATATTATAAAATAAGGCAGCACACATACTAGCAATTAAATTACAAACCCTAGCACTTTACATATGCATGCTTTCTTTGTCCAAAACTGTTGTATTATATTGGGAAAAAAACCAAACAACCCAAAACCAAACCCAATATGTAACTTCTGGGGGATTAAAAAAAAAAAAGGTTACTGTGGTTTTTTTGTTTTGTTGGTTTTTGGTTAGTTGGTTTGGTTGGGTTTTATTTCTTTATTCTTTTGTTGTGTTTTTTTTTGTCTCCTGAAAAAGGAAGGGAAGATACATTCAAATACAGATTTTACATTTTACTGCTTCTGGTGTATTTCCATAGCTGTGTACTTGAATCCTCTACTGGCAAAGGTGGGGCAGAAGCTCCAGTTTGGGTTGTGCTGAGGTGCAGATGTTCAGCAGGCTGGTTTGGGGCCTTAGGTTACTTAGCTCTTCCACAAGCAGATACCCTGAAAGTCTGTTCTGTGACCAGGAGTCTGATCTACTTGAACTCTCCTGACTGTTCAGTTAAAGGGTAAAAGTCAACTCTGTGGGTGGATGGGCAGCTGAGACTGGGATTTGGTGCTGAAGTTATAGAGAATGCAGTAGTGAAAGAAAGTTACAACTTCCATCCATTTTCCAAAGGAAGCTTAGAAGAGCTTTATTATACCACATTTCATAGTGACTCAGAATTCTCCACACAATGCATTTTCTGTTAAATGGAGAAGTTTTTGTTCCATAAAAACAAAAAGGCAATTTTTGAGGTTTTGCACTCATTCTGAACTCATTAGGATTTTTGAAAAGAGAAACAAGAGGGTGAAGAATTACATAAAGATACTGACTAAGAGCAAGTCTTTAAGATGTGAAGTCTATTGCAAATAAAAATGTTTGTGTGTATCTTTCTCAGGTTAGGTACTTTTATTAACATTTAGGTGGTCCATATGTGTTTTTGACAGTGGACAACAGAAAAAAACTCTAGGATTACTCAAAATATTTTCACAAGAAAAAAAAAGGAAAATTGTTTTTTTAAAAATTAGAAAATAATTATGAACTTTTACTTATGTATCCCACTGAGCCAGGCATTTGCTGGCTGACTCAAATGGCAATTGAATCAATTGCACTGGCTAGGCCACCCTTAAAAAGGTGAGAAGATGTGCTGGCAGGTCTTGTCTTCTGTGACTGTGTTCACTCATGTGAAGTAAAGCCACAAACTTCAGGAGGCTGCTGACTTTTTTTACTTAAAAGTCAATTTTGTTTGTAGGACAAATCTCCAAACAGATTTTTGGGATCCAAAGGGTCATATCTGACCCCTAAGAGTCTCTTACTAGCTGGACCAGATGAACAATTGCTGCCTCTTAGGGAGTTTAAAATTGAAGTCGGCACCTTGGATTACATCCTAATTTCGCCAGTATATTGCATATTTTAAACTTGAGCATCCACTGCTTCACGCAAATAACCAAATAAGGTAAAGTCAAACTGCAGGCAGGTAGCTCTTTCATCTATATTTCACCTTTCTTTTAGGATTTTTTTTTTTTTTTGTCTTTGTAGTTTATATCCCTGGGACTATGCATGCCTCTTCACACAGAGCTAGAAAACCTATATCCATAAAGGACACATTCTTCTTCCTTTCTCTGCCTGATGTGTGACAGACAGGACAGATACACCCACCAACCTCTCTGGTTTCATGTGACAAGGCACAGGTCCAGCTGTTGTTAGGAGGAGTGTTGCCATACCTACTGGCATTATGCTTCTCAAAGATGATGAGTTCCAGGTATATAACCTTGCCAAAATGAAAAACCACCCCAGCATCCCTATGTTAAATCAGACTCTTTCAGACTCTTCACACAAATGTAAAGTTCATATGATAGCTATATTCCTGGGGGAAAAAAAAATGCAAAGACATCCAATGATCCATTTAAATAATTTGGTTAGAATATTGTCACAATTTGCCTCTTCATTGCATGAACATCTCTTACAGAGAGATGTCATTTAAAAGTGCCACAGCAATGTTACTTGCTTGATTTATGGCCCATTCTTCTCTCTAGCTTTCTGGCCTGCAGTGGGATTTCTATTGTCTGTTGTTAAGTCCCAGCATAATGGACAGCACAGCTGCGGTGGACAGATGTAATTTTCACTGACTTCTGTCTTGGTGTGTGACTCAGCTCTGCAGTTCAATGCTCAGCCCATGTGTTTTGAAAATGGATTTTAATAACGTAGGCCTATATATTGTTTAATTAACAATAGGCAATGTTTATCCTTTTGAACTCCACACTGTTGAAAGAGAATCAGAATGTGTACCTGGTTTGAATTTAATATTGGCATTCCCTATGTACTTAATGAGGGAATGTATAGGACAGCTGTTTTGGATGTACACAGAATGTAAACCCTTGATGGAGTGTTTAACTTTTTGAAACTACATTTAATTTGAAAGTCTCCTTAAAGGTAAAATAGTCACAAAACACTGAGGGAGTCATATGATCTTACTACAAAGACAGCAGGAATATGGTATGGATTAGCCCACATCCTTAGTACCTAACACCACGCTTTGGTGTTTGATGGAGTGTTCCTTGCCATGTATTTACTAATTCACTCCTTTTTCCCTGCACAAAAGCCTTCAAAAATACCTTCATCATCCCAGAGGTGAAATCAAACTGATGTACCAGCTTTTCACTAGAATATCCCAACACATTCAGCTTGTCCTGTTGTATGTTGGATCTTGTCCATTGAGTGGCAAGTGTTATTTCATACAACTAAACAAGAATTGCATGCTGCTGGTACTTGGGTTTGTTCATGCAGGTAACATGCCACTTGTATGTAACTTGCTTGAAAAGCTGAATATTTTCCTCCAAACAACTTTTGCTGCAAGAACATCTCTAAATGCATGCTATTCCCAAGTCTCTATGGAATGAAAGAAGAGGGAAGATGATATATTTGCACACAATGTAATGGATCAGGATGCCCAAAAAACATCCCAGACTGAGCTAGATGTGCAAAACCCACTGAGAAGTAAGAACTGCCCCTGACAAGTAAGACAAAAGATGTCACCCAACAATTTGACCTATTTGTTTTATACCTGATGTGCCAGTGGACATCCCATGATCTCATAAAGCAAATATAGGCTACTGAATGGTTTGCAGGTAAAAAGCCCAGGCTAACTACAGTTAAAATATGTCCTCTCTTGAAGTTGGTACAAATGTGTTTTCTGTCAACATTCAGGCACTCCAACCTGGGATTTTAGAAAAGAAATACCAGTTAATTGTAAATCTATCTTCAGGCGGAATGAGCCTCTCTAATGTGTAATTTAAGGAAAATTACCACAGGACTAATGTGTGTCCAGCTCTGAAGCATATACCACTTTCCATGAGATTCAGTGTGACAGAAAAGTGGAAATAAAGCCCTCAGCCCCTGTAAGTGGAGGCACATTAGTGTAGTAGCCATTTTTAATATCTTTTGATATCTTGTGAATGCATAAGAGGACTGGGAATTAGTAGTCTGTTTTCCTTGAGTTGCAGCAGGAGGACAGGTAGTTCTCTAGCTCTTCTCCACATGAAAGATGGGTTTGCTGGCAGCAGTGGTATTTTAAGAGAGGAATTAGAGTTGGTATTTCCACATTTTTGTCCGATTATGATAGTCATTTACCAGGATTTACACCCTCAGCAAGGAAGGCTCGTACAATCTGTTAATTAAAACTAGAAAGGTTTGGGTTTCCTTGGAAGAATTTTGGTCAGCTGTTAAGCAAGTGGTCAGTAGGGACGCTGAATACTTAGGACGCTATTTGGTTTCTCGCTATCAGAGCCAAATTCTGTATTGAAATGATGAAACCAAGAATGTAAGGCTGTAGAATACAATGCAGCAGTGAAACCTGTTACCTTTCTTTTTTGGTTTTGGAAAACAAGATTTGGTGCACAGAGTTTACTGTTCCATTTGAAGTAGTTTGGTTTTTATCTGGTCTGATTCAGACAATAACACTATATTAAAAGAACCCAACTCGGTCTTAAAAACTTTCTGCCTAATTATGATTTACAGGACTAATGTAATTAATGTAGTAACACAGGTCTCTTCCAACCCTGGTGATACTGTGATACTGTGTAATATTTTGCACAAGTATCTCAGGAATGGTATCAACCATTTATTCCTTTTAAAATATTTATCCTTTGCATCTGTGTCCTGTTGATTTTTCCTGTTCATTTCATTTTGTACTCTGTCATAGAATAACTTGCCATTACAGGACATACCTTGCATACAAGATCAAATGCTATGTTGTGCAGTCCACTCATTATAGACTCAGCTGTTTTCTGTGTTGTAAACAGCTCGTTCAAAGCAGGAGCTTGCAAAAGTAATAGTAAGGCATCTCCAATCTGTTTTTTTTTTTTTCTGTTTCCCTGGATATAAAAGAAGCAGCTGGACAGAATCCATTTGCCATATTAAACAACATTCCAGCAGGAACTGTTTCTCTCTCAGAGAAAAGTTTAGCACTGAAAAATGTACCAAAATGTACAGGCTGCACGTTCTACTTTTAGTTCAAGTGATCCTGCAGGTTGTGTTTAGGTATGTGTCAATACTTTTCTACAGAAGATTTGTAATTAATGTGGTTTTGAGTATTTAAATTAAAACACAATAAATAGCCAGGACCATAAGATTTTTTTCAAAGAAAGGATGTAAAACTCAAGTCCTGAATTCTGAGTCCTGAACTACTCTGGGAGGGCTGAAAACCCTATAAAATTATTTTTGATGGTGGTCACAATGTTCACGTTCACATATCTCGTAGAAAGCTACGGGCAGCGCATAAGAATTTCCCAGGGAGCTCTGTGCACCGCAAATTTGCAGATTAGATGAAAGTAATTTATTTCATTGAAATTGTGTGGCAGTTTGTCACATAGCTTTNCTTTAAAAAAAAAAAAAAAAAAAGGCTCTACATTAGAAAGAGTAAGTTGAATTTTACACGGCTTAAAATATCCGTAGAGCATTCGGCTGAGGTACTATTAAGTCCAAGGCACTCATCATCTGAGTGCCAAATATAAAATGTTAAGACAGCTATTTGGCACGTTGGCCTGTTCTATGTACTTCTAAAATTTATGTGATAGCACTTGTTAGATTTGTAAAGGTTTTCCTTTGTTTCGTAATCCAGACTGGTTGGTGATTACGTTTGGAATGCGTTCGTGTAGGTGTACGCAGACACACACCCTTAGGCATGTATATAAAATAGTGAGGTAACAGTTTATGCAGTAGTGAGCTATTTGTGCTTAACTGTTGGTTAAAGATTCGTTATGCTGTTTGACATCATTATATTTGTATCTTTATCCCATGAATAATTCTTCTTCCATCGCATACTAAGGCCATATTATTAAAAGAGTGGAAAAATAGAAGTAGCAGCTCGCCAGAAGATCGCCTTGGAGTTGAATTCTGCTAACTGAGTGCCATCCCCTCCACTATGAGAGGATGTAAAGAACTTCATGCAAACTTTTTCCTGGACTATATGTGGTTGTTATAAGATTCAGCTACTCTAAAAGCAGGATTTTGTCTATTAGATTATATTGCATCAATGTATAACTGCCCTAGCAGGGGCGGCTCTACAAGCTGCCCCAGACACCATCAAAGGGACTACTTGCAAACTGATAGAGGCACTTCTGGCAGACGTGAACCGTGGATGTTGAGGCCAGATGAGGTGTGCCATCAGGAAATGGACCAACAGTGACTTGTGCTGTGCTAGTTTGCGCTGACGTGGAGGCGCCTACATGCCATGAAAAGAAACACTCCAGCTGTTCAGAAAGGACCAGGGCCAAGACTCTCCCATCAACTCATAGGAATGAAGGGTATATGTTTACAGATCTCTTTTTTGTGCTGGGCCTTTCTTAAGGTGATTGCAGAGGATTTTGCTTCCCTGTTTACCTATTTTTCTTTTGAAAGGAATTTTAAAAAGCAGTGAGCAAACACATAGTAAACTTCTGTGACTCAGACCACTGAAGTGCATGTGCCTGCAGGATTGCTTACAAAAACAACTTTGCTCTTGGACAACGTAGTGCAAATTCCACTAATATTCCCTGTACAGCAAATGAGGAATTATTCTGGCATCAGCAGTTCCAGTAGTAATAGAATAACTTTGTTATTTTTACTTATTTCAATTGTTATCATCTGGAACTAGAAGTATTGGGGCCTGTGCCCACTCACTTTCCTGCTGAGTGTTGTAGTTCAGTGCAAGAGCTCTGCTCAAAAGCATGTGGAGGGAATTTCATCCCACAGTCATGCAAGTTACTGCTCCAGAAAATGTTGCATGGTCTACTTCATCACATCAAAAAACATTGAGCTACTGTTGTATTTGACTGTATCAGTGAGGAATATTGTGTACTGCTAGAGATGTACTACATTTTAACAGAAAGGAAGAGAAGATATTGTGAGAATGCAAGAAATGGATGATTTTCCTCCCTTTTTTTTCAACTGTTCCTTACAAACATGCTTGGCTTTGGGTCGTGAAACTTCCACTTCTGATATAGAAAGTGTAGGGGGAAATGGAATATGCCTGATAGTGGGACTGACAGCTCCTTCCAGAAAAGGATAGTTTTTGCCTTGTAATTAATGTAATCTGACCAATTCTCCAGCTTATATATGCTTATATATATTTTTTAAATTATTGTTATTATGTTGATATTTTCTGCTCTTGTCTGTAATCAGTTCCTTGGGGTTTTTTGTTTGTTTCTTTGTTTTGGTTGTGTGCGTGTGTTTGTTTGTTGTGGCATTTGGTTTGGATTGGTTTGTTTTTTCTTGTTGGGAAAGATGTATGATTGGTATTTTTTCTCCACCGTTCTTCCTTTTAACTCTAACTTTGCCTTCATGCATGTTACAGTGTATGCCAGAACAACTTGAGTAATTTCAATAACTAAATACTCTTCCAGGTGCCAGCAGTGTTTCCTAGTGTTCTGTAGTGGTTCTGAGAAATGGGACTAAGTTTAGTGCAGTGATGACTTAGGAACCCATTGACTATCATGAATAGATCTTACATAAATTGTAGAAACATTTTATATTAAAGGTTTACACTAACAAAGTCCAGGCTGAAGGAAATAAATTCAAAACCTGCTCTTCAAACCCAGAATCATCTCTCTCAATCTTACTTAAGGAGAGAAGGAAGCTACTGCTGAAACTAACTTTATTCATGTGATTGAGATTGACATTGCACCAGAAGAATAGGGTCATCACTCCTGGGCTTTAAACAGTCTTTTAAACATCCTACACCCAGATCTTTAAGTGATCTGCAGCTAAGGCTGCAGAACTGACCTTAATGTAATATTCTTGAGGGAACTGGCATAAGTAGTACTGATAGATCTGACATATTCTTGGCAGTATTTCCAACCTTTTGGCTGGAGTAGCCTATAGAGGCCCTTTGGGAAGTGTTTGGTGGCTCCCTGTTCTGTTGTCTGACTACAGATGTGGTTGTCAGGTGATCCAAGTGGGAATCAACTCTACAGCAGCCACACACCATATCCACCTCCTGAGCCATGAGGAGACATGTAAGTAGCCTCCATCATGTCACAAAGGACATGAGCCCTCCCAGCATGTGAAGAATGGGTGGATGGGCTTAGGGCTTCAGAGTGGAGTAATAAGGAAATCCCAGGAGGCATAGTTGGCCTCTGGGCTAGACCATCCCTTCAGAGCATCCCTTCAGATTAGACAACATCCTTTCAAGTTTACTACTTGTGGTTTATTTTCCAACGTGATGTTTGAAGTCCAAGCAAGCTGCAGTGTTCCACTCTGGCCAGGCATTTCAGCAGCAGATAAGTGTTTTAATTTGGTTACATGCCCTCAGGAACATCCTTGTCATCAGTTCATAGTGCTTGCCTCCTAGGCAAATGCATTGCCTAGTAGAGATCTCAAAAGCTCCACAAAAAAAGTGGGTCCAGTGGTGCAGATCACCCTCCAAAACTCTTTCCACAACTGAATTTAGGCAAACAGCTACAGATGCTCCAGCAGTGTTGGCTTACTTTCTAGCAATGGCAAGCTCACTAATCCTGCTAGACCACAATGCTACTCAATCTCTAATCATGTCTCTAGCCAGACTGGAAAATGCATTACTTGTTTGACCAGCAGAAATTCATGTATTTGTCCTTTTTTATTACCACTTATAATAACTTTTTCTTGCTAGGCTTCATCAAGGAGAAACTGCTGTATTTCCACTGCTCTGTGCTTTTCCATTTCTATATGGTGAAGGTGTGTGAATGCTTAGTTTGTTAGTCGATGCAGGATGATAGTCACATTTAAAACACACATTCATAGAAGAAGGGGAGGATTTTTGGAACACTTTGTGTTCTAAGGCTCTATACCAAATCTGCATCATAAGTTACCCTTCTTCCTTCTTACAACCATTTTAGATCACTGGTGCTTAACAGCTAATTTTTTTTTAAGTGATTTAGTTAATTTCCTGTGTATAAATTTTCTTCTGTTTCATGGTTTGCTCTGAAATAAAATTTCTTCAACGACAATTTTCTTAAGAGGTAATTCACTACCGTCTCATTTTATCTGACCTTTAAATTAGTTTTAATCAACCACAATATTAGAACATTTGAACAAATGCAACATAGTTTTGTCAAAGTTATTATCCTAAACTACACTGAGACCTAGATAGAAGCAATGTGTTAGATCTGATGCTGTTTGGAGTTCAGTATTTGATACAGGATTACATGTGGGAAATTATTAGTCCAGTTCAACAAAGGAGATGTTAATAGTGGTACTGCAGAATGGAAGGGAGCTGAATAAAAAAGAGATGGCAACAGGTTAGGTTAAATGGAGAACTGTCACACTGGAAGGAAGATACCAGCAGAATTTTTCAAGGATCAATCTGGAGGACTTGACTTACTTAACATTTTAATTAATGATGTTGGCACAAAATGTAGAAGTAGACAAATGGAATTTGGTGGTAGCAAAACATTGTGAGGCATCATTAATGTAAAGGATGATCATAATATTACGCAGGAAAAATGTTCTGACCTTGAGGACTCAAGTAATAGAAATGAGATGAAATTTAAGACTACAGATCACAGTTAAAGGCTGCTAAAAAGAATTTCTGCTAAAGACTTATCAGTTGAAGATGACAGAGGAGGCAAAAGACCTCTGTGTGGCAATCAGTCACAGAGTAACTATGAGGCACCGATGTGATAGCAAGTGAGCATTGTGATCCTAGAAAGTATTAAGTGAGGTATTTCCTGCAGAGATGGGGATATGGGAAATGTTAATATAGTAGCAGCATTGCAGAACTTGCTCTAGCAAAAGTGGACACCTGGTTTAAAAAAAAAAAAAAAGTGAAATCTGAGTGAAGTAATCATTAGGAAGGGTTATAGTGATAATTACACTGGTACAGAAACTTACGTTGTGCTAACAGAGTTAAAGACTGGCTTGTTTAGTCCAGTAATACAAGGCTGAAAGGAGTTTACTGTCTGCATTTGTTTCAAGGGGGAAACATCAGTGTAGGAGAAAAGTGGTACTTGGCACTAAAGCAAATGAATATGAGTAAATATAAGATGAACATTAGAGGAACATTTCTAGTCATTTCTGTGAGATCTGAATCAGTAGTAGCAGTGGAGGAGTAAATGGACTGGTTTTGAGACAGAGTTCAATATGCTCACAGAAAAGATTATATGATGTGATTTGATGAGTCAGTAGGGGACGAAATCTGCAGATTTATGAGGTCTTATGTTCTTTGTTGCTGTTAATCACCTATGTGTGCATCATATGTGGCACAGCTTGTTTAGACCATGCTAACTTATTTATCTTCAGATTGATATTGAACAGCAAGATGCAAGTTTTCCTTGGTAGGCTACCTCATTCATACCTAAAACACTGCTCAAAAGATTTGCTGCTCTGAAGTATTTATGTGTTTATTAGTGGTACTTTAGACTGTACAAAAGCTGGATTTCATTCTAAAAAAAACCAGAGAGTTATTCTCATGTATGTTAAGGATACATTGCAGAATTTTGGTAAAGGGAACAAAACTTCTGGGCTGCTAAGGGGACATAAACCACCTTAATACCAGTAAAACTCAGGTCTTCTTTGCTGACATGAGTGCAAACCTTAAAACATGTGAAAAACATAGTGTCTGCTCTATCTAGTGTGTGTTCACCTCCAGAGCTAATTCACTGGAGCAGCATGATAGGAAGTTTTACTGGAAAAAGAGGTTGAATTTGACTCAAAGTATAGAAGGAACCTCTTGAAGGTTATGAGCCTTGTGATGTGAAAACCACCAGCAGAAGTTCAAATGCACATCATTTCTAGCAGGATAATAAATGTGAAGGCTCTGAGCACCTAAAAATGTTGATCTGTAGATGCCTATCAGTAACAATTAACTATGCAATAAAGTTTTAATAGGAAAACTATTTCTAATGGGCTGAACTATTTTCTGTCCTTAGGAAATCAATGTAGTTTTAAAATATGTGCAAGAAAATAATGGGACTTGGGCAAAAACCTGGGTTCAGGCTATGCAATTTAAATCGTGCAGTGGTTCTTCAGTATTGCGTTGAGGGGAGTTGGGGAGTAGTTGTTTGCCTTCATAGAACACTTGAAGTGACTGGAGTTGTTTTTAAAAGAAAGTGGAGAATCTTGGGTTTGCAAGGTTCATGTTACTAGAGAATACTTGTCTGGTTTGAAAAATATTTTATTATTAAAATTGCAGACTCCTCTGGGCTCTCTCCAGCATGAAGTATTCACTGCTTTACCATTATGGACACTGCAGAAGGCTGTGAGTGGGGTTATGCCAAAACCCAGTTCTTCCCCATGGGAACATCCTTTTGCAGGAAGTTGAGACAAA
This sequence comes from Eubucco bourcierii, assembly GCA_013396675.1. Lineage (NCBI taxonomy): Eukaryota > Metazoa > Chordata > Aves > Piciformes > Ramphastidae > Eubucco > Eubucco bourcierii. The sequence continues at coordinate 1,002,081 of VWZE01006839.1, read as the reverse complement.
AAAGAGAAGGCAGTTCACTGATGTGTTGCTAAGCAGCAAAAAGGACATCTGTCAAGAACCATCTATGTCTTTTGTACAGGTCCTTTTGTTACACCTTCATCTCACAAGCTGTCATGAATCTTACGTACCCATAATATGGAAATGTTACACAGAAGTTAGTTTTTCCTCCATTTATTCTCTATTTCCTCTTTTAAAGTCTGATGTTAAAGAGGGGTCCCTGATGGGTCTAAGCTGGCTGAGACATTACTAGTTTCAGGTCAGTCCAGGGCTTTAGGCAGTTTTGGTGTAGCTTATTAATTCCTTAGCGGATGAACATCACATTGAAGTCTTCTGGGCCTGGGTAACTCTCAGAAGTGAATGGAAAATCTTGCCAGAAGGGAGAATATTAACCTTAGAAACACAATTGTCCTCTTTAGACCATGGGGAGGTCAGTAGTATTCTGTTGCTTTGCTTTGGCTGGGATAGTTAAGACCTGCAGAAAGAAAGAGGTAATTTTCCTCTTTGGTAAATTTACCAAGCAGGAGTTTTGAGGTGACTTGCACTGACCACTAATTTATGTTGCTGACCACGTCTCTTATTCCCTGCAGTAGATGCAGCTGCTACCTAGCAAGTTTTCACTGAAAAAAAAACCCAAAACATTCTGGTCTCCTCCTTGCTCTCCCACAAACATTTATTTGTGAGAGTAGTTTCAGTGACAAGTGTTTGTAAAGTGTCTTGTATTAAAGACCTTTTGCTAATTGATTACATTTTTTTTTTTTTTTGCAAGGAGGTATTTTATGGTAATCACATTCCATGGTTTTAAAAGCATTTATTTACTGTGAAACTATTACAAAGCATTTTCAGGACACACTGTCTTCCTGATAACAAATATCTCCTGCAATGAGAAAGGGCTTTTCTTAATTTAAGATATTAGTACTGGGTTGGGTTTTTTTTTTTTTTTTTTTTTTCTGTTATTACAGCTGTTTAATAATCTCTTCCAAGTAGATTCATATTTTCAAGGTCAAGATTTTTTTTAAAAGGACTAATGGTACCCAAATTTCTTTTCACTTCTATCAGAGCAACTGTGATGAAGTAATGGTGTTCTGCAAGTTGGCGTTGGAACAACAAATTATACAGCAACCAGGATTCATCAGCCAGGGCACATGCTTTTTTCCCTATGTGCCCTGTGACTATATAACTAATAAAATGCCTATTTTGATTGTGTGTGGTCCAGCTTCAGAATAATAATCATCCTTGAAGATTAAATTAATGAAAAATCAATTTAGCAATCAAATATTTCAGCCATAGTGGGTGGCTGAGTTAAGAAAGTATTATAAGCAGAATATAATTTGTTCAGCCATATAGGCAGTTGTTGAATTTCTTACTCAACCATCAATTACTGCAAAATGGTTAAGCTGAAACTGCAATTAAACAATGGTTGCAAACCACACTTAGAGCAGACACATGTGGAAACAGAGGAAATTATCTTAAAAGTGACTGTTCCTGCTGTTTACTACTGCTCTTCCTCTGGAGGTGACTGACCTCAGAGGGTTGCTTTTGTCACATACTGCCTTACCAAGCCCTTGCTTGGAGTAGGACCTATCACGAGTGCCATCGTGGTGGTCTCTTGTGGGCTTGTAACTCTCAGCAGGATGAAAGCAAGCAACTAAGGCTGGGCACACCTTGCCTTGCTTCTGCCCTGCTTACCAGGTGGATTGGCATGTGAGCATGAGCTTTTGCTCACCTGAAGAAGTTGTCCTTAAGCTCTTGCATAGTGATATGCTTACATGGCATGCTTCATGCCTGTATGCAAAGAGGGATAAGCTTTTACCTGAATAGTATACTTTTACCCACTACTACTGTGGCCTGCCTTGGAACACTGCTGTTTTAAATATTCAATAGTATTTACTGTCCTAAAATAATTGCATATAACTATGTGTTGATTAGGAACTAGGCTGTAAGAGCAACATTTTCAACTGTCTGTTTCAGTTTCCCAGATGATCAGCACCCCTTTTTATGACATGAGTGAAAAATTAATTGTTTCTTGGTGAAATAATTGCCTTGAGTTTCTGTGTGCCATAGGATGCTACAGAAGACATGGTGGAGAGGCTTTAAAATTTGGTCTCAGGATTTTGAAGGGGTAATAATGATAAGCTAAGGAAGAATTTAGGACTCATCATTTTTTTTTTTATTCCATTTTAGGGCTCATCTTTGCACAGAAAATGGTGGCAATAACACAGGCCAAACCTTTCATTTTTATTCAAGTGTTTTTAGTACTTAATCATCTCTCACAGAGCATTATCTGCTCACTTACATACTCAGGGGAAAAGGTTTTTCTCTGCAAGCTTATCTGTTGCAGTATTTCCAGCTATCCTGCTTTAAAGCATTTGGTAGTAGGCATATGTGTGCAATACACCACGAACAAATGCCAAAAATACCCNCCCAAGAAAACCCAAAACAAAACAAAGACAAAAACCAAACTCAAAGAATTTAATTTTGTGTCTTGAAAGATGTGGGTTCAGATGTGCTCCAGCACTGCACCTCTACCATGTCTTTTTAGGAGTTTTACGTGTAGGCGTTTGCTATTAGGTGTTTGCTATTGTTAAAAGTGACAGCTCCACCCCCTCTTTAGGCAAGCCTTTTAAAAATAAGTGTGATTTGCATATGGACTGCGTATTTTAATTTGTAATTTGCATATGCTAATTGACAGTACATCACAGCGACAAGCGGTATTGCACGTAGTCAGCCTCAATTCTAGTGAGTTGCAGGAAAAGTTTGTCCCTGCTGTGTCTCAGCAAAGACTGAGCTGCTGTTGACTCCGGGCAGCGATGCTGAGAGGAGTTTCTCTACTGGACACTTTAAAAGCATAAGTAAATAAACACAGTGATGTATTTCCTATTTTCCAAATACATCCTGCAGCTCCAGAAGGGAATAATCCATTACTGTCAAAGTCTTTCGTGCCAACAACTTTCTACCAGATCTTACAGAGTTTTGCTCTTCAAGTGAGCCTACATTTCAGAAGCTTTCTCAAGTAATGAGGTTCTTAACTTTACCAGCAATATCATTGCTACAGTAAATGTCTCTTGTAACCGTGCATAGAAGTGTGAGAGCAGACCTGTGGTGCAGAGCAAAGCAGCTGAACACACCACTCTGCAGCACGGAGCGTCACGGCACGCAAAACAGCAGCACTGCATGAGATTCATTTCTGCAGATTGCCAGGGTGTTTTCCAAGAACAAGCAACTGTGGATACTCCAAAATGTGTGTTGCAGGAAACATCCAGGTTTTTGAAAATAAAGGACACAGTAGGGAATAACTCCTTTAATGATGTTCAGGTTGTTGAATATTGCAACAATTGACCCATACTGGAATAATCATATAAAGGGAGCCCACTGGGATCCTCCTGCTCTGCGGCAGACACATTGGCATCAGTTTATGCATTTTCTAGGCCACTATGTTTCAAACAAGAACAGTTTCATATTACCACTGTCAGGAATGCATTGGGAAAAAATAGTGAGAAAGGCTAAAAGAAAACTTATGTCATTTTCCATTGCATAGACACCAATGTGGTATCAATAACGTGAATCATCCATCTTGCAGTGCTGTATTCCTGTGGTTAGCAGATGTGCAAGGGGCTGATGACTCCCTCATCAGTTTTTATTCAGTTTTCCAGCAAGTCTCCTGCTTAGTATCACATTTAATAAGGACACTGTAGCAACTCATGATAAATCCAGGACAATGATTCATAGCAGGATATGTGTTTGAAAGAATCCCCTATAACTGTCAACTCACTGTGCCCACTAAGAAACATCCATTGGCAGGCATCTTCCTGAGATTATTCTGCAACCTGGGAGCACTGCTGATGTTGCCTGAGATATGTTAACCCAATGTACCATCATGGTCAGTGTGGGGAACATGGTGTATGGGAAGGAGCTGATTATTCCATAGCAGTTAGCTAATTATATAAAGCTTATATATATAAAAAAATCACTGTAGAAATATATAAAAATATTCTGAGATTCTGGAATCAGCAAGGAGACAAAAAAGATACAACATAGGCATTGTCATTTCTTTTTGCAGTACTGGAGTGTCAACATAGAAGTTTCACTGGGAAAAGAAGTCAGAATTTTTCCTGGTTTCTGACTGCATTTGGGTTAAAATTTACTCCTTATAAAGTAAACACCACTTTTTCTTGACACTGTTAAGAATGTCATTCCTCAAGTGTAACTTGTAGCTCTGATGCAGTAAACAAAAATGTTGTTTTGTTAGTGCTACCATTTGCTCCTAAATCTTCTCACAGTTCCCTGAAAACTTGTGTTCTGAAATTCAACCATTCCTGTCACCTTTCTTGAGGTTCTACAGTTTGGGTGCCTTTATTGCTGCTCAGAACACTCAGAGCACCAATAACAACCAAGGCAAACACAAATTCTTCAAAGTAAAGGTTGTAGGTGACCTTCTTGTGAGTGGCTTCCATGTGAGCACCCTTTCGAAGGACATTGAGTGGAGCAGAAGGCTTCCGACATGGAAGAGTAAAATGTGAATGGGATGACATACAAGTGATGAAACTCAGGGGGAAAAAAGCAGGTGGATGTAACAGGGGAAGAGCAAAAGTTCAGCTTCCCTACGCATCATCCCCACGCAGAGCAAAGACTTCCTGTGAAGTTGCCTGTTTGAGGGTGCAGCCTGCCATCTGCCTCGGAAGTGGTGGAATTTTAGGAGAAATTAAAGGTGAAAAGTGTCACTCAGAGCCACTGCTTGTGACAGGGTTGCACACCACCTCATGGGAATAGCTCTGGGAAATCAAACTCCTGCTGCTCTGCCAGCACCATGTGCGTATGGTTGGGAGCTCCTGTTTCACCCCAGTAGGATATTGCGTGAGTGCGTAGGCATAGAGGATTAGCCTGAAGAAATTCAGAACCGCTTTGCTAAGGGTTTATTGCTCCTGGAGTGAGCATGTTCTGTTGACACAAAGCACATTCTGTAAGAGAGGGGCAGTACTTTCTTCTTTCAGAGATATAGGTCCCCACATACTGATAGGCATTTCTGTAGTAACAGTTGAAGCTCTACATGGTGCGACAAACCCAAACCACCACACGAATCTTTTCTGCACTTCTGTGGCATACCTTGTGTCAAATTCTGCAGTCAGTGTGGGCACCTACTGGGTATGACATACAGGGGAGAGGAGTCAAGGTTGCTGTGAATTTTTCCCTATGTTAACTTGCATACATTCAGATCTATTTAATGATGTATTCATGAGTTCCAAGCCATAGCTTAAGCCATCAAAATACTTTTCCTCCTTCGCAGCGGCAAACAAGATAGCCATCCCGTCTCAGGAGTCACCTGCCTGTCAGGTTCTTGCAAAGGCATGAAACACCAAGACTTTCAAGCTCAAAAACCTGTGAGAATAAATCTCCTCGTATGATTTTTAGCATTTCCTAAGTCTAACCAGATCTGAGGTATGCAAGAATAACCTTTGAATTTATATTTCTAGCTGTGCTGATGCTAGGAACAGGAGGATAGGGGGAGATGCGGGTAGAGTACTGTATAAAATACAAGAGTGTTGATGCAAAAAAGTTTTAAATGTCATGTTCAGCCCAAGGTTTGATCAGAGGTCTGGGAACAGCTCTTACTCATTTAATTTGCTTTATGCCTTTCTGTAGGAGAGTTCAGTTCTCCTCTTTTTTTTTTCTTTTTTTTTTTTTTTAGTTTTGAATGAATCAATTTTGCTGAGAAAAAAATCAAATTATGTAGAATACGGTTTGTCCTACAAGCAGTTGCAGAGGAAAGTCTGTATTTTCTGAGGTTTTCAAGTTGCATGCAGTGTGCTTTATTAACATGATCCAGACACAGAGGGAGGAGAAACAGTGCAGCTACCTGTCCTTCCTCTTTTTAATTTCTTCTAAACAAAAGTAGGAATTGTTTCCTACCAAGCTCGCTTTTAACTCAAAACCAAGGTGGCTTTGTAAACAAATAAGTCAGCTAACTATTCACTGCAGTAATAGACACACATTTGTTTCTAGATCTTGAGTTTGGAATCCTGCTGTCAAAGAAGAGTACTCTCTAGTTGTGAAACACATACAGATTATTTACAAATATACACAAATTATTTGAAAGCCAGAGGGATATTTCAAATTGGTGTATATACAGTGCCCTATCTGTATGTTTACATTGCAAGATGAAGTAGCTATTTATTTTTTTTTTTTAATTCAGAGTCCTATTTGACCCAAAACTGATATGAATGACATCAAATGGACTTGTTTTTTCCCAAGTGTGTATACCGTGCCCTATTTCTATTTTTACATTGCAAGGTGAAGTATCTAAATATTTTTTTTTTTAATTTAGAGCCCTGTTTGACCCAAACCAGATATGAAAGACACCAAATGGACTTGTTTTTTCCCATATTAGGTGATTTCTCTATGTTTTTCATAGTTGTTATATTTTGAAAATAATATATTTATCAAAGTATTTGGAATTAGATAGTCACATGCTTGCTAAGATATCAGAAGACAGAGTTTATCAGTCTAGATCAGCCTCCTTGATGTCAACAGGGATGCTTGTTGGCAGTATGGGACTGCAACACTATCAACACTGATGAAAGATAAATGTTGCTGCTAAGCCTTTAGAGAAGAACTTCCCAACTTGAATTTCTTCATTTCTGTCAGAAAGTATCTTCCTAGAGATTTTTTTTTTTTTTTAATGGGATCATAAAGTTTGAGCATATTTTCCTGTAATGGAGTTAGCAATCATCAGGTTGATACGTGGAGCTGGGGGTTCCATGGTGGTCTCATGGTACTTGGATGTTAATAGCTGGTGTAATGCATAGTTAAATGCAACCATCACCTCTGTAGCTGTCTACCTGTTTGGTTTTGGAAGTGGTTATGATGGAACAGGGCAAAGATCATGTCATGCCTGTCCTTTTTTTTTTTCTTTTTTTTTTTTTTTTCTGTAGGCTTTTATTTTTGCTGTCACCAGGCACAGATGTTGGTCTGGGTGGGCACCTGGGGCTGATCCTGCATGGTGGTCATTATGTGTTCTGTTCGAGGGGTCTGTGAAGCTGCCCTGACAGTGGCAGTTCAGCATTGTCATAAGAACTTCGTCTTCCCTGCCGTGGTTCTAGAAATCACAGTGAATTGTTGCAGTGAAAATATATCAAGAAGATAATATAATGGCTCTCTGTGAAATGTGGGGGAAATTGTATCGTACAGCTAAATGGACAGAAAACATAGGAAGAGGCTCTTTCAGTTTCGGCACAGATTTGTTACAGCACTTATTACTGATGTTGCCTTTTTCTGGTTAAGAGCATTCTGCATTATTTGCTGCATAAAATTTCATTAAAAACTCTGTATAATGTGTGTTCTAACTGAAGCTTATAAACCTGCTACATTGCCTGCCCTTTTCTGAGAGTGCTTCTTTATTATTTGATGTTACGTTGTCAGACATCTGATTTGTATAGCTGAGCACAGGGCACTTGCCTTCGTTTTAAGGGTAATAAACAAGCTGCACTTTTAAAACCAACAAAACATTTTTAAATGGTAGAATATTTTCCTAATTATTTTGTCTAGTGTGTTGAATACCTTTTTACTTTCTCTGCAGTTAGCTTCCATGAGCTTGAAAGAGAAAGCGAGTGGGAAAGCAAGCTTTGCTGCAGAAGGGAAAAAAAAAAAGAGAAATCAAAGCCAACCACCAACAGCTTTTTGAAAAGAGACTGTTCTGGTTGTTATAAAACATGTATATAACAGACAACTGATATTATCCACTGGTGAGATATTGTTCATACAGTTACAGCATAAAATTACCAGGAAAACCATGCTGGTTATCAATCCACATGTGCTCAATGCAGCTCGAGGATTTGGAGAATGGCATCTGGATCTTTTGTCCTATCACTGTAACCTCTCACCTCCCACCAGTTCTCCAGACACACTCCCCACTACGTTATGGCCCCTTTGATACACATATCAACACATTTCACCTCTGATACTGTTCATCTAAACGTGGACCATGCTGTGATGCTTGACTGGCAGTGCCTGATCATGACTTCCTGTGTTCATGCAAGGGAGTCTCTTTCCCCTTCACATCACCTACCTGTCTTGCCATGGAAAGAAGTCTTCCAGCATTGAGAAAGTCATTTTACCTATATGGCAAATGTCTGTATGAGCCCATACACCCACACACAAAGCTGACCAGATGCTGTGTGACTGTTTTCATCTGCCTTGGAGCCCAGACAAATGTGTCCTGCCTCTTCCCAGGGTTTACTTGCTCAGATGTGATGGCATACTGAGCAAATACAGCTTTTGGGTTAGTTGGAGTGTTACAGAGCAAGTTGGTGTCTACCTTAAATATGTTTTATAGACATATTCATGGCTGTGCTTGCACTGTACTAACCACAACTAAGGACTAGCTTTAAGCAGCTTAAACTTGCTGTAGTAAGTTCTAGCTTTCAGTAGCAGGGAGATTGTGGAGACCTGCTGAAAGCATTCAAGAAGAAAGGTGAATTCTACCTGTCCTGAGCCCTGTGAGGTCTCAGCAGCCCATGTTTGTCCTCAGGCTTCTCATCAGGCAGGGTGGTGGCAGTGCAAGGTGTTATTCAGGCAGGTACAAACTGGACTGAAACCAAACCCAGGGTTTATCAGAGCTGCAGCTAATGTTGCTGCTGATTTTGCCTGGATGTAAATCAGGAGCTTTAGAAGTGGCAAAACTCCACTATACATGGTACTTTGTCTCAGTCACTCAAAGTGTCTCTTAAAATGTTTCTAAGGGTAAAGGGACTTATGCATTATTCAAATCAGTACTTTGTCAGTTGTTTATTTTTCTCTCATACAGGCTGTAAATGTTTAATAGTATTTCTAGAATACACGTAGGGAGTTTTTTGGTTTGTTTTTGGTTTTGATTGGGGTTTTTTTCAGGCTTCAGCTTCCTATCTTAACATGGTTCAGAGAAGAGAGTGGAGATCAGAAACTGGTAGAATCACATTTGTAAGCATCTTTGAACACCTTGAGACCAGCAGATACAGCACAACAGATCTTCTTCCATGCTTTTGTAGCAGTATTTGAATATTTATACAAGCTGGGATGAGGGGGGGAGGATTGCCAGCATAGTGGCCAAATTCTTTGCTAATGGTAATTGGTGTGGTTCCAGTGACTTATTTAATTTTCATGGAACTGTTTGACTTCAGATCAGCATGAGCTTAGGTGAGTTGGTTGCTGTGAAATGTGTGGGTTGGTCAGGTAACTCACCACCAGCACGGACACGCCACAGAAAGGCACCATCTTCTGGAGCATCTGAGCTTTGGCTTTGAGCCCTCTGACTAGGTTGTTCTGCTCCAGATCAGCCTGAGGACCTGCAGAAAAGAATTGTGGCAGTATTTGAGGATATGGCAAATATCACTTTATCTTAATGTAATTTTGCTTTTACTTGTACATAATTTTTTGTTTCATGCCATGTTTAATATTCTTCTAGGTCAGATGAAGTCAGGGGTCAAGGGTGTGCTTGATTTAATCCAACTGGATGGTTTGCCTGGTTTTTGTCTGTTCCTTTTTGTGTCCTGTCATTTGAATTTTATATTTTTGCTTTTATTTCTTGAGACGACTTTTCTGGGTATCATTTTCTGTGCTGTGTTGGTCCTTTATGCCGGTACGGATTGCATTTGTTCATCTAAAAAGCCTGTCCTGCACAATTTCCATCATTTTTACGGTCTTACATTTTGTCATTTTCTGCTTGAGTTTGGTTGTGGTTTGTTATGTTTTGACAGTGGTTTGTCATACAGCTGTGAATAACCTCTTTGGCTTGCCTTTAAAACTTTCTTCTTTGCAGTTTTCGAACAAAGTTAATTGAAATACTCTTTCTTCAAACAAAATGATTAGCATGGGCAGTGGCTGTGTGCTGCAAGCAGGCAAACCATTTGTTCTGGCTTTATTCACATTCAGAGTGCAGATTTTTAATGCAAATATAAATATTCTCTTTGCTAAAATATTCATCTGTGGTAGATCTTTGCTGGGGAGTGCTGGGGTTTGATTTATAAGATGTGGAAGTTTTAACAGTTGAAACTGGAACGTGCTCACCTAAGGTATGTCTTTAGTTTATGGAAAAGGAACATGGGTAACACTTACCCCACCAGCCTGAAAACTCAGCTTATACTGTAGGCATCCTCAGAATTGTGCCTGCCATGAGAAATTCTGCATATTTCAATGTGAGTAAAGGTCTGTCCTGCTTTGGGCTGCTAGAAACCTGTCTCGGTTATTTAGACAACAAATCGTATGGGCTCTGAATTTTCAGACTGAGTGAGCAGGCTCCCTGAGTTTTTAGAGTGCTGTCACTGATCACAGAGTGAAAACCTAGAGCTAGAAGCAGGTACAGAACTGTGCAGGGTCTGCGCTTTGCTATTTGTGCTTCAGTTTGAGGTGCTGGTTATGAGACCTGCAGAAAAGATGAGAGTTCAACTGTGAGCCAACAATGTGGCATTGCAGCAAAGAGGCTTCTGGACTGCGTTAGGGAGGAAATCTTTCCCTTTGGTGCTGGTGAGACATATATGGAGTAGGATGTGGAGTTTGGAATCACCAGTTAAGAAAAAGACATGAATGTACTGGAACAAGTCCAGAGAAGAACCATGAATATGATTAAGAGCTTGGAGGATCTGCCACATGAGCAGAGGCTGGAAGAACTGAGACTGTGCAGTCTGGGGAAGGGGCTTCTTATCAATGTGGGCAGGACAGGCTAAAGACGACGGAGACAGACAGCGTTGCCCAGTGAAATGGAAGAGGCACTGGGCACAAAGCAAAATGCAGAAAGTTCCATTTAAACATAAAAAACCCCACATTTCCCTCAAAGGATGGCCAAACAGTGCCACAGGTTACCCAGAGAGGTCCTGAAGGCTCCATACTTGGGGATAGTCAAAACTGGACAGAGTCCTAGACAACCTACTGCAGGTGACTCTGCTCTGAGTAGGGGATTGGACCAGATGATCCCCAGAGGTGCCCTCCAAGCTCAGCTACCATCCTGTGATAGGGATTTTGGGCTTACTTGCTTTCCACATCTCCTGGTTCACACTGTCTGAGCCTGAGGCAAGCAATTCTTTAAAGACTGGTAGTGTGCTGCCTGTATAATAAGGAAATTTTACTGTAATAGGTAGGCTGGCTGAGCCATAGTGAAAAACTATGCTGATGCAGTCTAGCTTTGTTCTGAGACATACAGAGCTTTCTGTGGTTGTTTTCTGACTGTTTTTACCAAGATGCATTACAGTAAAATACTGTCTCTCTTCAGGGACACGATGGATTTAAGGCTGAGTTGCAGATTATGTGTCTATGAGACTAAGAGTCATAAGGTGGAGGGAGTTAAGCTCAGGTCTAATTGTCATGAAGTTTCTGTTACTTGCTCTTGTCTCAAGTGTATTTTAGAGGATTGAAGTGGTAGTTACAGACTTTTGAGAAAAGGAAACAGACTGGCAATGGAATCAGACAGAATTATACAGGCAAATCCTTATTGAGGTAAAATGTTGTTAGAAAATACCTGTTGGAGAAAGGGCAGAGTCTAACCTAACACAGTGATTGACTTACACAGGATAGAAGGAACTAGACAGAGAAATGTAGGCATTTACTATTTTATAAGTGTTAGTATTTTGGGTTGTAGCTTTTGACTGTAGGCAGCGTTGCTGACATAAGATACTGGAGGTAGTATGGAAGTATCATAAATCAGAACAAAAGCATCCCAAGATACTTAGTTCTGGATAAAGGAAAAATTCAAGTCACTCAGTGCCAACGCAGAATCCACACTACTCATCCTGCTTTTTAAGTTTCTCACCAAATTGAGAACAAAGGCAAAATGGTTAGAAACCTCAGATTCCCCCAATTTCCATGAAGTGCTAAGTAGATCATTAAAGATAAAAACAAAATTGTAAAGACATGGGAAGAATCTGTGTGGCTAACTTCACTCCTCAACAGCCTGTGCTTTATTAGCAGCATGGTGGTAGTGCTTCCATAGCATGTAGGGTTTTGGTAGTGGAGGGTGGAAGGTGTTGGTGTTACTCCTGTAAGGAACTTAGAGAAACTCCTCCAACTCTTGAGTTGGACCCACCTCTGGCCATGGCCAAGAAAATCAGCATCTCTGCAATAACATATATAAGATAAAAACCTCTCGGGTGAGTTCTTTTGGTTTGAGAGTACTTTTGTATTGGAGAGGAATGAAATTAGAGAGAGACAACCATGTGGACACCAAGGCCAGTGAGGAAGGAGGCGAGTATGATGGAGCAGCCATTCCCCTTCTTCCCATGGTGAGATGACACACTGAGGCCTTGCAGCCCTTAGAGATTAGTGGTGGAGCAGAATCCCACCTGCAGCCCATAGGGGACCCTGCAATGGAGCAGGGGACAGATCCTTAAGATGGTCATGACTGAGGGAAGCTCATGCTGGTGCAGTCAGTCACTGGAAGGTCTACAGCCCTTGGAAGAAACCCAAGCTGATTGAATTCATGGAGGACTATCTCTCTTGGGAGGGATGCCACATTCTAAACTTTACAGTTTAAAATTTATAATGTCTATAGATTATACAGATTATTTTTTTCCTGGATGCTTAAATAGAGCATAGTATATTGCTAGTACACTGCTATTAATAGTACACTAGTATTGTCTAATATATTATTATTATTGCTACTCTTGTAATAGAGCTTTAATCATTTAACTTAATTTGTACAAATAACCAGAAATCTCCTATAAGTGTCAATTAATCATGCATTATGATTTTTGTTCTCTAAGTAGTCTGAATGGTAGGAGCAGCTATCTTACCAGGGAGAAAAATAGGACAGGTCTTTGTGTGCCAGATTCTGCCTTGGGTACATGTGGGTGGTTTAATCAACATGGCCCACACATCTAGAAGACAGAATTTAGACTTATTAGACTGTCTTTTCACTGCCTTTCATGTCATGCTATCAAATCCCCAGCTTTTTCTGGGAATTGACAGATTCATGTTGTTTGGATCCACTCACCAGATAAGGTCTACTAAATGTGGAGGAATGGTCCCAAGAATAAGCCTCCCTTGTAGCTCATCCAGAGAGCAGCTTGCAGTACTGAAAATGAGAGCTTTACTGTTATCCAGCTTTGTGAAGGGAACTCACCCTCCATATCCCAGCCAGATGGACTGGGAGGGAGCACACCTGACATGTTATTACATTAGGAGAAATTTGGACAAACAGAACTACAGGCAGAATAACAGCAGTGGCATTGCCATGTAACTCCAGAATGACAGCAGTGGCATTGCCATGTAACTCCAGAATGACAGCAGTGCCATGTAACTCCATGATGTTTTGCTTTGTGTCTACTGATTTACTTCAGTTACAAAAACCATACATAAATGAACATGCCAGTCTGGCCCACACAATTGTCAATTAGCCATGCCTAAAGATGGCAATTAGCATTTAACAGAAAGCTCAGATTTTCTTCTGTGGTGCTCAGAAAAGTTCGTTTGCAATCAATGGGAAGTTGTCTTCTGGCTTCCTTAGCCCTTACATCTGGCTGAGGGAGAGTCAGTTGTAACATCTCTATTTAATTAATGAGATTTAACTGTGATAATCTCTCAAGCAAGAGATTTTCATGGTCTGCCTAAAGCTTTACAGGACAGCTCAACATTTTGTGACAGGAGACAAAAACCCCCACAGCTCCAACCAGTGGAGTTCTTCAAGCCCATCTAGAGCATGTTGATGAGATAATCAGCTGCAGGCTTCAGCAGAGCTTCCAGACTGAGCTCCTTTAAGCTATAGGCACAGGGTGGCTTTTTGTTCTGTTGCTGATTCTGTGGGACTTCTAAAGGCTTTTTGTATTTTATGTTTTTATTTGTGTCTGGTTTATTACTTATTTTATATCCTGACTCTAATTGAAGACATAGGACATGACAGAATTCAGGGCTGCAAAAAACAGCCTGGAAGCAATAAACCCAATATTTTTATTTCACTGATTAACACTTCCATTGTTTCACTTCTGTACCAGCTTGACAGTTATCTTACATGCTGTATATGTTAGATTCAAGTCTCTGTCCCTGAAAACTTCAACTTTAAAGGCAACATATGGGCAGCTCAGCAAGCAAGGAGGGGTTTGCTATCAAACCCTGCTTCTGCAAAGGGGCTGTGAACCTTCATTCTGGAGAGAGGGCATTGAGCTTTTGACAACCTATCTTTGGGACACAAAGGGAGGAAGTGTTCTTCTATTCCTAGCCTACAAATAATACCAGTTTCCTGTGAACTAGGAAAACGTATTTACTTTCTATTTTATTCAAATCTTCCTTGAGAAAAGAAAATCCACCCCAACAGTACCATCCCCACTGTAAGGTGTGTGGTGGTATCACCATCATATTATAACCTTTTTTTTTGGCTTTCTATCCTACAGCTTGTCTGAGGCTTGCAAAAATCTTGAACAAATTATGGCCCTTCTCACCTACAGATTATTGGATTCTTTGTCTTAGTTTGGGATGGAAAAATAAGTTTATCCTTAAGCATATTCTCAAAGAGAATGAAGTATTTTGCACACTAGGAAATGTGTTTAAAAGGTGAAATACATGAAAAGACAGCCTGAAACTAACGATTGGAAGGATCAGGATGACAGAGGGGCACCTTAATCATTATGGTTGCATGCCCAGGCCAAAAAGCAGAAGCGTGACCTAAGTGCATGCCTCCCTGCAAGGCAGGCCTTGGGCCATTTCATGTGTCAGATGGTTTAATTCTTTCTCTTTAGAATTCCCCAGAAATGGTGCTTAAGAAATTATATGTACCATAACTGCTACTGACCTATAAAACTTCTTGTCTATGTTCATAGATTGAATTAATTGATTTCTGAACCTCTCCTATCTGGGGAGTGTCACAAATCCACCTGTATTAATTCAATTTAAAATGGTATTTATGTCTGTGATCCACCAGAAAGGTACACAAAATCAGCCAGGCTCTTACACCACGGAATAGGCTAAAGGTATGTCATTCCAGTGGGTGACAGCATTATATTTGTGCAAAATAGGCACTTCAGGTATGTCTTTCTTATAGACATTTTCATATAAATAGCTATTACCTGTTGCTAAATCCAACTGATCTTTGTCAGTTTGCTTTGCTACCTGGGGATTTGCTAACACACGTGGAGCAAAATTCAAGGGGCAGTGCCCGCTTCTCGTGGGAAATACATCCTCAGTAGTCAGCTAGGAATGAAGGATGCTGCCCAGGACAAAATGATCATTTACAGCAGCATTCCAGTGTTCTGGAATTAATACCTGAATGCTGAGAGGCAGGTAAATTTTCCTTCTAGTGTACCTAAAATGTTGCAATGCTGGGTGCCACATTTTGCACTATGGAAAGGTCTTTGCTGGGTAATGTGACTGTAAGAGCCTGTTAGTATTTGTACAGATGCAGGCATGAACTTACATCTGCTTTCCTAAGCCAGAGTATTGGACTCAGAGCCTCAGCAACTGCAGTCATGGCTATTCTAATGTATTCTTGCAAGTAAGGAAGGAAAAGCACTTTTGCCATCTCCATATCCTATGCTTGGGAAAGGATTGTGTGTGTGTGTGTATGTAGCAGAGCTGGGGGTCTGCACCCATATGTGCCTCAATGCTCACAGAGAAGGAAAAGTCCTCCTGACTTAAAATGCACAAAGTTTTCCATGATCGCTAGACTTTGTGAAAGCTGTTCCACGGCTTTTGTTGTTCTTGGAAATGATACCTCCTGCAGAAAGAAGCTTTGTTATCACTACAGAGAGTTTCATATTTATCCTAGAAATGGAATGATCGTTTCAGGCCATGGAGTGCTTCAGGAAGAGAAATAAAACGTTGAGCTTGCTTCAGTCTTTAGTGTCAGGGCAACACAGCGAGCGCAGGACAGGTCTGCTTATTAATGCAGGTTTCCATTAGTGTCTCTTCTGGAGCTGAATATTAGATGCAATGGTTTATACTGGACATTTGCATTAGCTATTTTCAGTTTTACAGACTGGTAGGGTCTGCATGTGCATCTGTTGCTGAAAATCAGGTTCTGTATGGCATATCATTGTAGTGACCTCTGTTCCTCTTCATCCTTCATCCTCTTCCTCACTTGGTTGTTCGTGGCAGCATATGCCTGTGCCAGACAGAGACAATGCTTACTAGGAGAAGTAATAAGGATGAGGCATTTAATGTATTTCTAGACTTTTTGCTGTGTTGTGACTGTGAATTCAAGGCAAAATGTGCCGCCACATGACCATGCTGCTTCTGGAAGAGCCTATAAACTGCAGTTAAAAAAAGTGACAAGATATTTATGCAGTGCATAAAGTCATGTGAATAGAGGTTTATCACAATCAGTAGGAATGCTGGATTTTCATATCACACATTCACTGCTTAGGATGATTAGCAGGAAATTTAATTTGCACTAATTAGCCTTGGGGGAGCAAGAAATTAACTTGATGAGTAAATTTTGCATTTTACTGTATTCTATATATACTATCACGGAGAAATTTGATTTAAAGCCTGAGTTGAGTCCTGTGCTGATACAGTGGACTTCAATTTTTCTAAATTAAATTAAAAGACTGTGGNGGTTAGGAGTCAGGGAATAGTTGTTCAGTGCATTCATTGAATTGTCAGCCACTTCCAGAGACTGCACGTGGTTTTGTACATTAAATTACATTAATATCTAATATTACAGGGGGAAAAAAAAATTAAAAAGCTCTAATTCTCTGTATTATTAGAGGAAAACCTTTAAAAAGTTCAGATTTTCTGTCTTTGTGTGTTTTCATTATGTAATGTGCATTATGGCTGCATGTGCAATATTGCATGTTGTAATGCACAGAGCTGAAGTAGTTGTCACAGAACGACTAAGAAAACACTATGCTTTTTAATTTGCAACACCCACTTGCAAATACATTTTTAAGGTCAGGAGCCTTTGTTCCTGTGCTGGCAAAATTCCTGTGAAAACCATTTTTTAAAGAAATCACTCTCAAAAGTGTATAGCGAATGAGTGAGGCATGAGTCACCACATAGTTGTAACAGTCAAATAAGAATTAGAAACTAATAAACTCTATAATCTTGCCTGTTGATGGTGACTTTTCTGTCTCATTCTTCCAAAACACGGTTTAGATTGCTTGGTTTTACCCTCTGTAAAATGGAGGCATTTTTTCTGTCTCCACCACTGAGAATTACTGTGGATTGATTAATGCATGCAAAGCAATGAGTCATTCGGTATGGAAGTATTGGTCTATTATAAACTGGAGTGTTCTGTCATGCAGGGCTTGTGGTTGCATCCAAATTCATCTGTAAAAAAGGAGATGAAAAACATCAGTTGCATACAAGATAATTACCTTTGATACCAGTGTTTCTGCTCGTTTGTGCATCTGAGGTACACTCAGAAGCTCACTATTACTATTACATATTTGGAATTAGATCTTCTGGTACTTACTGAAGCTGCTGTTGAAGTGAGAGATGTGACTTCAGTGACAGATTTGCCCGAGGAAGTATTGCAGAATTGGGTGCCTTTAGTCTATAGTCTGGGATTTAAGTGATGCATGGAAGCTAGTTGAGTGTCTACTCTAACCTATAACACAAATATTTGTGGTCTAAATAGGATCTCAGATAGACCTGTGGGTAGTCGCTTACTGTGTAAATGCATTGTATTGCATTCTCAGGTCCTCATTCAATCCCCAGGGCTGATTTCTCAGCAGCAGCCCTGTAGCCCTCCTGTTCAATCAGGAGTGTGTGTGTGTGTGTGTGTGTGTGTGTGGAGGGTGGCGTGGTATATAATATACATGTGCTATGCACAGACAAACATGTATGTGTGCACAACCACCCTAGCTAAATGAGCTTTGACTTTTTGGGTGTATATTTCTGTAAATGCTTACCACTTGTATTTAGACATTTATGAGTAACATCCCACTCTCAGTCATAATTGACACCATGTGGTTTTCTGTATATGATTACTCTGAGACAAAAAAACTTGCAGATGGTTTCAAGAGTGACTCTTAAGTCACCATCAGTATAAAAGTTTGAATGCGATGAGACCTGTCCCTCTGAACGGGATAATTTCAGTGGGAACAGGAGCAACTTTGTTTCTACAGCAGAGAACGTGTACTATATTCATTAAATGATAGTTTGATTTCATTGCACTTCAAAATTATTCATGTTCTGTTAGCAAATGGTTTGAGATTTTATAACCTAGAGCACTTGCTGAATTCTGCTTTGTATTTTCCTCACAGCAATTGGAAGGACCCTCATTCCTCGTTATTTTAGCACTGTCTTTGAAGGAGGTGTAACAGACCTGTATTACATTCTCAAGCACTCAAAAGAATCATACCACAACTCATCCATCACAGTGGACTGTGATCAATGCACCATGGTCACTCAGCATGGAAAACCCATGTTTACCAAGGTAACAGGGAAGACTCGATAAAGCATGTTGTTGTTTTTTTCTTTTTGAGTGTGTGTAAGGGTAAAATATATTGACTATTGCATTTTTCTGATAGAATTGAGATTATTTCTAATACTGAAAACCCCCAAAGCCTTTTAATTACTATTTTCATTCCATGAATAGAAAATTATCTGGGCATCCTTTGCAATTCTCCCAGAAAGATTGCAAGAGAAGCACCTAATGCCAGATTTCTAGAACCATCAGTTGTACGTAAATTAAATTCAAGTTGCCAATCTCTTTTTCTCTGGGCTTGATCTTAAAGCAACAATGAGGTGTGACATTGCTGGAACCTACCATTTGGGATGGTATGAGTTATATTTGATACTTATTCAGTCCAAGGACTATAAATCTCAAGGAAAATAGTGATTTGATACAGTTGGATGCTGGTCCAAGGGGCAGTGAAGTTGATGGAAGGAGTCAATTGATTTAAACATGCTCTGGATCAGGCAGTTAGTGAATACTCAATATTTGTGAATTATCTTCATGCATTGGCAACTTCTAGTCCTGTAGTTAAAATGAGTGTCATATATTTATAAAAATAGGGTATCAAACAGGTAGAGAGATTAAAATATTTATATATATATATATATATATATATATTACAAAAACTAGTAAACTGTTTTTCAAAATGCAAATATCCCCTTTCATAAAGGAAGGGAAATTATGATCTTTCCATCTTGTATCTGTTAATTTGAATTAATTAAAACCTTTGCCTGGGTAAAAGGAGTATCAGAAGGAGATAACCCACCCATGTTGCCAGTGGCCTGCTGGGCTGTGGAGGCTTTAGAGTCAAAAAAGGCATCAGGTATTGACAGCATCATGGCCAGAGCTCAGATGGCTTACACTGTTTTAGCATGTATGAGTCCCACCCTTTTGTGGTGTCTTCCCTGCCATCTTCATGGCTCTTGGAGTGGGACTCTAAGATGAGGGAGAGGCAGCCACTGGCGTGCTGTGCACTGATGACCAGGGAGGTGTGCATTCCGTGGTGTCATTGTTCCAACTCTCCCACTCCAGCCCACTGTGACTCACAAAGACAAAACCAGAGAGAGATGCAAGTGACCTAGGCAGCACATCTTTGCCACCTCCCTGCCCACAGGGAGTTGTGTGTGCTGGCTGTGTCCAGAGGACACGATGAGGGTATATGGTAGCTGCTTATCCATGGAGCTCCCTGAGGTGATTGTCATTTCCCTTTGATTTAGTTCTAATGCAGTAGCAAATAAAAGGGGTTGGTTTTGAATGAGTAAATATGAGATGCTTTTCTCAATTCATTTAGTTAATTTTACTTATCATGGCAATACATTACAGTGTTGCTACTGATAGGCCAGTACCCAGCCACTCGTGGCAGACTAACAGAGGGACCAGACTGAGTGCACACTTTGTGTGAGGGGGCTGCAGTCACCTCCCATGGCACCATCCTGTTGTGTGGAATGAACTTCTCCATCTGCTGCAACCCTGGCAGTGCATGGCATGCTTCAGCTCTGACATTTCAGTTGCAGATCCCAACATAAACCTCTGTAGCCCAGTAGAAGAGTGCAGGTGGGGATGTGATTTGGATTCTAGAGGAAAACTCAGGGCGGTGGTTAGTGACTCTGTTTAAAATATGATTATGTTAGTGAGAGCAAATCTGAAATAAAGTTGTGGTAGAACAAGGGAGAAAAGAGCATAGCACTCTTTTAGAAAGAAGGTAGAACCAAATGTCTCAGCTGTGTGTGTGGGCAACTTCTAAGATAGGTACTGAGGGCACAGATCTTATACCCAAAGGTAAACTCTTGCTCTCACAGCATCGATGGTGGAACAAAGCAGACCTCCCATAATGAGCAGCACTCCAATGGACTGCGTAGCTCTTTAGGTCATGCCTGAATTTGGCCCGGGAAAACTACCACAAAGAGTTGGGTTTTTTAATGCAAAAATACAAACTATATTTGTTAGTAGCTCTTTCAGTTTCACCAACAGCTTCTAAGCTGCAAGTTCACTAACTTGTAATATAATGGGCTGAAACAGTTCAAATCATGCATTGAATCAAGAATCCACAGCTGCATTTTATTCATTTCAACATTTTCCTAGTTCGAGCAACTCCCTGCATCCTGCAGTATTGGATGAATATGTAAAATGGCATTTGCAATATTTTGGAACAAATATAGCTAGAATATGCCTAACAGTAAAAATATGAATTATCCAGCTTGTCTTTAGAGGGCGAGAGGTACTTGTAAAGTGTCACACACTTAAAAATTGTTTTGTCAGGGTATAAATAAATGGTGTAAAAATTACAGAATCACAGAATTGTCAAGGCTAGAAGGGACCTCAAAGATCACCCAGTTCCAATCCCCCCTGCTAGAGGCAGGGACACCTCACACTAGGTCAATGGTAAATGTGTCAATGGTAAAAGAAGAAACTGAAGCCCTGACTACCATGTCTTTACCTGGAAAACGCCTCATTGTTTTTCTTCAGGTAAAGGAGAGCTTTAGGAGT
>VWZE01006839.1:966500-981096 GCA_013396675.1 Eubucco bourcierii | reverse complement strand
AGCTTTAGGAGTCCTCTCAAATCTCTGCTTTCACCATGTTTACTGACACTTCAACTTTATGCGTAGGCAAACTGTTTTCCCGCAGTTAGTGCTGTTTGTGCTTCCCCACAGACTGGCAGAGCTTTACCTCCACCGCTGGAGCAGTGAGCACCCCATGTCTGTGCTGAACCCTGGAGCCATCAGCTGGGTTTTGTTAGTGAAATCCTTGAATCTCAGCGATTTTAATCCTTACTAACAATCTCAGGCATTTCCCATATTTGTATAGGCTTTAAGTTTCTTATCAAGCAACAACTCAGGTTTGAGAAATGGTATTTAATNNNNTTCTAAAAGATGCCCTGTGTTAGGCTGGTGAGACTCTATACAAGAAGGCACAGAACCAAAGTGGGTTTTCATAGGTGCGAGCAGCTGAAATTCCTGCAATTAATAAGTGCAGCGAAGGGGTTAAAAAGCTATTGGGTAGTTTGAGAAATGTTCTTTTTTAGTTTTTTCCTGGCCTAGTCTAGAGCAACCACGTGATATACTGAATGCCTGCCAGCCTCTTTCTTGTTGATCCTCCGGAGACCATCTGTGCTGGGGGCATTGATTAGAGTGTGTCTGCTGGGATTACATCTTTTCTGTTGCCATGCCAACTAATCAGCTGATTTTGGTTACCACAGAAACAAAATGTCAGAGCTCACAGTACGGTAACATGAATTCAGCACAACAGAAAATGTTTTCTTAATTGGAGACCCTTTTGATTTTTTGGATTCTATGTAAAAGGCAGCTTAAAAAAAAAAAAAAAAAAAGGAAAAAGAAGAGGCCCATTTAAAATAAGTGTGCTAATTTTATTGATTAAAAGGACTGCATAAAATTCTGCTCTACATAAGGAAATTAAATTCCTTTATAAGATGTATACATTTTTTATCACTGTAATATGAGAAATGTTTCATTTTTTTTTCCATTAAAATTTGTTAATACCACTGCACATAATAAAACTCTTAAGGGCTGTGGAGGTTTGAGCTTAAAAGGAGAAATATTTGCGAAGCCACAGGTATTATTATAAAAAAAATATTTTAAACCTGAAGTATTTTCTTGTTAACTGGTCAGTAATGAGGATCTTTGGAGTAATATTCTTGCATGAATCTGTGTGTGTATGCCTGTGTACCCCTCTGCAATTTCTCATCATAGTGAAAATAGGATGGGATAATCAAAATCAGGGTCAGATGACAGAAGTCACATTATAGGTTTGAAGGTGTGTTGAAAAGGGCAGAAGAGAACCTGTTGCAAGATTCTCTCCTTTGTGGGTTTGCAGTCATTTGATATATAGTATGCCTCTTTAAATTACTTGCATGTTTCTGCAGAAACAACCAGGAGGAAAAACTCTGATGACATTAAGTGAACTGTTAACCAGTAAAGCCACACATTGCCCAAGTGGGAGCTGGCCAAGACTGAGCTGGGGCTCGTAGAAAGGCTGAACAGACTCAGCTGACTCTGGGCTGGCTAGTTGTTCCATCAAATGCTAGTCCTATTAAAGCTGCAGAAACCTTTTGCTTTGAAAGGTGTTATGCTCTGATTCCACAATATCTCTGTAACTCTGTACTTGCAAGTTTACTTTGAAGAGGAGTTGCAAATCTAATCATCCAGTGTAAACACAACAAAACAAAAATCAACAGCAGAAGTAGTTAGTTTTCAGATCAGGATCATTTGCTGTACTGCACAGTACCCCTAGTTGAGATGCTATGCTGGGTGTGTATTTTGCAGCTTAAAGATCATAGCCACAGCAGGGTTTTTTTTCACATAGGAGTTGCAAACAGTTGTTTACAAGTCCCCAGTAATTTATTTTATATTTAATTTTCAGATAGTACCCACTTACTGCATTTATTCCTTCCATATTTTCTCTCTTTTCTTACACAAGACCTGTCACAAAGCTATACGAGCCACTCTCTGTGGAAGCAGCTCTATTGTCCACAACCACAACCTTTCCTCTGCTCCCCTGGCTCTCAAACCTGCTGTGGCAATACTGCAGCTCATACAGCCTGATGATAGACACCCTGTCTGGCTTTCCTTGGAATGAGGTGGAATAATACAATTAGATAAGAAAATAAAGAAAGATAAAAATCGGGATAAAATGCCTCAACAAATGAAGAACACTTGGGAAAGAAAAAAAAAACAAAAAATAGAATAAATCAAGTTTGGCCACAGGCATTCAGGGCACTGCACAATCCAACAGGACATGAAGGGAAGGTTTACGTGCCCAACTGGTGTAAGGAAAGTGCAATGTAAACCAGGCTGGGAACAACTAGTTCAGAAACCTGATGTCAAGCTGCACCACACCCACCACCAACATGAGGTTCAGTCTTTAGTTAGCTGGAGGGAAATATGAGGGAAAGAGAATGGATGCAATAAATAAAATGTGTATGCTTGTAAAATACTCTAAAGTCTATGGTATTGTAAGTTACTGTCCTCATGGTTAGGCCTATGAAGTCATTTTCCCACATTCACTTTTTCTTCCCCAAGAGAAGAGAACACAATTCATCTGGCAGAGATGAACGCTTAGAATACTGCTGTGGTATTTCTGAATGCTGTTTAATCGATGAGTCAAGATCACTGAAAACAACATTCCTGGGAATTCATTTCCTGCGTTTTGTGTATTCTAGGTATGCACAGAAGGACGTCTTATCTTGGAGTTTACTTTTGATGATCTTATGAGAATAAAAACATGGCACTTTACTATTAGACAGTACAGAGAATTAGTCCCACGCAGCATTCTAGCCATGCATGTAAGTAATCCTTTTTTCACTTGACCTAATGCAAAGAAATGAGATTAGGTTTGTGAAGAACTCCAGCAAATTTCACACCCAAGGCAATTAACTATAAATATTTTGTTTTGCCTGCAACTACGTCTATTTACAAGTTCTTTCATCACTCCCTTGTTTCTCGGTGCTCTATTATTGCCACTGTTGCTATGTTTTCATTCTGGTTTAGCACATAGTTTTCCCTTTAATCCCATTTGGTGATTTTTTGGGCCCAAAAATCTGTTTCTGTTGATATGAACTGCACTGAAGTCTGTGAATTTTCATCATTGTAGGTATGAATTGTATTTAATCTTGAAATGAAACAAACTAATGTAACCCTTGTGTGAGCCAGAAAATAAGTAATTACCATATATTGACTTAGAAGCCTTTAGCATTTTAATCCAGATTCCCTTCCTTTTTTCCCACATTTCAAGACTCTTCTTTTGTAATTGAATGAAAACACACACAGCAGAACATGACAATATTAAATATTCTACAAGTTGAAGTCAAATTATTGTAAGGTAAATCGTTGCAAAGGAACAAAGGACATATTCTTGTGGCCACTTTCAGTCCTAGTCCGTAGAAGCATTCCAAATAGTAGAGCTTCATATACAAAATTAATCGCAGGATTATGGTTTTGACCCCAAATATGTGTCTGCATTTTACCATTCAATTGCTTAGATATCCATACATAATGATACATTCTTAATGAGGAATTTCAAATAACTGAGGAAGCCTGGACTTTTTTGAAAAGCCTGTTACAAGCCTGAAGAAAATAATCTTGAAAACCTTCCCCACCTTTCTGTCCCAGGGTTAGCTTTTATTGTAGAGGGCTGGTCTTCTGAACTCTTCAACAGTGTCCCATTAAGGGACAGTGGAGACAGCCATGAGCGACATTGTGTATTTAGGGGAGTGCTGCAATTCAAAGAGAATGGAAGCAGGTTAGCCAGCAACCAGCAGGTATTAATTTTAGTAATGAGATTGATCTCAGTTTAAAGAGGAGGCTGGGGTCAGAGAAAGACTCTGTGTGCATGTTTCCCGTTTAATTCTGGGAGAACCCCAGAAGGGTTCTCCAGCCTGTGCTTAATGCTACTTACATCATCAGCTCTGGAGGTGCCTTGAAGTCTCTGTTCTTTGGGATCTTATCCACAAAGAGAAAGCAAATACCTTCTTTATTCCTGCTGTTACCTGCTTAGATGTCTGGGACTTCCAGCTAACAAACGGAAGGCTCAGAGTGTACTGAGATCCTTCAGGAAACTGTGTGGTGAAGTTCTGCTCACTTGCACCACAGTGCATGTCCAGACTTCCGAGGCTGATAGGCAGGGAGAGAAGAGAGACACTGGGAAACAGTCTTTATTCTGCTCTGATTTCATAATGGTTTATGTTTTCCTATGCAAATAGGCAGGGAGAGAAGAGAGACACTGGGAAACAGTCTTTATTCTGCTCTGATTTCATAATGGTTTATGTTTTCCTATGCAAACAGAGCTCTGTAGCTTATTACATAAATTTAGTGCCAGTGTGTAATTCAACTATAGGAGTGGCACCTCTCTTGGCAGGGAACCTTCCCTGCACTTTACCAAGCATGCTGAGAAAAACAAATGGACAAAAAAGCAAAGTGAAAAATTCTTTTTCCCTTTGTTGTTTAGGCACAAGACCCTCAGGTGCTGGAGCAGCTGTCCAAAAACATCACACGAATGGGTCTGACAAACTTCACCCTCAACTACCTCAGGGTAAGCATACTACAGCTAGTGATTATTGTGAGCATTTTTTAAAAGTTACTGTTAGCTTTGAGTCAAGGTAATGAGAGCAGAGCTCTGTTGGTCGGGTAAGAAATGGACCTAACCCTTAATAGGGGTGAAGGAGAAACAGAGACTGTAATAAAAATGGAGCTGCTAACAATGTGCCATTAATAAGGAAAAAAATTTAATCATGGAGCTGGAGCAATATGTGAGTAGCCCCTGCTTTTAAAATTTAAGTCTTTCTTCTCAGTTTTGAATCATAGCTTAATTTTTTGTAAGCCAGAATTTCCCCACCATTTTTCCTCTCTGCTTCACTGTTCCTGGGAAAATGGCAGCTCATTCTTATTAAAAGCTGCCTGTCTTCTCCAGTTCTTCGACCTCCCCACCTCTCCCAGGCAGAGTCAGGGCTGAGTGAAATCTCAGCTCCAGCCCTGTTTGCAGCAGTCCCTCAAAGCAGTCCTCACTTCACTTGCCTCTGGGAGCCTGAGCTCCCTCCTCAGCCTTGCACTGAATCAAGTGTGTTTTTTATGATTAAATAATGCATTTGTTCCCATTGCTTTTTGACCCTTAAAGTGCATTCAAAGTTTGGAAGTTTATTTTTATTTGTGAATGTATTCCCTAGTGGGGGCTTACAATGCATACAGTGAGGTATGACTTTTGTGGAGCTCACATTTCATTGCTCAAATTCAGATTTTATTTTTTATTTCCAGAGGTGACATACCATTAGCAAGTGGTGCAGAACTGTTCAATGGTACACCAAGCTAAGCTGACCAAGCACATTTGATTGTATTCCTTTTAATTGTGTGAGAAGTTATTCAAGATGCTTTTTACAGATAACAATAGCAGCAGAAAATGCAGTTATTTTCAGCCTAATGTAGAGTCCCCAGCAGTCTGTATTTTAACTGCATTTCATTCAGGTCTATGAGCCTTGTCATACTATCCCTACTCACAGAGTGTTTGGAACTGCAGGGAGGACAGTCTGCAGGTCTGAGATGTGTGGTGAGATCTCACTGTGTCCCCACAGCTTACAGCCAGCCTGTAGTTGTACTTACTATGCCAGAAGGATTGTCATTCCTGTTTGTTGCTTGTGTGGTTTTGGCATAGGAGTTGCTGTTCAACTTATAGTCTGTGCTGTGTAGGGCAGGTTTGCTGGAGCAATGGTAATGGGAAGAACATGGCATAAAACTTCCAGAGGTGTGATACATTGTGTTAGAATTTTCCCATGTATAAATTCAGGAATACTATGTCTATGTTGTGTGTATTGTATTCTCATGGCTAGTTCAGTCTGTGGTTTGGTACAGAGAGCTTTGCCAACATCCCTAGAGCCACACTGTCATTGTCTTGTGGTGAGGCGTCCTAGAACAGGTTCTCCAGCCATCCCCACCGGCCATTCCTCCTCAGTCACAAAAAGTTTTGCATGACATCTGTGTGGCAAATCAAACAGCAAGCAGCTGGCTTTGGTAAGCTGTTTCCATGTTTTCTTACCGAATTACCTGTGGCACAAGGCATTGCCCTGCTTTGAAGTTCTTTGGGACCCTTAGCATCATCAGACATGCTGGCAAGTACTTGGGCTGGCTTGCATCAGCCAGGGTACTCACTACCCAACCTCCACAAGGCTGACAGGACTGTGCTGAATTTGCAGCCCTATCTCTGTCTCCAACCACTTCTGGGTTGTTTGTGGGATATTCTGTAGTTGCTGAATGTGCCAACACGAATGAGAAAGGCAGGGTTTTTGTCAGGACACAGCTGGCATCAGGCACCCATGCTGCACCCTCCATCAGTGGCAAAAAAAGGCAAGAAAGGGTTGGGGGAGGGAGAAGATAAACCCTTAGAAAAAAGAAAACTGAGAACAAGGTAAGCACCAGGGAGATAAGTAGTTAAGTGGAGTGGGATAAAAAAGATGAAGTCTTGCTTTTTTTCATTCTTCCAGACTAGTTTTGTTAGCTTAACAGGCAACGTTAGGTCTCTGGGTGCAAGGCTTCCTCTGGCTCCCACTGTGGTGATTCCAAAAGGAAATCTTTTTTTTTTCCTCTTTTCCCCAAGCCATCTCTCTTTCTTGTGATGAGGAATTGATCNTTTTTTTTTTTTTTTTTTTTTTTTTTTTGCCCTGATGTTCAACTCATCACAGAAACTCCTATTACAGAATGTAGTTCATTTTAATTCACTTCTTTCCCAATTACTTTCTTCTGTTAATTTCAACATGAAAATCTTTTCTGAACTCAGGATTGTAAAATCGTGCAGTAAAAAAAAAAAAACAAACCAACAAAAAAAACCCCAGCTACATGAACTTAGATTTAAGATGATTTATTTTGTGTGTATTTTAAGTCAGCATTTTATGAAGTTTTATTCAGTCATCTCAGTATTTAGTAATTAGCACTGTTGCATGGTTTCAAATGAGGATTTGAAACTAATAAATTTTTTGTTACTGTCTCTTTTTTTTTTCCTGCTGCACACAGCAAAGGCATCACCACGGGCACTTACAAGTTAAAATTCACTGATGGGAAGAATTAATCATTTTTATTCTTCAACATGCACCCAGCACCAAGCTGTGCCGCAGACTCTTTAAGGACTGAATTTAAACCTGGATTTCAGATGGTTGTGATAGAAGGTGTAGCCTGCGTTTTTTACCCTCTAGACATAGCAGAATGCTAAATCATTGCTAGTTGGTATAATTGCAGTTGCTGGCACATAAACCTCCATTCCAGAGTGCCACATGCCTGTAGAGCCATAGCTTTGGATGCATGCCCTGGTTTGTCTTCATTCACTCCCAGTAAAGCTGCCCAGCATAGAAGAGCGTTGATTTTGTAAATCATATTTAATACTAATTTAAAGTATATCTTCTTGGAACCTGGAAATGAAATGCTTTTTCCTGTGTCATTTGTCAAATGCTCTTTCCCTCTGTTTTCCCTGGCTCAATATAAGCCCATAGGCTTCCCTTCTTTCTAGTTACTAGTTTGTTTTGTTCTAGTATAATTGATTACCTCATCAATGGGGTCAGCATACTTTGCTGTAGCTGCTGACTAGGAGTTGAATAGACTGTCTCAGAGTAAAACCTTGTAGGCTTTAAATTAATATCAAGCATTTAGAAATGTAATTTCTTGTCAAGTCATCAAGTAGTAGATATTACGAACTATCAGATAATAGGGCCAAGACCTATATCTTAGTCTCAGTCAGTATGAACAGGAATCCTGTACAGAATTTAAGATGGAGGTAACACTCAGAAGAACATTTTCCACCAAGCTACAATAATTGCCTTATTTTTTTTTCTCTATAATTTTACAGTTGTTCAGCTATTTTACTTAGATCTTCAGTGTGTAACAGATTTGAATGCACTCTAAAACCAGTAGCTTTATTGTGACTGCTTTGCTCACAGTTTGAGGCTCAAATGTTTCTTGCTGCCTTCTATATAATGATTTGTTCTCTCAAACTTTTTGGCATTTAAAAAAAACCAGCCCTCACTGTCAGTTAGGCAGGACTGTCTGGCCTGAGCCTTGAAATAGAGCTGTATCTTGCCCAGATCTCTGCTTTCATGCACTGGCTGAGTTGGGAGTGATTTCTTAGAGCTCTTCTCCAGGTGTAGCTATTGCATCCTCCCACACTGTGGTCTGCTCTGGTGGCCAGTTTATTGGTGCTAATGGAGCTGAATCTGCATCTACTCTTTGCAAAGTGAGAGCATGGCAGAGCCTTCTTGCTCTGTGTCAGGAGAGGGATCTAGGCAAGGGACTGCACACTTCCATTTTGCTTTTCCACCCTGCATGGCTGTATTAACCAAGGCATGTCGCAGCTACAGATTATCATGTTTGCCTCTTTTCCCTGTAAACCAATAATGAAATGTTACTATTGCAACACAGAGGACAATATTTTCTGAATACCAACATTTAGTTATTTAGTTCTTTACTAGACTGGATTTCTTCTGCTAGGAGGCTAACATGAATTATTTAATGGGACTCGATTTTCTAAAGGCAATACTTACATTGTAATCAAAAGTAGTTTTGATGCATACTCATAGTCTGCAAAATATTCTTTTGCACATGCAAAACAGATGCACATGCAACAGCTTCCTTTAATGTGCAGGGAAATCTGCTTTTCTAAATACATTTTCAAGCATGGAAGGGATATGGACTGAAATCACTTGGGAACTATTTTGCTCCTAATATGTAGGAGTCTGGAAGATATCTGGTCCCTATTTTACAACTGTTTGTGTATCATCATTAAAGAAGGGGAAGGATTGCATGCAAGTGTTTCAAGGATCCAAAGTCACGTTCTCAGGGAAGAGAAGTGCCCTATTTATAGTCACCCATGCAACATGAAGTCCATTTCCCTTTGTGAGTTAACCTTGTGTGCGTTCTCACTACCTCACTGTGCACTGTATTTCCCGTGGGCTCTCCAATGCAGAGAGTGCACAGGATGACTAACCCTCACTCAGCACTCTGCTGCTACTCAGTTCCTTGCAAGCCTTTCTGCAGCATCATTCTAACATCTCAACTGCACATTGGCAGTTGCATTGCAGCTACCAGCTGAAGTGGCATTGTTGTTCCCAGTGCCCATTGAGACACACCGAAGAGCACCAGGGCGTGCTGAGTGGTGACCATTCTCATTGTGCAGGGCACTTGGAATTTCATCTCACGCCTTGGTACCAATAACAAAATTATTGCTGTTGGATCCAGCCTGTTGAGTTGAAAAAGGAGCAGATGGTGTTTCTGGGAGCACACTTGTGAAAAGGCTCTGTCTGTGACTTAGTACTGCAGTAGAGCATGAGGGCAGGGGCAGTTTATTATAGCAGCATTGGGGTGCACTGTGCTCATCCTTTCTTGTTCTGCAGCTCCCTGCTTCATGCTTCTGCCATGTTTCCATGTCTCCAGTAGATACAAATGATGTCCTGCACACAGCAACTTCATTTACCTTGTGCTGTGCACTGAATGGGTGTGCTAGGGAAACAGAGTATGTGGTCATGTAGTGAGATGCTGTATCCTAATGGGTATGAAGGAGTTCTAGTAAGTGTTCACAAGTACCCAGAGGAAGGGGGGTTGGATCATTTAATCATTCTGGAGCTTTTCCTATGAAAGCTGACAAAATTTTAAAGCTCCTCAAATTGGAGGTGCTGGAAGCAGACACAACACTTTGTAGACTTTATTCCTTTAAATAATGGAATTTTTCAACCTAAACCATTTCAGCTTGGAGCAGCTCTCCCCAAGAAAATGCAGTCCAAATTAGAGGGTTCTTGCAGAAGGATTCAGCTGGCTATAGCTGGCTATCTGCAATCTATCTGTGCCAACTATAATTAGCTGATTCTGTCAAGGTTTTCTGGTAATGTAATTTCTTAGCATTTATTTTAGTAATGATCACAGTGGTTTCCGTTCCTCTTTTTTTCTGCATCTAATCCTTTATAGGCAGTGTTATATGTTACTTTCAAAATAATAAATGAAGACATTTATTCTTTGCAACATCTCATACAGTCAGATGTTAGCTTTTTCACTTTTTAGATAAAGACACAACAGCACAGGATAGTTGTATCAAGAGTTACTCAATCATAAACAGAAAAGATTAAAGAAAACAACACAGCAATATATATATATTTTTTTTAAAGAAGTGAGTGGGACAAAGGAATAGGGATGGGAGATTTGCAGGAGACAGGATGGGTAGGGAATGAAGCACTAGCTTAGAAATTTTCTGAAGATGGAATCTGAAGCAATCTCTGGATCAGCCATGGGTTGGAAAGATAGCATACACACTGTTAATGATAGCAATGATCCATTGATCTCTAAGCATTTTATTAAAACAAATGAAGTGTTTTATAGAGGGAAAAATTGTGGCACATGAAGAGTAAAAAAAAACAAAATAAAACAAACAAAACCAAAAGGAGCAAACCCAGTAGCATTAAAAAAAAAATTCAGATGGCAATTTTAAATTAGACTTTGAAAAGTGCAGTGAGCAGTGACCAGTTCTGATTCTTATGGCTCAGAAACAGATTTTAGTGTCTGTAGATAGCAGGAATTTCAGAAGTCAGTGAAAAACAGGGAATGGGAACAGACTGCAAGCGATTAGAGAACAAATTGGAATTTTAGCAGAAATGGCAAATTTTACTGTGTTTCTGGAGATGGTAATGGGCAGCCTTCACAGAAAGGGACTGCCAGGTTCTTGAGTGTCAGTTAAGGAGAAGGATACATGGAGTACAAACACAAGCCAGCTACCATGCCCACTGGACATACAGACCATATGACCTTTGAAATAAAATTAAGGTCTGGACTAATGAGAATGGAAGGATGATAATCAGTGATGTGAGTCCTTGAAGCATCCATGAGTAAGAAATCAGAATGAAGTTAAGTTAGAGCAGATTAAAAATAATAATAATTAAAAAAAGAAGTCAGAAGGGTAAAAGGGAGAAAAAAAGAGAGGCAAAGACAAAGCACTAGCCACATAAACACATGCTGCAAGATTTGAACTAATAATGGTATTTCAGGAAAGAAAAAAGATTAAGGGGGAAAAAAAAAGTCCAAGAACACAGCCACAGGCTCTCTTTTTAGAAGACCAAATTAAAGCTTGGACTACTATGCAGTGCAGTCATAAATAATAATAACTATTAATTAAGTTTAGGAATGAAAGCTGCAGAGGTACAATTTATATGAAGACCTGAAAACGCCAAACCCAGCTTCTTGTTCAAAGCAGTGAAAACAGCAAAGATTTTAATTAGTTGTTTAATATTGAATATCCATGGGTGCTTGGTGCAAATTGTTATGCAGGGAGAGATGGGTGCTCAGAAAAGGTCAAGAAATAGGCTTTAATGCAGAGCTGGTGGTTCAGGTCTTTGTTCTTGGAAGCAGTTATTTTAGAACCTGAAGTATTTGTTGTGGAAAGCTTGTGGTAGGTCTATGGTCTGCTCTTGATTTGGAAAGCAAATCCTGTCTCCCCCTTACCTCGTGCTTCTGATCCTCAGAAAACTTATTTTGTGAGTCTGCTTATTGTGCTATCACAAGCAACTAGGCTATATAACCTTTTTGTGTCATTTTCTGCCTGTGGTCCACTTGGCTGATTACCCTGCTTGTCCCTTGCCCTTTGTTGGCCACTCTTTCTTTAGGTAAGATGGCATTATGCATTCCCCATCTCTCTTGGAGAGATCTTCTTTGATGCACCTTGAGATCACATTAGGCTTTTCCATGTCTACATATGTTGGAGGTTTGATACAAGCTCTTGAGTTTGATCTTGTTTCTAGAATGTTCTGGAAAAGCTCTCATCTTTCTGGTGTGGATGCCTTGGTCCTTGTATTTGTGAAGGATGCCATACAGGTCTATCTAATTAATAAACAGAAGCCCACCTTGTTTCAGGTGGACCCACAGGATGTCATGTGGAGAACCTGCAGGCAGTGCCAATGAATAGAGGTGCTGGTGAGGGTGAGCAGAGTAGAGCAGAAGACACTATCAAAATGATAACACAAGTTTCAATCTCAATTATGTAATTTCTGGTACTGTGTCCTGCACAGGTGGAAGACCATACTGTAGCAAACCTTCCTCCTTACCCCAAATCACTTCCTTCTTACCTTTTCCAGTCGGTGTTGCTGCCTCACTGTTACTTCATAATAAGGCAGTTTGTTAATCAAAGATCCAGTTCAGCATCCATTCAAGTCAATGGGTATATCTCCT
Source organism: Eubucco bourcierii (assembly GCA_013396675.1). NCBI lineage: Eukaryota > Metazoa > Chordata > Aves > Piciformes > Ramphastidae > Eubucco > Eubucco bourcierii. The sequence continues at coordinate 968,946 of VWZE01006839.1, read as the reverse complement.
TTGATCCAAATGTCATCTCATAGTTTTTCATTTGTTCAGAAGTCTTTTATATCCATAAAATCCAATTTATTGAAATTAATTTCTCCGTTCCCTTGGGCAATTTCATCCATGAAAATGCCATGCTTCATGAACAACAACAACAAATGGTTCTTTTTATTGCATTTTTTAATGTTGTTTTGTTTTGGAGTTTTGTGACAAAAGAAAATTAACTTGATTTAGCCACAGATTATAGTTCCTAGGTGAGCCCAAAGGAACAAATATCAACTTGGGGATCTGATTTGAAGAAAGGGTTTAGGAATAGAAAAGAATGCAGGAGTACAAAAGAACAGTGCTTTCATAGTGAGAGAGAATTTTCTCATTTTATTAATCATTCAGGCAAAACTTAGAGCTGATTTAATTAAAGGACTGTGCACCATTTCTACCCAAGATAAGATGATTTTACACAAAGTAAGTATGAGGCACAAGGAAAAGAAAAAAAAAATCCCACAGCTGTATTCCCTAGCCTAGATTTCATAGAACTGTAGAATTGTCAGAGCTGGAAGGGACCTCAGGATCATCTAGTTCCAACCCTGCCACCATGGGCAGTCCTATCACTACCTGACATCCTAAAGAATCCCTCACCAGCTTCCTTATAGGTCCCCTTCAGATACTGCAAGGCCGCAATAATGTCTTCTCAGAGCCTTCTTTTCTCCAGACTGGATAGCCCCAACTCTCTCAGTCTGTCTCCATATGATGATCTCCTCTGATCATCCATCATTTTGTGGATTCACATTCATAAAGCAAGATTGGACCCAACCCTCCAAGGAAAACACAGGCCCTGTCGAAGCACAGTGATGTTGGTAATGAGGTTGAGATCACAGTACTCTCTGGAGCAGACCTTGGCTCACTCTGGGGCTTTGCTGCAGCAGCTTCGTGGATATCACAGGAGCAGGCTGCCCAGGGGGGCTGTGGAGTCTCCCTCTCTGGAGATACTCAAAACCTGCCTGGATGCACTCCTGTGTGATCTGGTATAGGAGATCCTGCTCTGGCCGGGGGTGTGGACTGGATGAGCTTTCGAGGTCCCTCCAGCCCCTGACATTCTGTGATTCTGTGATCACCACTGTATACCACAGTGTAATGTAGATCCCAGATCTACATAGAATCATAGAATGGTAAGGTTGGAAGGGGCCATCTAGTTCCAACCCCCTGCCATAGGCAGGGACACCTCCCACTAGTACAGGTCGCTCAAGGCCTCGTCCAACCTGACCTTGAACATCTCCAGGGAGGGAGCAACCACAACCTCCCTGGGCAACCTGTTCCAGTGTCTCACCACCCTCACTGTAAAGAACTTCCTCCTGACATCCAGTCTAAATCTACAAGGCAGGGATTTCCTTCTAGGGACTTTTCAGCCAAAGCAATGAAGTATAAAATGGAATAATCTGATGGTGATATGCAAAGGAAGGAAGTTTCAGTCTTCTAAACACTACACTGGTCCGTTCCACTGATTAGCTTTTGACAAGATGTATTAGAGCTGTGTTGTCATTTGAAATATTATAGTCTATTTTAATAGCAGCTCTCTCTTTTGTAACTCTCCAAATATCATGGTGGCATTCCGGTGGATCTTTGGACGCCTTACTGATTTTCTTCCCCGGTGTGTGAGACGAAATGTTCAGTCATACAAAGGAGACAATATCACATATTCTAATGCTAAGTGCCCTTGATCAATGTAATTTTTAAAATTAATTAATTGCACGAAAATAATTGCAGTAAGAAAGAGAACATGAAATACAGCTTGCTAACAGTGCAAGGAGAACGAAAACCGACTCAGAACAAAATGTATATTCTTGGAGCCTTTCGATCTTATCACCAAAATTCATGGCATTTTTTGTTTCTTTTGTGCACCTTCTAGGTGGCTAATTGTATCTTGAAGACCATCTGGTCCCTTTGTTTCTCAGCTTTTGCAAATTCTTTTTAGTTTAGTGTAAGCACAGGTTGGTTCTTAGGGTCTTATTTTAATATCTCGATTCCCATTTTGCTACCTTAAGTAAGCTTCTTGTCGCTGTAATAAAGGGCAAGGAAAAATTGTGCTTTCAGTTACACAAGTATGCAAACTGCAATTACAGCTCAGAAAGCAGTGGCCTCTCTCTTGGAGTGATGTACGTGGGTGCAAAGCTTCTCTTGTGGCAGTTTTGTATTTCATTGCCTATAGAGATACAAGGTATGAACACTATCAGATTAATCAGTGAACAGGACCTGTGTATGCTGCCGTATTCTGACCTCCAAGATTTGCTCCCCAGCCTCTGACAATCAACCCAGATCCGTTCAGACCAAAGGGAGCTGCTGTGCACTGCTCAAGACTCTTGAGTGCAAACCCAGCTTAGAGAGAAAAGGCTGCCTCCCTTCTAGAATGAAAAAGGAAAAAAAAAAGACCACAAAAGCTTCAAGAGCTTTTTTTTTTTTTTTTTTT
>VWZE01006839.1:876517-966441 GCA_013396675.1 Eubucco bourcierii | reverse complement strand
TGACTACAGCAGGGATTAGAAGTTTAAAAAAAAAAAAAAAAGGCAAGAGAAAAAGCAGCAGAAACAGAATCTACCCACATAAGCCAAAGCAGTGTAGCCCCCCAGGGGGCTTGAGAAGGATGCTGTCTCTGAAGATGCTCTCAATTCTCTGCTTACACTGTCTTCCCACATTTCTTGCACCAAATTCTGCTACAGAACATTTCCTTGAAGGGGATTGAAAACCAGAGAAATCACAGGCAGGGTCAAAATCTAAATCAAAATACTTTTTTATTGCTGATTGGTTTGGAGTGATATCTTTGGCTTTTTTCCCCTCTATATTTCCTTTAAGTGAAAATAAAGAAGAATGCAGCCTCTTCTTGGCACCTATTATGAAGGCAATTACTGGTCCTTGACAACTTTTCTTTTTTTTTTAAATGGAAATTGTGGCTGCTTAGTACTTCTTGAGATGGATCTATCATGGTGGCTTTTACCTCTAATTTATATTCTCACACAAACCTAAAGGGAGCTTACATTTTTAACTTCCAGTGTTTGATTTCATTGTTCAAAGTTTTATTCTTTTGTGTTTTCTTTCTGGACAAAAATTAGATTAGAAAGAACTTCAGAGGATATCAACTGCACGAGGGTTGTTGGTTTCAGTGGAATTATACTAAGCAATAAAAATTAAAAAAAAAAAAAAATCAGGCCAAAACAGGTGGAAAAAACCTTAGAGGAACAGCACATGCATTTAATATTCTTCAGTCTTGCTTTGACAAATATTTTAAAAGGTGAGCTGCTTAGATTTTGCTCACACTCATTTGTTTTAGGCACATAAACGAATGTTTTCTCAACACACACAGCTCACATTTGCTCAACTTCCCACTGGTAAGGCTGGAATCAAGTTCTTGAATGCAGTGTCTGAGGATGGTATGGATACATTCCATAAAGCTATTTGTCTGTCTATGTTATGATGGAAGGTAATGTACATAAAGGTGAAAACAACCATTTGTCATCACAATCTATCTTAAAGATGATCTGTGCCCTGGGAATAAGGCAACAAGGGCAGTTTTTATTACCATTAGCTGCTTCATTCATATCTGCAGAGACTGTCAGAAACGTGCACTTAATAGCACTCAACTCTTTGTTTTAATAAGTAAGGCTATGTGAGTCTCTAGAATATCTGAAAAAGACCTACAGGAAAGCTGATGAGGGACTTTTTAGGATGTCAGGTAATGATAAGACTGGGGGGGAATGGAGCAAAACTAGAAGTGGGTAGATTCAGATTGAACGTTAGGAAGGAGTTCTTCACCATGAGGGTGGTGAGACACTTGAACAGTGTGCTGGCTTGAGGCTAATTAGAATATTTTAATAGAGAGAATTACACTATAGGCTGTGAAAGGAAAACATCATGATGTCTACTTCACTCATACGCTTGCTGGAGAATTGTTTGGGAACACTAACCAAAACAATTGATAAGTCAGTCTCTCTCTGTCGCTTGCTTGAGCAGGAGCTGCTGGTGGGATCTAGCAGCTTCTGGGCTCTGGCTCCTCTGCTGATTAATCCTCACTAACCACTTTTCTTCCAACTCCCTTGGCCGATCCTCCTAATTTACCTTGCACGTAAGGCAAACCTTGGGGTAAGGTACAGGGGTGGGGAGAAGGTGGAAGGGTGGTTGGGAGCCCCTCCTGGGGTCTCTGATTTCTGGGAGGGGAGTTGTGTTGCTGTATTACCTTTTACTTGTATATTTCTGTAAATATTGTGTATATAGTGTAAATATCTGCTGTNCTGTATGATCCTTGAGCTCCCTTCCAGCCCTGACAATTCTATGACTCTATGAATATCATAGGAATTGTGGCTGTGAAGAAGACACCTTTGGTGATGAACAATTCAACCACTTGCTTGAGAGACCTCAAACAATTTAAACAAAACCCAGAGGGGATTAATTTATGATGACTTTTTTTGTTTTTTCCTTATCATATGGGTATTTCAATATGGATATAATGTCCTGTGTTTTCCTCGGTTTTAGTTGGAAGAAACACCCTGTATTAGTCGACCATTTCAGGCAGTGTGTTGCTGAGGCAGTGGGAAAGTCCAGGGAGCACATCTGTGGCTGGTTATCAGTATTAAACACCTTGAATATGATGTGTAGCATCAGGCAAACTAGATGACTTCAACCATCCAAACAGTGCAAGAAAATGCATTGCCTGCAGGCTGTTGCAGCTATTATAAGCCAGAAATAATTATGAAGAGGGGGGAAAAGTTCATTTCAGTATATGTGCTAAAACGTATCTCCATGACATCATTGCAAATGTACCTGAAGGTCCTAGCATAGTAAAGCCATTTCCTATAATGAGTTTTGTTATGCCTTCTTATATTCTGTGGACTTAAAAAACCTAGATCTGCCTGCACTTCCATCATCACAGTATCTGATCTTTTTGCATTTTAATTTTTTTATTGCAATGATATTGTTACAAAAACCGTTTTATGCCCATTGCACAGGCGAGGAGCTTTACGATGCTCAGAAGGACATAAAGCCACAGTCAGATTTAGGGGTTTCTGTGCAGCCTCCAACAGAAGCTTTTCTTTGACTGGAGTTTGTTGTTGGGGCACCACAGGCATCTCTGCTATGCCAGTTTCAGCCAGCCACTCTTTCATTTTTGCAGCACAGCACTGGAGATGGTTAAGTGATGCCTTTCTGGTATTCCACAGCTGTTGCCCAGAAATCCCTACATGTGGGTCAGTGTTTTAGTATGTGCCAGGCTCACCTCAACCAAGGGCACTGAAAACACAGGTGCCTCAGCAGGGGTTTTCTGGCTCATACTTTTGGAGCTGAATGTTAAACGTAGGTAACTTTATCCTTTTTTTCTGATGGTGCATTTTAGTGGTACAGATCAAAATGAGCTCTTGGTTTTTTTCCTGAAAACATCACTGTGGTTTCATTCCTTTCTTCCCTCTGCATTGACAGAAACTCACACTGGTGTGTACCTCTTCTTTCTGTCACAGGAAAATGCCACTATTGTTCTCCTGCATACTGGGATCACAGTTTGTAATAACAACAGGAGAGATGGCAGTGCCTTTATACTCCACTCCTATAGTGACAGAAGTACCTTCACTTGCCTCTGGAAGAGGCCAGCTGCCTAGAGTGGAGGCAAGCATGTAGCAACCAAACATCAAAGTGTCCAACTGGTACATAACAAAACATGTCTTAGGACGTGAGGACAGCTCCTGAGTGCCACAAAAAATTGTGCATCTGGGGCCACAAAATGGGGCTAAAATAAAAAGAAAGAAGGCAACTCTTTCCAAAATATCTTTGGATATTGTGTGCCTGTCTGAGTAAAGTAAGAATTTGCTCTTTGATTTCTTTTGTCAGCGCTGCAAAGTCATGCATCTTGCAAAGATCAGAGGGGTTCCTCCTCTCTGAGCTGCGCTTTACAACAGAGTTGTTAAGTGCAGAGTGCAGTGTTTTATTGGGGTGATATATGAGACAGAAGGAACACAGCTTGACTTGCAGACTCCAAGCAAGAGGTTGGAGTGCTAGCAATTAGGAAAAAAAGGTATTTGTACATGTAAACTGCAAGTCTTATCTGGAAATCACTGTGAGAAAGTCGTCTTGGGACCTTATGATGTGATTTTAGCAAGACAAAAATGAAGTGTAACAGTAGTTTAAGGACCTTGCTGTGTGAAACTTTGTGCAAATCTAGTAACAGATCAGCTGGTCTGGTTTTAAAAGGAGGGAAGGAAGACTATTTTCCCCCAAAGGAACTGCTACAAAGCTATTTTCTTTATCAGAAGAACACCTTTTTCCTGAATGTTATCTCTGACATTTGTTCTGTATAACCTAATGAGGGCAGGTGGAACACCATGGGAATGAGTTATTGTTGTTTTGATATCATTTTTAACTTTTGTTTCAAGCCTACACATGGAGTTGGTCTTTTGAGCCTGCATTTTGCTTATTGGTGAGCTTGGGCTATTTTATAGCAAATAAGAAGGAAAAAAAAAAAAAGTAGTGCTGCTTTTTACTGCTAGGCTGTTAGCTGGCTCAAAGTCTTATCTAGAGACCAGGACAGTTTCTGGTTTTTTTTTATTCTTCTGTAAGCTGCAGGGAGTGTTGTTTGATCTCCCCACATAAAGTTGTAGGGAGCATCTGTGATGAGATTCTTTCCTGAATGTTTGATTTAGGCCTCTTACACATCTCATAACAAACACACAGTGGTCTTCCTGGCCAAGAGCCCTGCTGTGCTGACACAGTGAAGCCACACACTGTGGTCCTGTCTGCTGCCCATTACTTAAGAGAGCTGAGAGTTCACTGAGTGCTGCCTGCCTTGGCAGCCAGACACAAGCTGACCTTTCTTCAGGAGAGAGGGTTTCAGGAATCTTCTCCCAGGTCATCTTTTGACATGGTCATGCCTGGAAAATATTGGCATAGGGATCTGATCCTCCTCAGTGTGGATGCAGCATTGTGCACATAGTAAAAGACAATGAATGGGACAGAAGCTTGTGCACCCTCAGCTGTGCCCTTGTTCCTCCCGCGAACGCTCTGTCTTGGCATGAACTGAATAAGTGTAGGTGAGGCCTGAGGCTTGCAAACAATCATCATGAAAAGTAAAGATCTGACTTCTTCTGTGCCCAAGTGCAGCATTTTCTCATCCTGGTGTGAACCTGGAAGTGTGCTAAATTCTGAATCAGATAGAACATGAGGCTGTGGAGTATCAAGACTCAGGGAATACTTCAGCGTGGTCTCTTGAATCTTAGATGGCCAAACAACCATGGTCTGTTTACATGTCCCTAATTCTTGGTACTGGTAGTGGTACTGTCATGCCAAACCCCAGATGAAAGTGAATTCCCAGTGCTCCTGTTCTTCCAGTATCAAGGAACAGCTTCTACCACAATAAGAAGAAAAACTGTTTTAGCACAGCTTGACAGATCAACGACTTCTCTGGAATTCCATCAGGAAAATGGTTCTTCTAAAAACTGCTTTCTCCTTTTCATCATACTTGGCTACTGGAAAAACTAGAAGAGTCATATTCAGATAAAAAGACATCTAAATATGGTGTAGAACTGAATGTAGTTTTCTCTGTTGTCATCTATCCTGGCTTCTGGCCAATGAGATTTTGTCCCCAGCTGTTATGTCATCTTACTTTGCAGCCCAACCATAGTGGAGTAAGTATAATCCCCAAGAGCTTTTCTGATTCTAGACCTGACAGTCACAAACCTCCACAGTACCATCAGTCTCTGCTCCAGAACGACCCTTTCTGGGAAGCTGACATAGTCAGCAATAATTAGAACTAAAGTAAGATAGCTCTTGATAAACAAACCAGCAAGGATCTGGCTTAGAAGAGAGTCCTAAAAATGTCTTTGTCTATCACCAAGCAGAAAACCTTCTCCAATTGCTTTCAGAAACCCACACATGGATTGGCTGTCTGAACCAGTTCAGTGTTTGTCCCACATCACCAGTTTCAGCCACACATTTCTGCCCACATGCTGCCTGTTTCCTAGGTTATGTTTTTGGACAGATCTGTTCCCCTAGCTGGTTTGCTGTACAATCACAAATAGGTGGGGCTTGCACAGCAGTGGGAACACCATGGCACTGCTTAAGCTGACATTGCCACCTGAGGAACAGCAACCTTAGTGTAGTGTCCTTTGGATCATGTCCCTTCCTAAAGCTTCCACATGACTTCTTCTGACCTTGCTTTCTGGGAGAGGGAGAGAAGTCAGTCAATTAGTATTAATGCCTCTGAAACAAGATTTTTCCCAAGCAGCAGCTTATTCAGCATTCAGTGGGTCATTCAATCACAGGTTATTTGCAGTCTTCTTGTTTCTCAACAAGAAGAGTTTGCCTCATTCCTCCACTTAGCCAGAGGTTGCCAAATGGTTGGAGAAACTGGGGTGTACCTAGTGAATATCAAAATATTGCCATCATTTTTTGTGTTCTCCACTCTCTAAGTGGTCACTTCATGGCATACATACCATATTGCTTCCCAGAACACTGAGATTAGGGTTCTTTTGCAGTCAAAGAACTAATCAGAAGCTTAAAAGCAAGGAGTCTGAAAGAGCATATTCCTGCTAAAGCTTCCTGGTCAGTGGTGTCTGCAGACCAATTTGTCCTCTTGTCTTGATCAGTTGACTCATGCCATAACGATATCATACTTCTCCCATTCAATCACAGAATATTTTTAATGGTTGGAAATCTCTGTCTCTGTGCTTTATGCCTTGTGTCATCTCTTAAACTTCAGGAAAATGTCTCGGCAAGAGTTCCCACCTTTCAGTGGAGCTAACTAAAGAACTCTCCAAGTTGTATGATTCTTCATCATCAGATCTCAGATGGAACCCGCTCAGGAAGAACAAGATAAATCAAACAACATAATGCAGACAATTCTCAATAATAAAGTAGCTGCATTAGTCTCAAAACAGCAATTCAAAGGAGCACAGGATTAAGCAAATACAGTATGTGCCAGTTCATTTGCACCATCTGCTGAACCAAGTATCAGAAAGGGAAAGGATAGTAGACACATGGGGCTGTGTGTTGAAATACATTCGGAGAAAGAAAATTGTTTCAGAAAGCCATGAAAACAAAAACCTGGGTGCTTACAAGTCTGCAGTCAGAGGGAAGGAAGAATGATGTCATTTCATAGCCTTGGAGATTTGATTTTTTTTTTTTTTTTACCATTTTTAAGAGTGGGGAAGTTTGTGGAGCTTGATATTATCTACTCTGGAGTCTAGTTGGGACTCAGATAAGAACTGCTGTTTAACTATAGGAAACAGGAGTGTGGAAATTACATTGCAGGGAATAAGGAGCACTGATTTTTCAAAGATGTTTGGGTTCTTTGAGAGCACATTCAGAGTCTGGGCTTGGACACAATCACCAGGGCACAGCCAGGTTCAGACAGTGCAGCTGTTTACTAAGTGTTGTGTTGGTCAGAGCAGGTAATTGGCATTTGGATCCTGTCAACTGATCTTTGAGTCAGTAATGTTACTGAGGATGCTCTCCTGTAAAATATGATCAGAAGCAGAGAAACTTGGTTGTTCAGATACTGGTGTGAAATCTGTATTAGTCAAAGGATGAGACTGGATTTATGCATTGCCAAACACAGGGAAAAAAGATTCCAGTAGTCTGGGAAGTGCTGGTGCATCTCTCTGAAGTATCATATGGCATGTGTGTTTGTTTCTTTTCATTGAGACTGCTTAAATATTGGATGTTATAGTTTTTATCTTGCTATGTAAATTGGTATCAAAAATGCAATTGAATTATTGCTTATTTAATTGATAATAATAGCATTTAATCAGTGCTGGAAGAGCTAATGGCTGTGGAAGTCAAAAGGCATTTGTTGAGAAGTGTAACTTAGTGAAAAATGGCTTTCTGTGTGGAGTGACACCCAAATACTGTCCCATCTTTATAGAACCTTGAAAAATTCTGGTTTAACTGGGGGGGGGGAAGGAAAATAGTTTTCCTTGTTGAATAGGGCAATATTCTGGAATGTTCTTGGAGACAGACACTATGTCTTGTGAGCTTCCAGGGATATTGTGGCCACTCTGGCAATAACAGCTGCACTGTCACCAGCAGTGGTGTATGGGCAGACCTACCTGCAAGTGATCACAGATTTCAGCTTCCTTGCCCAGAAATATAGATCTGTCCAATTAGAAAGATTTCTTAATGTAGTAAAAAGTAGGAATTGTTTAGATAATTTAATTTAATTTAATTTTCAGTTCTTATAGTTTCAGAATGCCTCAACATTTCCTGCAGAAAAGCATTGTTGGTTCATAGATAGATGGTGTGAAACAGCACAGGGCATCAGCAGAGAATCCAGTCAGACTTTGTGTATATCATAGGCCATTATATTTTACTGAATTACTGCCAAACTGATCCCAGTGCCTTCCAATTCACTGAGACACAATTGGTGTTTGGCAAGAGCAGAAAGTATCCTCACAGTGGCCATTCCAAATTATGGAATTATTAGTTTCCTTATTCTATAGATGGGACATAGGGTAGTTCAGGGAACCATTGGGAGGTCTTTCTGGATGCTGCATGGCCTACCAGGAGGCTATTTTCTCAGGGAAAAAAAAAAAAACCAACTCACCACCACAGGAATCTTAAGGTCTCAGTAAGTCCTTCCTCATAAAACTGGTTCTCCTGGCACTAGTGGTGATAATGAGAATTTGATGATTGTTCTGTGACTTGTGTGATATTTTCAGTCCTGACTGGAACACATTAAAAAGCTGTTTTGAAGATAGAGGATACATTACTGTGATCACACTAGCAGGAAAGTTCAAAATCTGTCCTTGCTCTCGAAAAACACTGAGCTACCTGAAGAAAACTAATGTGGCAGCATAGGCAAAATTACCCAAACCTTGTGCCAGAACTGCCTTGGTCATGTAAGATGTGAATTTTTTGGGGGGGTTTTAATTATTTAATTTTTTTTTTGTAAACAAAGTGCAAAAAGCCAAATCACAGTTGTCATTGTGGTCACAGTTCTCAGAGGCAGACACTATGTCTTGTGAGCTTCCAGGGATATTGTGGCCGCTGGCAACAACAGCTGCACTGTTGCAAGCAGTGCCAGGAGTACTGGATGCTGTCTGTATGCATCAGAAATGCATGGGCAGACCTATCTGCAAGTGATCACAGATTTCAGCTTCCCGGTTCAGAAATATAGGTCTGTCCAATTAGTCCAGTTAGTCTTCACCATGCAAAAAGGGACATGCCAGTCACCAGACCTGTAGCTGTCATTAGGTAGATGATGTTGTTGGCATAGGTCTCTCTGGCTGCATTTTCACTAGTGAACCAAACAGAGCTATGGTACTGAGTTGAGAGCTGGTATATAAATATCCACCCAGGCCAGCTGTTGGCAAATTCTCTCAGACAATTTATTCCATACTACCTCACTCTGTTCCAGACTGCATCTCACTACTGCTCTCAGAGCATCCTGGGCAAGGTATGGTTTGCAGTAGGAAATGCAGTTGAGGCCACTTTCTGCTGGCAGCAGGCAGAGTTCAGCTGTGTGCACACAAGTGCTGAACTTACCCTGAAGTATGGGCCTCACCCCTTGTATTAAGGGAACATAAAGGTAGTCATATCCATTAGTAATGTGGCCTTGTGCACCAGGTCACCGAGACAGATAACCTGGATCAGACAGGAGTAAAAGTACATTTCTATTATATTAACAGAGCATCCCTTATGGAATTTAGATTGTTCTTTGTGCTGGACCATACCTGATCTGATGCTGGAATGGAACTGGCAGATGATTCCTTGTATGGCATGAAGCATGCTGAGACAAAAATTACCTGTCAAATGTTCTTGAAAAAATTTGAACTGGTCAAATGGAATTCTACAAGCACAGCTCCCTGCATCAGTGGTACCCAGGAGCTTTACCACCAGTGTTGCTGTGCTGCTGAAGCACAACCTTGGTCACACAGTTAACAGCTTTGAGAGTAGTGCTGCAGTGCAGTTGGTAGCAGAAGACCTTTTTCAATATTGCCATTATTGAAAACTTCAAATGAATAGATGCATTTGAAAGACTTCCCAGAAAATACGTTTCCTTTTCAGCTGGCAGCTCAGTTATTCATCTAAGTAGTCTGTGGATTAAGTAATTTGACAGTCATTGAAAGGTTTCTTTTTTGTGAAACAATTGTGTGTTATTGCTCTCTCCTTTTCTCCATTTCACCTGTACAACTAACCCAGAAATTCAACACAGACATATCGAGGCGCACACAGAGCAGGCAGCAGCCACAGTGTGGTGCATTTCAGGAACTACTGCAGGACAGGCTTCTGAAAGACTGGGGAGGACAAAACAGAAGCAGGGAAAGGGTTAAGAATATTGTTTTTCCCTGTTTGCTTTTTCACTCACTTCTCTACATACCTAGGGAAAGAGAGAGCACAAATCCTAGTCACTTCATGTCACAGAAGATTAGATCAAGGGAGGTCAAGTTGAGCTACAGCATCATGTGTCATAAGGCAGTTGAATGATCTAGTATCTAATTTATGAAGATTTCAGGCAGATTGGGCAATCTGATTTTCCTAAGTGCACAGCAACTGTCACTTCGGTTGGTACTTCTCCACCTTTCTGTCTCTGCTGTGCTGTAGTGCAGGGTGGATGGGCAGAGGCTGGACTGCCCCCAGCAACCCTGTTACGGCCCTTCTTCCCTCTCGGGGAGGGGGAGGCGTTAGCTGTGCCTCCCCTGTGCCTGCGCAGCGCTGACAGACTGAGCACTTGTGTGAGCGGGTGCCGGGAGGCAGTGCCACCGCCGTGCTCCCTGTCCCCACGGCTCTGCTCTGCAAGGTGCAGTGGTTCTGGGAGGCGGGGGCCGTGCCTGCCCGTGTGTTTTACCTCCACCCAACTGTCAGATCCACCCACCTTAAATCCTGTCTCTCTTTTCTGTATAGATCCTGACAGAACAGCTTGAGTACACTGTGTACAGTCTAAGTATTGATTTTGCTGTACCTGAATAGAATTCTTAACAGAAAAACAACCCTGGTGTTGATGTTTGGGTTTTTTCTCTCTTGACTTTTGTGCGTGGGTTTCTGTACTCACCATATAGTATTTGATTCGTCTGAAGTATGGAGCTAGAGGTTCATTTTCAAGAGTGAGCACAACCCAAACTCTGATCTGGGCAGGCACGATTTTAAGCCAGTAAATAACTTTGTCCAGGTTGTGTTGCCTGTATTTAATTGATGTGCAGAGTACTGACTTCCTACCTACAACTTAGAAAAATCAGGTCAGTTATTGCATGTGTACCCTACTACATCAGCATGACCAAAAAGATTCAAAAGGTAACATATCTGCAATTCACTGGCCTGATCTGAAGTGTATCCTTATTTATTTTGAGGATGTTGCTGTGAATTAATTTTATTAAAACATTATTTTAATAATAGGTATATTACACATTAGTAGTAGTGTGTCGTGGCTTAACCCCAGCTGGCAACTAAGCATCCACCATGCAGCCACTGACTCACTCCTCCTGGTGGGATGGGGAGGAGAATCAGGTGGGAAAAACAACAACAAAAAAAAGAGTAAAACTCGTGGGAAGAACAATTTGACAATTAAAATTAAATTAATAAAATATAAATAGTAACAAAAAGGGAGACAACAAAAAGAGAGAGAAATAAAACCCAAGTGATGTACAGTACAATTGCTCCTCATGCACTGACAGATGTCCAGCCAGTCCCTGAGCAGCAGTGGGCCCCTCCTGACCAGTCTCCCTCCCCAGTTCATATACTGAGCACGATGTGCTATGGGGTATAATACCTCTCACTCTAGTTCAGATAAGCTGTCCTGGCCATGCACCCTCCTAGCTTCTTGAGCACCTGCTGGCTGGCTGAGTGTTGGAAGCTGAAAAATCCTTAACTTAGGATAAGCACTACTTAGCAGCAATGAAACCATCAGTGTGTTAGCAACATTATTCTCTACTCCAACTAGAGCATAGCCCAGTGTCAGCTACTAGGGAGAAAATTAGCTCTACCCCAGCTGAAACCAGGCCATCGTGTGACCAGCTATACTGTTATGAAAAGAGTTTGAGCATTATTAACACACATACTATCAATACATCGTTGCCTGATGCAGGTAATGCAGCTTCACTAGTGGCTGATCTATGACTGCAAGCATTAAATACTCTCTAAAGTCATTAATCCCTACTTTCTTTGAATACACTTAATTAAAAAGTTCAGGGTTTGGTTGGTTTTTGGGTTTTGTGTTGTTTTTTTTCCAGTAATTGCTGTTTTTATATAACCCCAAAATGGAATTTTATTGAGGCACAAGGTCTTTTATATAAACACCCATCTGTCCACAGTGCTGGGACAAGTTTTGTGGATTGGGTGAGAAGCAGAGAGATTACAGAAGACTCTGTGTCCCTGTAAGAACTGTGAACTTTTGTCCTCTGTCTAACGGCTCTGGAGGATTTTTGCTTTCATAATTTTGATACCAAACAAGGGAATTGCAGAGTCACTAGAAGAGAAAATAATGAAAAGTAGGTCTAATATCTGGTGGAATTGCTTTATTAATTTACAAAGAAAAGCTCCTTTCGTATTCCTTTATTCCTTTGTCAAACTCTGCATCTGCCTTCTTCTATTGTTCCTTTCTAGTTGAACAAAGAATTAAGAAAAGTGTAATTGCACATGTAAAAATGCATATACATCTGTGCTTCAGGCTAAGAGATCTCACTAATAAAATAGAAAATATGTTGGTATTAATAAGGGTAGAATTCAAAAAAGTACAAAATAAATGCATGGAAGTTTGTCAGCTTATTAATCATTCCATTATAAGTGGTGTTTTTACTTTCATTGCTCTAAGATCTAACCACAGCTCACTGGCTAAAGGCCAAGCAGCTCTTGCATTGGCACATTACCATGCGGTGTAGTTCTGTACTTCTCCTCCATTTATTAATGCTGCAGACTTCCTACAATTCAGGCTAAAAATAGAACTGGTTATGTGAAAAACACTGCATTTGTGCTTGAGCTGCAGTATAGAAACAAGAGGATTTTATATCACGGGGGAAGAGATTCATGACACAGAAGAGCTAGCTGCTTATACTCTGGAAAAGCTTTCTTTTTGCATGGTTGTAAATAAGATTAGAGCTGCTGTGTACACATTAGACTGAAGGATGAATCCTGGTAGTGGTATTGCCTCGGTATGGATGAATCTTCCTGAGTATCTATTGTTTGAAGGAGAGCTGATTTCATGTACATGGAAAGCTGACAATAGTGCTAGGTACAGAGGTGAATTTGTGAAATCAAAGGTGCGATTGGTGTTTTGCTTTTCAGCATCAAGAATGTCTTCGTTTGTGGCACACCTTTTGAAATGTCTTCAGAGAATTATGTACTAAACTAAAACTCCAACCCACCACTGCATTTTTATACTTGTATGTTGGCCAGGCACAGCCTCTCCTATTGTTCTGCTTTCAGTGTCTTTAAGGCAGATCATTTCACCACGAAAACACTCCTAAACTTGTTTCCAAGTTGTAATACAGCTGCACACTAGAAATTATCAGCATTCAAATGCTGTCCTTACGCTGTTGATCTTTTTTATAATGCTGTGATTTGTTTTGGATCAGCAGTAGTTTGAACAAGACAAACAACATACCAGATTCCATCTGAACCTAAAGAAGCTGCCAGGCACACAGGTGAAGAGTGTTAGTGGATGCATTTCATAGTCTAAATGAAAAGCAGCAAAACTGATAAGGTCTCATTGTTGCACAAATAGAAAAAGCTAACAGTTTGCATATCAGAAATATCAGGTGTTAGGATTTGACTCAGAACTGCTGAACAGTAGGTTGTTTGCCTTTGGAGAAATAGAGAGGAAGGAAATGTCATGCAGCGGCATCACACGTGGTAGTGATGGGAGATGGCAAACAGGGAAATAGACCTTTCCGATGCTGTTTCCTAAAGATACTGTTTGGGCTGGCTATGGTGCTGGATTATTAAGGAGTTCTGATCCTTAAATATCTTCACTTGGCAAAGAATAAGAGAGAAAGGTACCTTGTTTGAAGTGTGCAACAGTCTCCAAAGCCACACTTGTTTTGTTCTTAACTCAGAACCATGTAAGGAACAAAAGGGTGATGTGTTTGGAGGAGAGGCAGTAATAATGAAATAAGACTAAATTGTAAACTCTATAATTTTTTTAACTGCTTAGAGCAAACAAAATTAAGAACATTTTCAAATGTCATGTGCTTTGCAGCAGGCCACCAAAACACAGTGAGATAAACCTGTTCATAACCTATAATTGGATGAAAAAAGGACACAGGACAAGGCTCAAGTAAAAAATATTTGGTGCAAAGTGCTTAGTTCCTCCTCGTAATTACTATAGGCCAGCCTTAACTCCCATATAATGGTGGAACTCCATCCAAGTCCAGCATAGGCTGAAATCAATGAATCTGTTATGATTTACATTAGAATTTAATTTTTGCCCTGACAAGCTCTCTGAAATTGATACTCAGTGCAATAGCAAATGCGCTATAAAGGATCATATCATGCAGCCAACATGATGCACTTTGCAGTATAATTTAACACCGAAGTGAAATTAAATTACAAAGATTTTATGATCTCTCTTAAAATCATTTCAGAGCTTAATTCTGATCTGAGAAGTGTAAGACACGAATCTTGCCTCTTGATCATTGAATGTACAGATAGCTGTGAGAGAAGAATCACACCGTTTGACAGGTTGTATGAAGCTTTTTGTTATGATACAGGCTTGTGATTTGATGTATTGATCCCTTCCTGCAGTTAGGATCTCAGCTCAAGGAGAAGGCTCTAGCAGGTCACCCTCACTGCAGAAACACCAAACAATTTATAGATTTTGGTTGGGGCTGGATTGCACCGGGAGCTCCATAAGGATGAATTAGATGGTGAATTATTCAGGTTCTGGGTTTTCACAGCCTTCCAAACTAAGCCCCATCAGGAGGAAGATGAGAGAGACAGACAACCTCCACTGTTCACTTTGGTGTGGGAGGTAGGAAGAGGCATGAGCCCAGCTGGTGCAAACAATCTTAAACCTCATATGACTTGTGTGATGCTGTTGAAGGAAGGGTTTTTCAAAGCATCTCCTCATCGTACAAAGGGTGAAATAGGAAAAAAAATAATTTACTGAAAGGGCATTCTTTTAATGGCTGGATAATAATAGTTTAAAGTTGCAAAGTTCTTGCAAGGACCTCAAAAAATATAAATCTATTTTTAAAAAAACAACACAGTATTAAAACTTCAAAGAGAGAAGCAACAATACAAACAGTAGAACTCCTTTCTAAACCCATAAACTGTAGATCTAAATAGCAAGATTAAACAAAATCACAAGGAAAGTAAAAAGAGCTGCTTTTTTCAAAAAGTCTGAGGGGAGAGGGTTATCAAATAGTTACAACAGTGACTGGGAGGCCTAAATTTTTTTTTTTTTAATGCTTAAGAGTATTGTGAAACAGGATTCGTTCCAGCACATGCTGTAATGGTGAGTGCACTGCCAGAGTGATAACTAAATAAGGCAGATGTCAAACTCATCTCCACAAATGCAGTTCCAGCATGAAAGCTTCCTCTCAGATGGGGAGAGGAGAGCACATCTGTCCCATTCAGGATTCATTACATGGCATCTTGAAGGTGCTTCACACAATTATTACACATAAACTGAAGATGTCACTAAAAATGCTCATGTCCAGCATAAGGAATGCTTTGTTTGGTACAACATGAATGTTAAGGGGGCCCTGTAATGAGGTTCTCCCCAGAGAAGAATGTCCTCAGCTGTCTGCATAGCATTTCAGCAGCAGCTCTGCAAGAACAAGGATATTTACAGGAATGTTTTTCTGGTTGCAGAAGTGTTGAACTTGGAGCCCTTTTTGCTAGTATGGGCACACTGTAGGGAGCGAGGAGCCTGAGGAACCAGCCACAGGCCATGAGAGCTAGCAAAGATTCCATAATTACCTGCACTGCTCCAGAATACATGCAGGAGAGTGCACTGGTGGAAGCTGGTAGCTAGCTGATATGTTATAATTTTTTTTTTTTTTTAAGGTGGAAGGAGAGAGAGAATTAAATTGGGGTCCAAGACACTAATGAGAATTAGCTGCAGCACTGCTAACAGCTGAGCTAAGAACTGTTTCTTTTTTCCTACCCACTCATAGTATTTACCTGGAAAATGCACAATTTTTTGTAAAGCTTAGCCTTACCTGAAATGAATGCTGCTTCTTTCCATTCCCTCTGTTGTTGGGAATTGAAATGGCTGCAGATACAGAGCAATGTAAAAACATGATGAGCTATGTAGCTTGGGAGCAATTGAGCAGCTGAATACTGCATTATTGAGAAATCATTTGCTACCTCTGGGTGTTAGTGAGAATCTGGAGAGTCCTATACTGGCATTCAGGGCAGAGCATAGGATGAATAAACATTACAGAGTGCTGAGTATTTACTAGTGAATCCAGCATGGAGCTTCAGGAGTTGCATTTTATCCCACGGCACCTTGCAGAGTTGGCTACACACAGGAAAGACAGTGAATTCCAGGAACCTTGTGGTAGGATTGATCTTCTATTGTTTCCTAAATAACCAAATTATCAATGAAATCAATGACATTTTGCTTAGTGTGTGGCAGGCAATCTGCTTAGCAAGGCAGCCATATTTTCAAGTGACAGGACGTGAAAAACATTTAAATATGGATCAGTAGTCCTCGTGGGACTTGTAGATAGCTACATGAAATTGTTGTTTTTATGTGCATACCTTACCGTTGCCAAATTACTGCTGGCTTAGTATTTCCCCTTTTATCTAATTGAGATAGGGATCTCTTCAGAATGAGGAGCTCAGTAGTTTGTGAAATATCCATGTATATCTCTGGCAGCGTATAAATATTAAGCTGTAGATGCTAGTGATCAGTAATGTTGCAAGTGTTAAGCTGATAATTCCAATTTCTAGTTTCTTAGGCGATTGCAGGTATAAATATTTCTTGAGTCAGCATGGTGAGTAGTCAGTGTGGAGTGGTGGCTATTAACTGTATCCCAGAACCAGAAAACCCCAGGTGATGGAATTTGTCCCAGAATCTGCATTGCTGTGGTACTGTGCTGCAGAACAAGTTTTTGCATTCTGTAAAGCCAACGCAAAATATCCACTCCATATGGTTTAGGAGACATACTTAAAATACGAGCCAAGTTCAAGCTGGTGCAGAGCTATCTTGCTGAGCCCTGAACTAATCTAAATCAATTTCTTTGAGAGGTGCCATCACATTCATCTCGATGAGATTTTAAGTCAAAGCCTAAAGAAAGAAATCTCAGTGGCAGTTTTTAAACCTTTGCTGTTTGAAGCAAATGTATTTAACTTAGGAGTAAATACAGTAAATGTGCTGATACCATATTTCCAAGCAATTTTCCTCCTCCTTCTGGATACCAAAAGCTACCTATGTAGGAAAACTGAGGACTTCAGTGTGCTTATACACTGCCAATTTAAAGATCTTTGGCGCAGAAGGTACTGGAAATATGGAGAGCAGTACACAGCATCAGCAACTCAAGGATTACTATATGGTATCGGAATGCATAAGATACTGGAGTTGCCTCTTCATTCTATCCCAGAGATCATCTAAGGTTTCACTAAAATAAACAAGCCTGTGCAGACCAGGTTTTAATAGTCAAGTTAAAAGAACTACATTTTTTAACTCAAAATGGTTACCGAATTCACTGCTTGCTACACTAATTCCTGCAAAATTTGAAAACTAATCATTTATTTATTCCCTCTTTCTGCTTACATGGGAAGTACAGTGAGCACTTGTTATTAGTCTCCACATCTCAACAGGAATGTCCAATAATTCTTCAAAAGTGAAAGCAAGTACTAGTATGTTGAGTGATGGGAATCTCAAACCCACTTATTATTTTGGCTTAAAGTTTATCATGCAAGCAAGGAGCGTGGATATAACTCATCCACTGAAAGACACTGATGGAAGAGACATATTTGACTTGACACACTGAGCAAAAGCTTAGAACAAAGCAAAAGCAAACCCCTCCAGGAAAATGAGTATGTAAAATCCCTCATTTATTTTGGTTCATAAAAAACAAAAAAAACCCAACAACAACAAAAAAAAACCCCACCAAAACCCAAACATTTCTTATTTATATTGCCATGTTTTGAAGAGAAAAACAAAGACAATTTTTAAGATGAAAATGTTCTGTATTCATATGTGAGTCTTAAAAAACACAGGCTATTTTCAGCAGTGAATTGCAAGCCGTCCAGTGAAAGAAGCAACAATATGTTCCTAGGGAATTTTCATTCCTCCCTCTGTTCTGCAGAGCAGTGATACTTACATTAATTCTGAAAAACAAGCATGAGCAGTGGAATTTAAACTCAGCTCTAAGCCTTCCCTATTCCTTACACCAAAAAATGAACAGTATTGAGGACTGCAGCAAGACATTGCTGTTTCAGTGCCATGCTGCTGGGAGTGCAGGGCACTTGTGCTGGGCTTTGACACTGCTCCTGTGGCAGTCAGACTTTCAGGTATAGCTGTTTCACAGGGGATGAAAAAATATCCATGATGTGTCTCCTTCCTCATCACAGATGTATCAGTAACATATCTTGGACCTCTGGAAATATATATCTGTGGATGTCCACAAAAGAGCCTGCAGAGATGTTTCAGTTCTTTTCAGCAGTCCTGCCCCACTGCAGTCAGTGGGAGCAAAAGGAAATGCATTGGGGAAAGAATTTGGCAGCACCAACTGGGGCCATTCTCTCCAGAGCACATGCAGGGCATGCAGAGGGAAGCCTGCATTTCAGCACAGAAATGAAGTGTCATTCTGTTCAGGTTTGTTAGGTAATAATTCAAAATCTTTGTGGAGGATAAAAAATGAGGTCTAAAAGAAAGCACTGAGGCCCTTCAAGGCTGCACGGTGCATTACAGGTATGCCTTCACTGTCAGCATCCTACCTGAACATTAGACAGTGACTAATTCTCCCATTCAGATGGTGTTTTTTTGGTCACTCTTAGGAAGAGCTGTAAATCAGTGTGAGCTCTGGCTATGCAACAGTTCCTATAGTCATCAAGCAATTAATACAGGCATTAAACCTGAAGAAATTTCAAGCATCAAAGAGTTAAAACCATATTTCAGTTAGACTTCAGGGATCACTCTCGTTGTTGACAGGTTCCTTGCTGGTTACATTCAGGAAAGCAGTTGGTATCATAGAATGGCTTGGATTGGAAGGGAGCTTAAAGATCTAGTTCCAACCACTCTACCATAGACAGGAACACCTCCCACTAGATCAGGTAACTGCATTATGCACCATCATTTAGTGTCATCTACATGGAAATTTCAGATAATTCCATGTTAAAAAATGTTGGTTAGTGAAACTTTTGTTTATACAGAGCAAACTGGTGACCCTGGGCAGATTAAGTTCTCAAAACTTGCTTCTTTTGGTTGACTTCAGGACTCATTGGCTACCCAGCACTTTTACTGGCCAGATGTGCTTCCTGCTTTAAAGACACTGGCTGGTGGTTAAGTCAGCCTCAGCACTTAAGTATTGCAAGACCGAGTCCCGCTGAATCTCTTTAAAACGCGAAAGGCATGGAGAGACTGAAAGGCTGCAGCTCTTTGTGCTCCCAGGATGTCAGCAGGGGAAGGCTGTTAGCTGGGCCAGCTCTGCCACCTGCAGCTCACAGCCGGCAGGACCGCGGCGCCTGCACCAACCGCGCCACAAACCTCCACTGCTGGAAGTGTTAAAAATCCCAACGAGAGGTTTCACTGCAGCTGACAGTTGCTAAGTCAATCAACAGTAGAGTACATAAGCTTATGGTATGCAAAACTAAGCTAAAAGAGAGCTTCCACGTTGGTCTTTCTGCCCATCTTCACTGCCAGCAGAGGCAGAGCTGTTCTCATAACAGAGAGCCAGGGCTAGAACAAAAATCATAAGGCTGAAAACCATTCTTGGTGTAGCTGCAGTGACTTCAGAACTGAACCTGAACCTTACCTGTGGAGGCCGGTTTTGGCTCTGCTGATAACTGAAGTATTACAGGAAATTATGTGTAGATCCATATTCTTAGTACCCTCCAACTCCTGTCTGCAGGGCTTCCAGTATCTCCTCACATAACTCCCTTCTTAAAACACACGGTTTTTTTAAACCTATAAATGCTGGATTTCTCCTCTGGAAAAAAGAAAAAAAAAAAAAAAAGAGAAAGTCATTAAAAAATAAATCAAATCCTTCCAGATGTGTTTTACTAACACAAAATAAATGTGCTTTATTATGTTCCCTACTTTCACTTCCCTGAGCCTCAAGGGTATAACATTACCATTTTCTCAGGTTGGATCCAAGCCTTGTAATTGATGGATTGTCCATAGGGTCCATATGGAACTCTAGCAAAATCACTGATAGAGCTGATACAGCACCAAAATGTCTGCGTGTGTCCCCGTGTATGCCAGGCACCCACAATCACAAACTTCTCCTGCCAAAGACTTCTCTCATTGTAAAGCTTTGTGTTCACTTCTAGCACCAGATCCAGCTCACATGTATCCACAGTGAAATAGCAGTGGCTCTGCACTAATGGTCAGACAGCACTGTGTTGAGTTCAAACAAGAACAGCCAACCGAGTCCTAGGCTGCATCAAGAGAAGCGTGGCCAGCAGGGTAAGGGAGGTGATTCTGCCACTTTACTCTGCTCTCGTCAGACCCCACCTGGAGTACTGTGTGCAGTTCTGGAACCCTCAGCACAGGGGACCTGATAGTAGCCTTCCAGTATCTGAAGGGGGCCTACAGGAAGGCTGGGGACGGATTATTTACAAGGTCCTGCAACGACAGGACAAGGGGCAATGGGTTTAAACTGGCAGAGGGGAGATTTAGACTGGATGTTAGGAGGAAGTTGTTTGCAGTGAGGGTGGTGAGACACTGGCACAGGTTGCCCAGGGAGGTTGTGGATGCTCCCTCCCTGGATGTGTTCAAGGCCAGATTGGATGAGGCCTTGAGTAACCTGTAGTAGTGGGAGGTGTCCCTGCCTATGGCAGGGGGTTGGAACTAGATGATCCTTGAGGTCCCTTCCAACCTTACCATTCTATGATTGTAAGAAAACATGACTGGAAACTAATTCTGATAAACTAATTCTTACTGGGGTTCTTTCAGTATGTTTTAGTACTGGAGAGGGAAAGTACATAACTGGTACGATATGTGTTCTTTCAGATATGTTTTAAAAGCTAAAATAATCATTTCTTCTTGTAACTTTGGATTTCATTCAATTGCCTACACACTAGCGACACCTTGTAGTGCCCGAAATGTCCACACGGAGCCTTGCGTCCTTCTGGGATAGCAAGAGCAGTCAGATGCAGGATAACCGAGGGCATTTCAGCTGGCACTAGGCATCATGTGTGAGCAAACGAGTCCCACCTTTTGTGTTATCTAAACGCAGAGCTTGGGAATGTCTGTGTCTTGTCGAGCATTGCCATTGATGGTTCTGGATCCCTAGAAATGTAGAGATTTTCTGTGATCAAATTGTCACTGCACTGCAGTCTTTAAATCTTTACGGTGTATTTCTGGGTAACTGATTCTGGGCTGTGCACAAAATGCTTGTAGAAGAGATCAGTTTTGTTTGTGTTCTAAATATTGTTCTTATAGTACTACAGTAAAGACTTATACATTTTAATATTATCCAGTGCTTGAGAAAACGTTAAAATAGATGTTCTGAAAAGGAATCTCACAGAATGAGATTAGGTGATCTGTGGGGAATAGGCAGTCTAAGCTTCAGGCTTCTTCAGTATGCCAGTGAATGTAGGAGTATGTAAAACATTTTGTTAGCTTTGTTTTAAGAAGTCACTTTGCAAAATGATGCAGTTAAACCAGGCTGAAGTTACCCTGCTCACTAGCAGTTAAAGTCAGCAGGTGATTTTGGCCAACCTAGATTTGAAATGTGTCTTGTCCTCAAATTGCCCTTTCCAGTACCAAGCTGCTGATTGGTGGATTCCTCAGATTTAAGATAAGTGGACTCAGATATTTTTCTCTTTCAGGGCTTTGGTTTAGAATTACTCAAAGATCACTGAAAATACTAGATGTGTTTTAAATGGACTTGTCACTATATAGCATAATGCCCTCCTATTACCCAGGCATACAAAGCTGAGCTTACTATATGCAGACTTTAGAGGGAGAAAATGGTTGTGAGTTCCCCCAGCCTAGAAGAGGAATTCATGTGAGTATGTACAGCTCCCAAATATCCAGATGAGACCATCTCATGTCCCAGTGTCAGCACTTATCATTTTGAGTCAGTCAGGCATTGATACACTTGGAATTCCTTATTCCATTTGAGTGTAAAGTGAAGGAGATTATAGTCAGGGTTAGCAGTTTAGATATCTAGAGGCAGCAGTGACTACTTAGTTCCCCTCAGCGCACACTATGGTTACTGCACAATAGGAAACATCTTTCCCAGATGATAGAGAGGAAACATTCTCTTTGTTGCCAACAATAAATATATACAGAGGAGTAAATGTGTCATGAATAAAATGTCCCTAGGGAAATCTTGGAAGACCCTACATGTGTATTTACATACTTTTAGTCCAAGCAGCAGTAGAGCTATGTGAGAATGACGCTCAACTGGTTGAGAATTAACACAGCTATCTTCTTCATACTGGTTGCTCTCTGCTCATAATGAGACCATCTAGGCAGTCCTGCCAGAAACTCAAACTTTTGAGAATCAAAGCAGTGGTGTCAGTTATAATTGTGAATCTCTGTCTTTCCCACACATACACACACACACAAAACCTGAGCAAATGCCTGCAGGTTTCAGAATGAGTTGAATAAGAACACAAAACACAACACCTCTTTCACAGCATAAACTGGATCCTGCACATATGTTAGGACCTGTTGCGCTCAATGTTTGGTAACATATTGAACTAAAAGAATATCTGAGCCCAAAGTGATGGGCTCAGTGAACCCATGATCTGATAGCAGCTCTCCATATATTTCTTTGCAGATATTTAGCTACAAAATATAACTAAAACGTTTATGTAAGAAAAATGTCAGTGAGGGAACTGCAGACTCAATATCTGCAGTTGGAAAAAAAATAATTCCTCATACTGAAGTGCTTCATTCTCCCTGCTGATTTATGTTATCTCTGTTTTAACTGCTGTTAATGAAAGGCTCACCAAAAGGTAGTACCAATGCATGATAGCATTTGAATGCTGAATTAATCTCTTAGTCTTCACCACAGCTACCTTGCAGCTATTTTCCCTGCATATTTTGCATGTCTGCTTATGTGAATGAGAGTGGGGTGTATGTGTGGTGTAGATGGGGAGAATGGGAGCTCTGCAGCCCAGAGAGAATGTGCCTCATTTCTTACACTTTTATAAAAGTGTGGCAGGGAAACATCACCTGCTGAAGTAAATCCAAGATGCCCTTTCAACAAGACTAGCTAAATTTGAGTAAATAACAAGACTCAGGTTCTGCCTTTCTGCAGTTGCCAATCTAGCTTCTAATAACTTGACCAACTTGTTGCCTTACATCTCTTGGTAAACAAACCTCCAGACCTTCAGTTGTTTGTAAATGCAGTTCTTTGAACAGCGACTCAAGTGGCATGCAGGCTCCGTGCTTACTCTGTTTCAGCTATTTCCTTATCAAATGTGCTTAGTTAGCAAGTAGGGAACCTTGTCCTCCTATGTGCCAGTCCTGCAAATTTCAGGTGGAACCTAGAGGTCAACCTGAATTTATTTTTTTCTCATCTAGGATGGGAAAAAAATAAGGATCCTGCAAATGAGAGTAAGCCCACAATTACATGTGTGTAGTTCTGTAGTCTTCTGTGGCTTTGTGTAAGGTTTAACTGACTGGAAATGATTCCACAGTGATAAACAGGAGGGAAGAGAAATCAGCTTTACTGTGATCTTTGTGCTATATCTGCTGTGCTAACAGGAGCAAAAAGCAATGAACAGTGATTTTAATTACTAAGTGAAGAGATAGAAAATATATAAGCCTATTTAAGGAAGAGCTTCAACATAACAGCATTCAAGCTGCTGTGGAAAATAAAATGCTTCTCTTGTTTCTTCGATGTGTTTTTCATGTGATGGGAAGAGAATGCAGTCCTCATAACAAGGAAAGAACAAAAATTCTTTGAATTATTTTACATGCAGCAGCAAGATAAAATATGATGTTTAAAACCTTCATTTCTGAAAAGCCTTCATTGTGGAGTGCAGCAGGTCAGAAGATCACTGCGTGTACATTCTGCATATGGGAATGATAACCCACTATGGGCATTTTATTATTTATTAATTCATCTTTGCAGCTTTGGCAATCAAGCATGGAAATTTCCTGCTCTCCTGGAATCTCTGTAGTCTGGAAGACCACAGTTGAAGTTTATCTGATTTATTTTTTTTTTATATTTAATATAGGATATAGTGAGCAAAAGTTCTCTCAGTTCAGTTTTGCTCCTGTATTCCCAGTGCAGATTAGACTGAGCTGTACAAGGCATAGTCTGATAACAAGGGCAGGGAAGGAAGAAAAAAAAAAAAAAAAAAAAAAGTCAAGATTATACTTTCCAGCTATGTAAATACTGCTCTGAGTCTTTACTTGGAGAAATCATTCTGTCCTGACTTTTTTCTTCCAGTTGTGTGTAATACTGGAGCCAATGCAGGAACTGATGTCAAGACATAAAACTTACAATCTAAGTCCTCGAGACTGCTTGAAGACTTGCTTGTTTCAAAAATGGCAGAGAATGGTGGCCCCACCAGGTATGTTTCATTTCCAGTGTTTTACTTGTTTGGTAGCTAGGTTAATACAGGAACAACGAGAAAATTTACTGCAAATTTACTTACAAAGGAAAGTAATAAGAATTAGCACTCTTCTGAAAGTAAACCTGAAAATTATTCTGGTGCTTTATTATTGCAGTCTGACCCAATTGATTTATAGATGTGCACATTCAGATGGTTTCACTATGACTAGGATATAATTTAGTGCAAAAATATGTGTAGATGGAATGCAAAATGCCTACTGGCTCCATTAGAATTCATCGTTTGTATAATTCAGCTTCCTGCTGTGACTCTGAAATTACAGCTACAACTCATAATTAATTGTCTTTGAGACTAATATAATGTTATTTACAGGCTTGGACCTAATCTCCTTCCTCTTACACCTCAACATAATAATTCTCCCTCTTTTTTTTTTTTTTTTCCCCCAAAATTATTAAAGATTTGTATATCTAAGATATACAAGAAATATATAAGATTTATATATTCACATGAGTAGCCAGGCCAGATTTTGAGAATTACAATTGCCCCTCTGTTCTTTGCCAATTTAAGCAAAGTTATGTAATTGTCCTGATTCAGTCTGAATTTGGAAGACTTGCAGAGCAATGGCATTCAGCATCCTCTAATGTGTCCTCTGGGGAGTGGCAGATTTAAAGATGAAGCCCACATCAGAGGCAGAAGGAACTCAAATTGGAGTTGCTTGTGTGCTGCATCGATGGCAGCAGTATGGTAGAAAGCTACCTTTACCCCCTCCTCTGCCTGTATCAGCTGAGGCTGTACCTGACATCAGAAAAAGACCTGGACTTTTGTTTAGCAGTGGTGCTTGCTGTGTGATCTTCATTCATCAAGTTACAGTTGCTTTGAGCATCATGATAGCTATCATGATACTCCCAGTAGTCAAATGTCTTTATAGGTAATGCTGTGAAAATAAGCTTTGTTAGTCCTTTGTACAAAACAGGAAGCAGATTTCATTGTTTGAGGCCCAGATATTCTTTTGTGGTTTGTGTGTCAAATTCAATCCTGCTACTAGTAAATGTAGGCATTTAAAAGTAAATGAACAAATATTTCAGCACTTCTGAATCATTTTAGTACAGATTTAACAATATCTGCCATTTGGTTTCCTTTTTACCATTTCATTGCAGCAGAACCCACAAGACAACCAACAACCAAGAGGAGAAAAAGGAAAAACTCTACCAGCAGCACTTCCAACAGCAGTGCTGGGACCAATGCAAATAGTACCAACAGCAAGAAGAAGTCAGCTGCTGCAAACCTGAGTCTATCAAGCCAGGTACCTGTAAGTCTCACTTTCCTTGTAGGCCTGAATTGCTTGTGGTGCTTTAATTTTCTCCTTACATTGTAAAGAAGGTGCATTCTTGAGCCTAAATTATCACAAGCAAAAGGCAATCTTGCACAGTGTGCTGTGGAAGCTGAGGAATTAGGAGAGGGATGAGGAGAAGCCATTCTGCAGTGCAGCTTTAACCAATGACCCTCAGGGGTACCCTGAGGACTAGATGTGACTTTTTGAAGGCTGGGGCCAGCTCCCCTTCTTGTCAGTGGGAGTCCTTCCACTGGAGGTGGGACTCAGATTGGGCCTTCTTTTTTTTTTAGAGACAGCATGAGGCTTGCTGACATCTGTCTGCCAGGTGCTGCTGTGGAACAGGACAGCTGTACCTGATCAGATCACTGTTCTCTCTGTTAGCAACTTACCTCTGATCCCTGCTGGCTTCAGAGGCTTTAGTGGAACAGGTTATGAATTAACTCGCTTGTTGAGGTTCTCTCTTTCTCCAGCCACTCTGCTTGAAGAGGGTAGACCTCCTGGAACATGGGTCTCAGCTTATTCACCTTGCTAGCTGTAACTGTTGACATCCTAGTTATATAGGGAAACACCAGACCTGTTTCCAGAGGTGTATTTCAATACCATCTCGTTTCTTACCTTAGTCACAATGCAGGGGTAACCAGACCCCAAACCATGACAACATGTGCCCAGGTCAATAAGAAGGCAGCTTATGCATTTTAAAGCTAGGGAAATTAGTCTGCTGTTGTAGGAATTGGAAAATGGTACCTTGGGAATAACATGCAGAGATTTTTCTGATCAGCAGATAGGAAAGGGCTAGATCTCCTCTGAAGCCTGACAAAGGATATAGGCCTTTTGTTAGCACAAACCAGGCACTTCCTAGGAAGCTTGAATACCCATATTCAAGGAGGAGTAGGCTAACACCAGTGAAATGAAGATTTTTGTTTAGCAACTTATTCAGCAATCCACTAGCTAGAAGCTTTGGGCTTCAGTACATTAAACTCATATTTTCTCCTTGTCATATTAAAATTTTCACGTGGCTTGCATCCCTGGAGTCAGATTCTTTCCCTAATATAGACATCTCTGGGTTTATCTGGCAGCACAAAGCAGACAGAAGGCCAGCTACCTGATCCCCTTGTGACAGGGTCCACTCTGCCCCACTGACTGTCAGAAAACTCCTTGGATCAGTATGCAACCACATTTAAGAAAAAAACAGCAATTAGGTGCAAAACTGAGCATCCAGCTAGTTGCCTGCTGTCTCCAAGTGCAAAGACAGTAAAATCACTTTATCTCAGCTACTCCCTGCCCTGAGTTCAGTTCAGCAGGACCAGAATCTGACCCTTTGCCTCTCTTCAGCTTGTTTGTCCCTAGAGAGAACAACTTTGTTGGCTTCAGTGGTAGCCATGTGCACTTGTGTGTTTGAGTGTAATTGAGCCCTCTGGTAGCTACCTGTCACTCCCACTGATATTCAAGCTGACTTCAGGTAGCAAAAGGCTACTCCTGACAGATGAAGAAGTCAAGGCTACTTTTTCTGAAGTAGACAATAGTTGAGCATCTTAGACACAATGGTGAAGCTTATCACAGGATGAGAGATGGATTTTTTTTAAAACTTTATGGACTTTCAGGATGCTCACAGTCAATATTTTTCAATGTTGTCTTCTTTCTGTATTAGCAAGATGATCTAAACTCTCTTTGATGGAGGATCGGGTTCCATTTTTTGGTTACTTCTCCTTGCCCTCTGCAAAGTGGAAAATGTATAGCTGCTTCATTTGGCATACTAGCAGCTCTTCCCATCTTCCCCACAGCAAAGGTAGCAAAGCAGTTGGAATTGAGGATTGGGCCACCCTGCAGAGTAGACAGAACTCAAAATAATTTTAGCAGTAGGATATTTTGGTGTAAAGCCACTCAACACTTTTCAGTTAAATAAAGAGATGTTGCCACATTTCCTCAAAATTATGCATTTTTTGGAGTGGACCTGATACAGGCGTGCCAGTGCTTTCTGAAGTTAGCTGCAGGTAGCAGTAACTTGCTTTCTGGTTCCTTCTCTTTACTTTACCCTAACATATGTCCTTGAGTAGTTAATTTTTGGTTTCCATTAGTTAGGACAGAAGACTAAATATCCTCAAACACAATTTGATGCTTTTCAACTAAAAGTTTCATTTGCCCAGAGAGCTTTCTGCGAATGGCACTTTCCTGCTCAGCAGAAGAAAAATACTGAAATTATTAATTTTCAATGTTAAAAGCATTTCCCTCCTCATGATTAGAGAAAAGAAATGAAATCACTGCATCTTCTGGCCAGATGACTCACGTAACCGCAGGTAGTTTCAGTTCCATTTTTCCCACCCTCTTCGCAGGAGAACCCAAACATGAGCTTATATCCATGCCAAACCTGAATTCAAATGAAGTCATGTGCTCCAACTTTCTCTGGTGATTTCTTGCCAGCCAGCAAAGACAGTCTCTCCACTGTAATAGAATCTAACCTAATTTCCTGTCACATTTATACCTCTATGTTGTTTACTTTTTGATAATAAATTAATCCTGGTTAGAGAAAGTTTCCTTAGCCCCTATTCCATGTAAGGTTTCTTGGTTTAGTGGGTTAGTACTTATTCAGTTCTGCTCCTACAGTAATGCTGTGTACACTGTGGCACATGTGTGGATTTGCCACATAGCTCATCCACATTTCTCACTCGCACCATTAACTCCTGTTCCTTTATGAGGTCTTCGCATCCGGAGAGGCAGAAGTTCCATGTCCAGGACAGTGACTGGAAAGTAGCTCCAGTGCTGTCAGCTATGACAAAGCTTAAAACTTCAGAGATATTTGTCATTTTCCCCATAGCCCCTTCCAGATCTTCAGATAAATATGTGGGGCTAAGCAACTCTTGATCCATGAAATGGAACAGTACTTGTCACATGCACACTCCTCAGTAATAGGAGGTTGGGCCGTTTCCTCTACCTGCATTATTTTCTGATCAAGCAGTGACAATGCTGACAACACAGAGTCAAGCCCAGAAACTGAGATGTGTGGTTACATTTCTATACATGGATCAGTGTGGCACTGCACCCTGAAGTTCAGCTGCTGAAGCTGTATCAGTTAGTACCATTTGTGTCCTTTCTGTTGCCTTAAATTTATTAGTACTTTGACTGCGCCGACACGCTCTGATTCATCTCTGATAGCAGTCTTCAGAAGCGTCTTAAGGGTCTCTGCCTGTGGGTGGGTATGCAGCTTCCCTCTCATCAATAATTTGAAAAGTATCAATCCCAAGTCTATCCTCATATCTCTAACTACTTTTTATAAACTTTCTCAACCCTGCTAAATAAAATGCAAAGTTTAGCCCTTTTGACACTCATTTAGACTCTGTTATGCTCATTTCCCCTTACAATGGTGGGGGAAACAGCGGTTTCTGTGATTCTCATGCTACCAATTGCAGACCTTCAGCAGCTTTTGCAGATGTGACTCTTCACAAATTTCTACAGATTACGTATTTCCTACTTATGTCCTGGGTTCTTAAAACAAATGTAGCTGGTCTGTGTGCTGCATGACCATCCTATACAACTCACGCGTGGCTTGGAACATCTATGACTTGCCCAGTGACACTTCTGTCCTGAGTCCTCTAGGTGCTGAGGCAACACACCATAATGTATTGAAAGAGGACCCAAGTGCCACTAAAGTCACTCCAACAGCACAAATACAAAAACATTTTTCTCATGAGAAGTTTTCTTCTCTCAGGCTTTTATTGGTGTAGGGTCAGTACTGCCCATGCTTCCCACACATGCATTAGCTTTTTCTAGGAAGAAAGCTAACAGAAGAGGGACCCAGAGATTGTAGCCCACTCCACTGTCTTGGTCTCAGCAGAACTGTTCTTAGATTTGTTCCTGTTCTCAGTCACATCTGATCTTTGGAATAAATATTAACCCATTGTGCAGAAACTGGAATTATCATTTTCCTCTGTCTCTAAATCTGGGTGAGACTCCTTCCACAAGGTTCATAGAAAACCTGCTTTTTAAATGATAGCCTTCCTAGGATTTCAAAGATGTTAGTTATCTAATTTGGGTGTGCCATTGCTTTATCACTTGCACAGTACTGATTTCCTCTAATATTTGAAGCTAGGTGCAGTGTTTTTCCAAGCCTTCACTCAGTTTTCAATCCTCTTTACTGGCTAAAAATGTATTCCTTTGCATTTTCCTTATTCTTCTTGTTTCAAGTGAAACTTTCTTGCCAGCCTAGACTGTTGTACTTAGAACAATGTCTTGTATACTGTGATCTGTGGGTTACAGGTATATGCATCAGAAGAGGTCCATTTAGCCATTGTCACTTAAATATCGCTTTCTGATGAGTTTAATAAAAGCAGTGTACATTGATCCATTTTCTTCTATTTGAATTTGGAAATTTGACAATGCACAGCTCTCACAAACTCAAAGAACCATTGCTCTAGACTGCTCCAGTCATAACCGTAGAAATTAATAGGTGGATTTTGCTTTCATTTACTAATGAGGATCCCGTTGAGTGCAACACTGTAACCATGAACCCAGTGAAGTATCATTTGTGATGGAAAGCATAAAGCATCACTACAAGCCACTAAGTAAATCAAATGTTCTTTGAGTTCCAGAGTCTTAATTAGAGCCTCTTTGCACTCTTAAGTGAGTTACGTACCTCAGTAATGTCTCTTTCTCTTTGTAGTTCTCTGTAAGCTCCTCAAAAGCCAAATCCATCAATAAACCTGCTAATGTGGAGCGAGCACTACGCTCTCCTACATGATTCAGAAACAGGGGTTAGGTTTAGGTGGTTTGTAATGGATGTCGTAGTACCAGAGTTCCAGCTCCAGGGCCACAAGATGTGTCAGAAATTATCCCATGTCTCAGAAATGTGCGATTCAGAAGCTTAAGAGTTAGCTGCAGTGAGGTGAAAATGAACAAATTGGTTTCCAGTTGTTGTGCTTTAGGAAAAATATTCCAGAGAGGACCAGAACTTCAAGTTAACAGAGAGGACTGTGATGAGATGTGAAAGATAACCATTTTCCTCTAGAAAGTGTTTACTGTGAATGTCAGTTCTGTCTCTATAGATCATTTCAACACCAGTGTCACTCTGCTGTTTGTGTCTTGGAAGCAGTGGCCATTATGGGTGTGGGCAGCAGTGGGGCTCTTGATCATTAATAATTTTTGTGGCAAGGAGAGAATTCAATTCTTAAAACCACCACTAACACGAGTGCCTAGAAACTAAGGCAGGCAGGAGGAGATATCCTTCTTCTTTTGACTTGGCGCTTAGAGTTATGCTGGCTGCTAAAACTAGTGCAACTTTCAATCCTTGGAGTATGAGGCTTGCTCGAACAATATACTTGATAGTTTCAGGCGTTTTTAATTATCTCAGGCTGGTGAAGCACTGTTTGTCTACTCCTGGGAACTCGATACCTGAGCTAGGAACTAATGACTGTAACATGCTGCACAGGCCTACATACTAACAGCAACAAAGACAGCGAGCAGAGAGGGATGAGGAATTTTACATGGCCCACCACACATTTTTACTTCCAGACTCCAGCAGGACATTGTTTAGCCATAGCAAGATCTTTAAAATCTCAAGTTAAAAGTTTAGTACAGAACTGAGCATAGCAGAGCTAAACTTTGAAGCTAGGTGTAAAAGAGACGAAGCTGAGAAATGACTGATCTGTTAAACAGAAGTGCTTGCATTTGAGCTGTGTATGAAGTGAACTCTGTGTATAGTTTATATGCATCAATTTAAGTTTGGATGGCAATTAGGGCTATTTCAGGATGAAAGGTATGATATACATGAAAGCTGCTTTTGTGGTTATGTTGTGAAGTAATACATTTATATCACATATTGTAAAACATCCACTGCTTTATTTACAGTGCTTCACTGCAACCATATTTTACTATCATGAGACATTCCTTGACCAAAAATGTTGTTTCTAATCACAGAGTAAATTAGTAAGATTGAGTGACTACAGCCTAAATCTTTTTTAAACTAGTCAAATATGTGCTACCATAACTAGGCCATAGCAGTGTGTGCTGCCGTGCAAGAGACTAGGGTTTAATTCTTGGATTCTGCTTCTCACTCCATGAGCAGGAGCTAGGAGCACTCCAGAGCTGCAGCCTCAACCCTGGGAGGGATGGAGCCTTGTGTCATTCAACAGCAGTGACCCCCACTGGCCAATTTAAGGAGAAGCATTGAGGGGCTCTAAAAGGAGTCACTTCCAGTCCTCCTCAGAGGTTGGTGGTCATTGCACGGGAACTAGTGAGTGGAGGTTCAATGGGGTGCACTCGGTGGGGTCTTCACCTTTCAGTCTGAGGGCAGAATCCTCTCTGGGGAGGAACCAGCATGTGTGCTTCCTTGAGACAGTATTTTTGCCTGATATAAGCAGCAGGATTGTCAAGAATATCTTTATTTCTTTATTTATTTATTTATTTATTTATTTATTTATTTTTACGTGTCCTGTAACTAATGATGTGATATTTATCTTTTTTAAATAGAATGAGGGAAAACTCCACTAACCTCAGTGTAATTGTAGTTTAATTCCCAGGGTGATAGAAACTCAATAGCATGGAGAGAACTATAAGTGCAAACTGTCCTCTCAGTGGGTGTCACTCTATTAAAGGAATAATATTTGCAAAGAATCTCAGAAATCAGAGATGGAAATACTTTTACAAGGTCATTGAGCATGTCCCCACTGATGCACGAATGTTTCCTATCACAGGCTGTGGTATTTCCCAGCCCAGTGTTAGGAGACCTGAGCAGCAAAGCTAGCACTGTTCCAGTGGGGCTGTTAATCCTGTCTGTGGTTCTCAGTAACAGGAATATTGTCTTAGTAGTGGGGGTTACATTTTTATTTACTTAATGTCATCCTAGTACCCTAGGTCACATCTCATCGGATTGGCCTACAGCAATCCTCTTCTTTTCAGCACTTGCAGCTGTTAAGCATATTTACCCCCCAATCATTTGGTGGATGCAATGCACATTTAATTCTTCCACATGGCCTCCCCAGCCAGCTATTCTAGCCCCACAGTTATTTTTGATGTGCTTCTCTAAGTCTCATCCAAGTTGCCGACCTCTTACTGGTATGGCAACAGGGAGAACTTGAGGTCCATCCTCAGGAGCATTAAGAGGAAGTGTTGCCACCTCAGTCTGTGATTCTGTATTTCAGCCACTGTGGTCCTTTTTGCCTGCCATATCACACTGCACGCTCAAAACCAACTTGCTGTCCTCTGCCAGGTCTCTCTTGTCATTAATGCTCTCGCAGTACAATGGGGTCAGGTCCGGTTCAGCAGTGCACGCTATACACTGCCTGTTGTTTAGAGAAATGAAATAAATTAGGATACATTTTGGGTCATAAACACCTCTGTCTTTTAAACTTCGGTGTCACAAAGTGGTGTGTGTGTTTTATTTAACCAAACATTTTACAGATTTATGGAGTAACAAAACATAGACAGCATACAGAAGAAATCATGTAACGATTTCCATCTACTCACAAATTTTTCACATAGCACAGGCTGAAAATGTGATATAAACATTCCTCTGTAGCATGTCAGCCTCTGCTGAGGGATATTGAGAAGCAGTGTAAATACTTTCAGGCACTAATTGGTATTGTTTCGTGGTGAGGGAAGTACATATCTGATTAAAAAGAAACCTTATCGAATGCAAACATTTGTCTTCCATTTGCTTTTTACAAATGCTTTTACATTCATAAGGAGAAACAGATCCTTTAAATATCGAATCTGTTGTTGGCTGGAATTCTTGGAAGGGCTTGTTAAATCAGCAGGTACAAAGCTAGACATCTGGAATTACTGCACTTTTCCCAGACGCTAGCTGGTGCCCTGCCACCTGAGCTGCATGAAAAGATGCATCGCACATCCTTCCTTAGCAGTTAGCACAGCAGCCTGATTCTCTGCTGAACAGAGGGAACAAGTGAGCTCTCTGGCTTTGCACCTTTGCTTTCCAATCTCAAGTTTGCACCTTTCTATCCCATGCTGGTTAGGTTTTTCTGCAGCAAATGTGTGATGCACTGGAGTACAGTAGGCGGTTTACTTGTTTTCACGGAAGGACAATTTGTACTTAAAGCAGTGATTAGATGAATACTTTCTTTCTTGCATGCCTCAGTTTTTGATGACTACTAGCTTCATCAGTGTAATTATAATTAGCACTCTTCATCTTCCTTTTACGGTACCAGCTGGACAGATTGGTCCTCTTACTGCACAGATTGGCGGCAGGGTTGCCTACATGGAGTTAGGTGACAGGCACCATGAAATAACAGATGGTAAATTCAGGGCTTGTTGGCAATCAGCAGGTTTTTGCTAATGACTTAATTAGCTATGCAAATTGTCAAATCAGTGTGAACATTGTTTTTATCGAAAACTTTACCTAAATTAATTACCATAATTAAGTAGCAGAATGTCAAGTGTATTGGATGCGTAAAAGGGCTTGGCTGGCTATGGATAAGAGAGTTACCATCTTTATTAGAGTGCTGTGCTCCACGTTTGGGGAGTCTGAGGATAAGAAATGTGGTTCCTTTCATACCACTTTTAAAACACACCCATCGCCAAGTTCCAGCTCAGATGCACCCTGATGCCTTTCCAAATGAAATGGCTTGGGGAAGAATTACTGGATCAAGGCTAAATGCTTCGAGCAGGACTTTAAGGTGGTAGCCTGCTTATATGCTTAAAATCATAGAAACTATTCAGGCTACTTGCTCCTCAGTTCTGGGGTTTCTGAGATCCAGAGCCATGAGCATGCAGCTGAGAGCTGTGTTACTGTTTTCCCTTTGCATTAGAAATAAAGTGTAAGCCTGTCTCCTGGTTCCTACTATGCAGGAACTTTTTAACTCTTGCTGCTCAAATATCACAAAGTTAAGAGATGCAAATTCTCTAACATAATTTTTTTAAGTTGATTTTTTCTCTCTCAAGGTTTCCATATAACAAATATTGGGTGCTGTTCACAGGATGTGATGGTGGTAGGAGAACCAACTCTGATGGGAGGCGAATTTGGGGATGAAGACGAAAGGCTTATCACTAGATTAGAGAACACACAGTATGATGCGGCAAACGGCATGGATGATGAAGAAGATTTCAACAATTCACCTGCACTGGGAAATAACAGCCCATGGAACAGCAAACCTCCTGCTAACCAGGAGACTAAATCTGAAAACCCCACACCACAAGCTTCCCAATAGGTTACTCTGCAGCAGTCCCCACTGCAATATGTGGGTTATTAATTACCGTTTCACAACGTTCTTGAAAACAAAATAAAATCCCCCCCTACACCACCTTTCAATGGATACAGTATCTATTTCTGAACTAAAGCTGATTTTTTTTTCTTTTTTTTTTTAATTAGGGAAAACTCTTGTATAAGCTTCCATATACATTTCTTGGAAGCCTTCACACACAAGGTGATGCTGGCACTGACTTCAGTTAAAGTAATTGCAAACTAAATAGCATCTCATGGCAAATTTCTGACAATGCGTTTTATTGGAAGGGGTTGGTTTATTTTTTCTCCTCATCGAACAATGGCCATATTTTAACAACTCATCAGTGCTCAGGATCTCATTAACGTGACTATGTAAAACTTTTTACAATTGTAATATATTTTCTGCTTTTCAACTTGCACCTGAAATTTCTTGTTTCAGAAGAAATCAGCTTTTAAGGAAAAGTAATTTAAAGTAAGTTTTGTTCTTTCTTTAACTTTCCTTTCATGGGTTAATCATTTAAAGGATCCAGCGTTTTTAATTTACCTTTAGCTGATGCCAGTAGATACTCTTGCCATCGTTTAATAAAAATGCTGAAACAAGAAATGTCTTTTTTTCATCAAAGACATGAGAAATATTTTTATGTGGGAAAAGACACCCAGTCCTATGAGAGTTTATGCTTTGTAAAATTGCTGTCGATCCGGATATTTTAAAGCCATGTAATCTATTAACTTTGTGGGCAGCTTAATAAATCTAAAACTTTTGTGTTTTTATTATTGTATCTGAGTTGGCTCTGTTGTTATTTCTTTTCATAGTATATTTCTTGTATAATATTTTTGTAAAGCCCTCAAACCTATTTTTTTTTGTTTTACTTTATTTTTTTTCTTTAAATTCTGGTGTATTTATGTGAAACTTTATAAAATAAACTAATTTTTTTTCATTTGCATATTAATATGTTCAAACTCATCATGTAAAGACACAGTGAGTCAGTGTGTTATATAATACAACTGTATTTTATGTATGCTTTGCCAATAAGTGTGCCAATAAACTGTGTTAACAAATGTGCTCTTACATAGTGCATTTACAGTTCCTTGTGTGCAGCAAGACTCACACCTGTGTGCAGGATCCTGCACCGGGAATTTTTTGAATTAGTGTTTCACTGCATTACAATCTTTTACCAGCAAAACAAAAAAGGGAAGTCTGTAGCTTAGGTGTGAATTGCTTACAGCTCAATTTGGTTAGATGCTCTTTTTTTTTAACATTAATGGTGTGCAACACCGCAGGTCAGCAACAGCAGCAAGAGCCAAGCACCAGGGAGTGAAGGGCATCCAGCGAGCGCACCTCCGTCCTGAACTTTGCATCCCCTGTCTTCCAGGGCTGGGGCTTATCAGAGCAGGGATTTCCACTCTGCTGAATTCTGTCTGATAGTTTTACAATGAGTCCCTCAGCTGGGGCTGAGAGGATTTAAAAAATTCTCCTTCTTTCTTCCTTTTGCTATCAAATCAATTGCTCACAGGAGCAAGCAGAACCTCTGGGCTGGTGCAGCCACTCTGAGTACAGCCAGGTGTAAGACCCCTGGGCTGAGCTGGGAGGCACAGAGGCACATGCCTGTGCCTCAAGGCAGCTGAGAAGCCCTGCAAAGTGCACCCTGTGTGTGGCAAATACTTACAGGGAGAATTACAGGCGCATTAATACTGAACCTATGCGATCCTGCCTGTTGTGCAGGGGAGTGATGTTTTGCTCTTGAGTGAAACTGTACACTTAGCTGACATTATAAAGGCATCTGCAGGACTGCTTTTTTCCTGTGAGTACCCAGAAGGCACTCTAGGGAAATGTGTCTCCCACATGTATATGCATATTTCTTTTAAGCATGCTTGTGCTGGATGTGATTCTGCCAAGTAACTTTGAACTCACCATTGCAGAAGAAACAGGGCAAAACACCCTGTGTTGTCACTTGGTTCTTCAGTGGGAGACAGCTCCCTCTCTGCCCAAAGAATGAACCTCAGCCTCTGACGTGGGCACCATTCTCTTGCAACCAATACACTTGCTTGATGAATTTTGGCAACTATGGTAGGCCTCACGGGAAAACAGCCTAAAAAACACAAAAGCACAAGGGCAGAATTTAAAGCTAGTGAAATAATAAATGTGAACTGAGTGTATCTGCATAGATAGCAACCTTGTTCCTTCATAACACTTGCAGGGTGCAGGAAACGGTAGGTCTATCATTCAGTGACTATATCAGCCCTGATTTTCCCATGTAAATAATTAAATTCACAATGTATTCCATTAAGGGATCACTGGCTCCTATATAGCTGCTATAACATTACAATTATACACTGTAATTCTAATGTTCAAAAACACTAATCATATCACATTTCCAGGAGCACGCTCTAAAAGGCGTTCCTTATTATTAATCTTTCAAGTCTGCCACTACTATTTCATTTTTTAAAAGATTTATGATGTCATATTACTCCTGTTGTTTCAGTAAATAAACACAGAACACTTGAAAAATGGGTAACAGACTCCTTAGAGTGCTGTCCTTGAATTAATCTGGAAGGACACTTTCTCCATATCTCCTCAGAGACTCTGTTTCTGAGCTATCAATCCA
Source organism: Eubucco bourcierii (assembly GCA_013396675.1). Lineage (NCBI taxonomy): Eukaryota > Metazoa > Chordata > Aves > Piciformes > Ramphastidae > Eubucco > Eubucco bourcierii. Next base: position 929,242 of record VWZE01006839.1, on the reverse strand, counting down.
CCCTGTTGTGGCTAGGGTGAATAACTGATGGAGCTACCTGATTTTATTTATTCACTTATTTATTCAGAAAAGAAAATGTCCATGTGGACCAGCTCAGCAAAGCAGCTTGAGCTGCATAGCAGCTGACCACACAGTCTCATCATTACTACTTCCTTCAGCCCCAGGCCCTGGGCTGCAGAGACGTGGGAGAGGTGAATTAAGAACACAGGTGAAGTAACAGGTCCATGAGGGCTGAGGTTGCTGCTCAAAGAATGAAAGCTTGAAACCAACAACTAATTTTTTTCTAATCTAATCCCACCACCTCCAGGCACATTGTACCTGGTTTAGAATTTGGAAGGAAATCACGTTGTTGACACTTTCCTCTGGGGAGTCCTGCAGTTACTAAAAGGAGGAAGGAAACTTATCTCCTGATGCTGAAATACTTTCAAAGAGAAAGCTTTTTTTTTTTTTTTTTTTTGTTTCAGCTAAATGGAGGGAAATACTGGCCCTGAGAAGGGCCCTCACAAATCAGAGGGAGGAAATTCCAAGAGTTTAATTAAAGCAGAGTCATATAATTAGTAAAGTGACTGAGCAAGAACACTGATAACTAAGCTTGTTGCTGTTACAAAGGACTTGGAACAAGCAAGAATCGTAAGTACTGGTAAGATTTGGCTATTGTTTGAATCGCTTTGTTAGAGGATTTTATTTTATTTTTAGTCTTGGGTCAGCAAAGTCCACTTCTCAAGGAGCCTCTAACTCACATCCTTCTCTCACCAGCTGCCCCTTGTGAGAGCATTTCAGTTCTTACTGCTCCCTCCCTCTCTGTTTTCACCACAAACAAAAATCACCAATTTTAGCAGCTTTGTGGCCTTTTCAGAAAGGTGTTCTCAGGTTTTATCATCTATGTATTGGTGTGTATGTGACAATGTTGTTGGAGAATTCAATTTGGAAGGGGCCTTGGGAGGTACAGCTAACATTTGTATGCTTGCAGCATCATAGAGCTCCATGAAAAGTTGCAGATGAGTATGTCTTGACCTTGGGCCTGGCGAAGGTACTACAACACATTTGGTAAGTCCTTGGGGAACAGAACAAAAGTACAGAGAGCTGCCAGGGAGAATCAGTCTTGAAGCGTGCAGAAAGAGATGAGGATAGAGGGGAAGAAAACTGCTGAATGGAAACTCAAATACAGAGCATTACTGTGTATTCTAGCACCATGCTGGAGAAAGGATCCTTACCCAGCCCTTGCCATGAAACACCATGAAAGGAGCCTAGATGATAGAACAGCCCTAAGAACAGACTAATTTTGCAATTTCATGGCCCCCATGAAAATCCTATTTTAGCAAAGACAGGATGAAAGAGAAAACATGAATGATTGATATTGAAGGAAACCCAGTTTGTGCCTAATCTATCCTGGAGAAACTGCTAATGGAAATTGAATAGTCCTGAAAGTATTTCCTGAGACTGAACTCTGATCAAGTAGCCCTATGGTGATATATTGCATGTCCAAATTAAAACTACCCTGGAGCACAAGTAACCCCAGCAGCTGGTTTTATGGGGTAGGACTGAGAGATTTGTATGGGGTTTCTAGCTTTTGACAGCATACTTTTATACAAGGCCAAAGCCTGAATCTTCTGCTATGTAAGAAGGGCTACTGAATAGTTAGCATCTCACAGAACTGATGTTACACTGGGATACCAATATGCTTCTTTTAGAAAGTCTGGTGTGGTACCCCAGGATTGCACTATAGCAGATGGTACCTTTAGGTAAAGAGTCACTTACAGAAGTCTCTGAATTTATGGTGACCTCATCAATGTTTATAAATATGTAAAGCTGAGTGCCAGGAGGCTGGAGCCAGACTCTGCTTGGTGATGCCTGATGACAGGACAAGGTGCAATGGCTGGAAACTGAGGCATAGGAAGTTTCATTTAAACATGAGGAGGAATTTTTTCACTGTGAGGGTGACAGAACAGTGGAACAGGCTGCCCAGGGGGGTTGTGGAGTCTCCCTCTCTGGAAATACCTAAAACCTACCTGGATGCATTCCTGTGTGATCTGGTGCAGCAGATCCTGCTCTGGCAGGGGGGTGGACTGGATGATTTTTCAAGGTCCCTTCCAGCCCCTGACATTCTGTGGTCTGTGGACCGTGTTGCTATGAGAGAATACAAATTTTCACTGAACACTCCCAGTATTAAAATCTGTTCTGATTTAGCATATTAATTTGACAGTGACTAGTACTAGTTCTCTCAAAGGGACAGACTTTAGGAGGAACAGCGATGGAGCAATCTCGTTCCATGACCCTGTGAGTCACTTCTGAAACAAAAGAACTACATCCCCCAACATCAAGAAATAATTTTAACAGGTCTATGGCAGTCTCAATCCATAAGCACGTTTCAAAGCACCGTTATGCACTGAAGATGACATCAGAGACTAATACAATTGTGCATATAGAACCAAAAACTTTATAAAAGCATTCAGCCACAACGGAACACAAACACTCCAGGCTCTCCAAGAAACTCCTGATTGTGCTTCCAGCAGCTTTACAGGGAGCAGAATGAGAGTTATAAGCTTCAGGTTGGGTGAGTTACTAAATGCATCCCTGATAACTCCCGTGCTGAATGCTATTACTGCACATTAGCAGTGGGCTGTGCTTCAGCCAAACCCAGATAAATGCCCACCCAGTGTGTCTCCATGTCTGCAGGAGACTCCACATTTGGGATCCTTTAACTAGAATCCCAAATTTTTCAGGTTCTTTTCCTTTCTCTATGTGATTGTAGGAAATTTTTGAGTGGTGTTGGGTTTTTTGTTTTTTTTTTTTTTTTTTTTTTTTGCTGTTGTTAAATTTGTACAGCAGTACTGTGATAGAAATACTTCTCAGGTGTCCCAGGTCTAACCAGTTGGAAAGTAGCATGCAGAACAGTGTGTGTGAGCAGTATTTTATATTATGGTATTTTATATTATGCTTTAAAAAAGTCTGTCTGATCTCTGGAGATCCTCAGGTTGTGTATTGGCCTAGTTTAATTAATAGCTCTGTCTCAACATCTCAGAATTCATCTGAGATGCCATATACAATTTTGCATTGAGCAGCTGTAATGTATAAGGCTGGTGTCTCCTTTGTAAGTCCATTAGAAGACATTTTAGCAAATGCTTGATATGAAGCAGGCATTTAACACTCCTTATCACATTTGACTGCAACTCTCATTTCATCACATAAAGTCTCATCCTCCCTGAGTGATCTCTTGGGGGTCTGAGTACTGGAAAAGCTTTTAAGAAGTGCTTGGTGCTTTCAGATGCTGGGCTGACGGGTTTTTTCCATTCTTTTTTTTTTTTTTTCTTCATCTGTCTTTGATAACTTAGGAAAATTTGTTTGCCATTTTGCCCAAAGTTTTTAACTTTCCGTCTTCTTCTCAACTGTGCAGGCCTTGCTTGTACCCCACACAAACTCATCAAAACCAAGGTGGGTTGCTCCCGGGTTGCCAAGAGAGATCAAATTCAGCAGACAGAAGGTGTGAAATTTAGGAACTGTGATGGATACTGGGGCTTGTGTCTGTCTATCGCTGCAAACTCCATTTTGAAAGGGACTTTTCAGCTGTCTTCTTTGAAGTCTGCCCTCCAGGCTAAACTCATGTTCCAAAGGGTGATAACAAAAGGTGAACAACTGAGACAGCTATCTTTTCTTGCAGGTTTTTCAGCAGCCCTATGACTGTCTGTGTTTAAATCACCAGCTCCTCCAATGTCAATCAGGTGTGAAACGCTACAGCAGCTGTTTATAGGAGCCGGGCTCATAGCTGAGGTGTCCCTGGACAGTGATCAAGAACATTTACTGTGGCTCCTGAGCTTTGTAGGAGCATTGCAATTTCATTTTTGTGTACCATTGCTATCTCCTCTGCTTGCCTTTGTGTCCACAGCAACAGAGAGGTTCAAGCTGGCTTTGTTTAGCAGACTTCCACGTTTTGCTGTTATTTCAGCCTAAGGGCTCAGAAAAATATAACCTAAATCAGCCCAGAAACTGTCATGTGTGTATGTGTCCCCCCTTTTTTGTTTTTTTGTTTTGTTTTGGTTTTTTTTTAAGTCAGAATTTGCTTGAGAAAGGTCTAACTCACAAATTAAATGCAGCAGGATTTGGCTTTACTGCAGATGCCAGCTGCATTCCTGTGAGGTGGGGAGAAAATAATACTAATAGCCAGTTTATAATGAGTGATTGAACGGTGGCACTCCATAGGGAGGCCACGTTTTTAAGCTCAAAACCACGTAATAGTGGGATGTGGGCTTTTAAAATGGAAACAGAGTTGTCAAGTCCTATGATTTTATTGTGAGACCTGCGGCAGAGCCGGCTCTCAAGTAAGGAGGGGAACTGTTGGGGAAGGGAGGAGTGGTCTGTGTAGTAATTGCCTTCAAGCAGTCTGACACTTCAGAAAGTAGCAGTCTACAAGAGGGCAGTTTCCAAGAAGAGCCCATATTCTGGGGAAGAAAGTAGCCATCAGTAATGAAGGAAACCTTCCTCATGCAGGCACTGCCAGGTCCCAGGGTGAGCACATAAAGTAAATAAATTATCAGTTGACCTTGAAGTTATTTTTTTTTTTATTCATGGTATTGTTATTTATTTTTTAATCATCTGTGGCAATGCAGGTCTGCACCAAAACTGTTCTGGTTTCTTAACTGCAGCAGACTACTTTAACTGATTAACAGACTGATAAAGTAATGCTGGAGCTGAAAGTCAAATATCCAGTACAAGCACCTCTGATCCAGCCAGGGGTGGGCTGATGAGGTTCCCTTCTCAAGGCTCTTGACTAAGCCACGACACCGCAGAGTGAATTACATAGATCATGTCCTGCCCAGCTCTCCACAGAAATATGCTTGTAAATGTTGCAGAGGCGGCTTGAAGGACATAGGAATGACATAGATCACCCAAAGCATCAGTTATTCCATCTTTCTCCTCTTCTCCCTTCCCCATTTCCCTTCAATATTCGAAAACAGACTAATCCAGGAGAGTCACCAAAAAAAAAAATAAAAAAAAAAAATCCTAAAAGAGTTGCTAACTCTGCCTTTCCAGTTACAAGCACAGATCTCAGGATGCTCTTCTGACAACTGGGGATGTAAATGTGACCAAAGGTGAACAACCCTGACTGCAATGTGGCTGGCATGCACCTGTGTGGCTTTTTTGTGTGTTCTTGTCTATCCAGTTCAGCAAGCAGGACTGAGTACGTCTCCCTTTTTGTTGTCCCTAAAAAAACTTACTTTCCTAATATTCCCAGAAACGGACTATGTTGAGGACTCTACTTTCTGTACAAAGATAAAAGGCTTCAGAGGTTAGCTGGCTTTTTAGCACATCCATGGTGCCTCGGAGGAAGCAGACAGTGCCTAGGTCGGGTGCATGGAGCACATAGCTCCAGCAGCACAGGGCTGCTTGTCTCATGCAATGCCTCCATCCCATCTTTCATCAGCAGATACCACCCCTCTGCCTGAGCATCTACAGCTCTGCACTGAAGCCACTCAGCCTTTTACATGACCCAAGACACTTGTATGTCTTTACACTAGTGAGTCTTGAGTGGAGCTGTGCCAATTTGGATCCCTTTATTAGCGGTATTAAATTCCATTGTGCAGGTATTTCCACAGCTGTGAGTTATTCAACATAAACTCCTACTGAAGTAGAGAATAGGCTGCAAATAACCCACCAGGGAACAATTTCTTAAGTGCTAGTCATCCAGCAAATTCCTTTATTCTCAGCTTTTATAGCAGGATTATTCGATGTAGAGGATATGTCCAGGTTATAATGTATTTGATTATTTATAGCAGGTATCTTGTGGCACAAGCTCTATTTTAAAATGGACAAGGATTATTGGAAGTAGACAGATGTGATGTTAATTTCCAAAACTAACCTCATTTTCAGTGGAGTTTGTGCTATTGCTTGCACTCCTGAGAATATCACTTTTCTGGTATTTTTTCAAATCCCCAGTTGTTTCCCTATTAAACCCACTCCAGCCTGTGATTTCTGTTTCCATCTTTCCTTGATGATTGTTCCTATTTCCTAGTGACACATTTCCCTCCCTGTATCACCAGACAAATCCCTTCATACAGAAAAGGAAAGCTCCTCTTCTGTGCCACTCTTCACCATCCTTCTAGGGATGCCCCAAGAGCAGGTATCACCTGATTTAAACCCTTCATGAGAACGCAATGTACCTCACTGAGTGGAATCTCACACTTCTGCTCTGCCACCCAGCTGAGCCACCCAGCTGAGCCACCAGCCTGCTCTCTGGGCTGGGAAATGGGTTAGAGGGAGTACAGCCTTTTTCTAGCACTCCTGCAGTACCCTAAAGACAGGTAGAACCTTGTAAAATTCTTCTCGTTGGTGACTCCAAGCCAAGCTGTTGGCAGAGCACAGTTCAGCCCCTTTGTGAAGCTTTGGTTCCTCCCTGTCTCCTTTATCCTGTTTCCTATCCAACTCCTTTGAACAGACCAAGCAGTCTCCTCAAGAGCCCCTATAATGAGCAGGTTAGTGGACAACAGCTCCACATTCAGCCTCTCTGCCAGCTTCCAGCTTTCACAGAAGTGATCCTGTTGCCTGGCCCTGGCCCTTCTGCCTTCACCCTTCAAAGCTCAGCAGTACAAGGCTGGCTTGGGTGCCACCCTGCACAAGGGTCAGTGGGTCTGCTGCAGCAGTGGCCATGTGTTCCACATCTTAGCAGATGCTGTGCCTTGGTAACTGCAGCTCTGTCTGCCCCTTTCCTCCCTGCAACAGAGACACCAGCTCTGGAATGTATATTCAAGAGGTTTTTCTGTACTGAGCTGAGCCATTTAAGTGCATTGCCTTTAAGATCCCTTTTCTTATTCTTATTTTTTTTTTTAATCCCATGCATTTATAGAGGCACACTGTGTGGTTTCAGAGCGCTGTGCATGGTTTTTATTTGCGTGGCTTCCACTGATTTTTTTTTTTTTTTTAATAGAAAGTTTGTAGCAAAATCTTCCAAGTGCCACTTAACAGTGCTAGGATTTCATTCCTATCATCCCTATCCTTCTTTTGCAGACTATTCAACCAGAAATATTCAAGGCTTTTCTTAATGCTTTCCATCCCCTCTGCAGTGCCGGGAAGGGGCCAGCAATCAGCCAAACAGCAAGTAAACAGACTACATAGGTTTGCTGTAGTGGCAGCACATGTGTTTTTAGTGAAGAGTTTATTTGCCAGAAGAAAAGTAGCTTGAGAACTCAGGTCAACTTTTGGTGAATAGTTTTGAACTAATAAATATAAGAAGTGAGGACAGAAAATTTCAGAAGTGCAGGAAAAGTTCACAGCCATTTTCCTGAAACAAATCGGCTCTGTTTAGTTGGGCTGGGCTGCTCCTCTTGCAGCAGTAAAAGAAAAGGAGGGAAGAGCAAAAGGGACAGGATACTCTCTGCAGAGCCTCAAATTCAACATCTAAGTCAGAAGTGTTCAATTAAACATTTTTCTTTGACATCCATTGCTCCTCTGCTGAGCCTTTGCCCCAGCTCTCCCTCTCTCCTGAGCCAAAGCTCCTATTTTCAAGCCCAGCCATGATCATCCTCCACATCCTTCAGTTCTTCTCATGAACATGCTCAGAGCTGGAGAATCCCTAGCCTCTGCCCTTCCACACAGCACTTTGTACAGCTCTGCATGAAACCCTTCTCCTAACCCACCCAGGGCTTCCCGAACTCAAACACTTCCACAAAGCCTTCTCAAATTCCACTCTTGCTTCAGACATCCATGTCTGTGGTAGTGTCAGGGATCCTAGGTCCCCTTACACAAAACCATAGGCATGGAGGCCCTTCCCAGGGGGATGGATCTGCTCACCCCAGGATATTGCAATATTGCTATTCTGTTACATCTCCCAGTATCACTCAGAAGATAGTGCCTGACTTGATCTCTCCCCTTCTTCTCTTCCCTGCCTTCCTTGCTTCCACTTCTCCCCTCCAAGATCAGCACACTCTTACCTCATGGTTCGTGGAGCAGATGGCTGGGAAGCAGTTGAGCATTGAGGCCTTGTAGGGCCCAGCTGGGGAGGGCAGTTTCAGCCTACCCCCAGGCCAACTGAGGGCGGAAGGGGGGTAGGGGTTCTAGAAGGCCAGTTTCGGCCCAGTGGATTTTATACTTGTTCTACTCAATTGCCTTTTGTATATAAGCTCTCGTAAACAGAATTTCTCTTTAGACTTCCAATCGGTGTGCAGCATCCTCATTCTTACTCCTGGAAAGGGGTAAGAGGCATTTCTGTCTTCCAGTAGTGAGTAACCTCCTGGCCCAGACTGGGGTATTGTCAGAGCAGGTACTTGACTCTTCCCAAGCTGGGATATTGGGTACTCAACTCTTCCCTTTTCACTGATGCAGGCCACTGTGCCCAGCTCCTAAAAAAGCCTCTGAGTGTGCTCCAGCAGTGAGTAAGAGGTCATGCAGGCAGTGCAGCATGGGTGCTGCACTCAGTGGTACCACATAATCCTGTCCTAACAGGCCTCCAGGGACAGGAGAGGAGAATTATGGTGGTGTAAAATCTGGCACACAGAACTTTTTTTTTCAGGTTGCATTCACAAGAGACTGCAATGTCATTTATATATTTTTGCAAAAATTATGCCCTTAACATTCACTCAAGATGTAAAAGAGCTGAATTCAGTGCTCAGCCTGCCTTGTTACTTGAGGGCTGTACTGAAGGACATGGAACTGTTGGAGTGGGTCCAGAGGAGGCCATGAAGATGATCAGAGGGCTGAAGCAGCTCTGCTATGAGGACAGGCTAAGAGAGTTTGGGCTCTGCAGCCTGGAGAAGAGAAGGCTTCCAGGAGACCTTCCAGTATCTGAAGGGGGCCTACAGGAAGGCTGGGTAGGGACTATTGACAAGGTTTTGCAATGGCAGGACAAGGGGCAATGGGTTTAAACAAGCAGAGGGGAGATTGAAACTGGATGTTAGGAAGAAGTTCTTTGCAGTGAGGGTGATGAGACACTGGCACAGGTTTCCCAGGGAGGTTGTGGCTGCTCCCTCCCTGGAGCTGTTCAAGGCCAGGTTGGATAAGGCCTTGAGTGACCTGTATGGCAGGGGGTTGGAACTAGATGATCCTTGAGGTCCCTTCCAGCCTTACCATTCTATGATTCTATGAAGGGAATGTGATCTTATCTCCCACTGAAGAGCAAAGATTACCTCAGTAGTACCTGGCCCAGAGGACAGAGAGCAGCTTCACAGGACATCATATTCTCTGCAGAAACATAGTCCTCCAAACCAGTCACAAGGGCGATTTGAGCTTGATTTTTGTACCACACAGAAAACATTATCCTGTTGGCTATTCAGGTACCACTGGGATCACTTCCCGCCAATCTCAGGTTTGTTTTTTTGTTAGAGGGAATAAAGAGGCAAGTCCCAATGAAATGAATGTAATTCTTTCAAGCACACTAAGAAATTTTGGATGGAAGCTAACTCAAAAATGTATTACTTAATCTCTTTTTCATTTAGTAACTTAGGAAGCACCACTGCTGAGAGAGTTTCAGCCTTCTGTCTCTGCCATGGAAGGACAAGGTCATTTTGGTGCCAGGGAGGCTGTGCCAGCCAGAGAGAGAGAAAGAGAGGAAAGTCCAAGGTACCACTTAATGAGGTAGGTAATTCTACTGATTTTGGTGAAATGAAAAACTGTGAAACTCAAAAAGACCCAAATGTTAACTGGCTACCAACACACAAACCCTTTTTTCTGGCTTTTCAAGTTCAGTGAGTTCACCATTTGCAGCCCCTAGCAGCAACTCCTGATGCAGATATTCCAGCATAACGATCCTTCTTCACAGGCAGGCAAATAGAGCTCCGAAGAGATTTATGGATGAATGTATTCAATAGCATTGCATATTCGAAGGTGATGGACACAGATATGGGTGCAGTGGACCACAGCACTTAGGATGCCTTCTCCCACAGACCCATGGTCTGTGAATGGATTGCCCAGGGAGGTGGTTGAGGCCCCATCCCTAGAGGTGTTTAAGGACAGGCTGGATAAGGCTCTAGCCAGCCTGATCTAGGGTAAGGTGTCCTTGCCCATGGCAGGGGAGTTGGAACTATATAATCCTTGTGGTCCCTTCCAAACCTGATTCTGTGTCTGCTTTGCCTCCCAGCCAACTTTGGGCTCTCCAGGACAGCTACAAACCTCCAATCCTTGCCCATGCCAGCCAGGGGTCCCCAGCTTGAGCATACCCCATTGTTCAAATCTCATCTCTGACTCACAAAAGAACACACCTGTATTCTAACTGCTGGTCATTTAGCAAATGACCTCATTTAGAAACTAACCCACTCAGCCCAATTATCCTCCGTCTTCAGCCACGCGTCCTTATGTAGCAGCATTGCTCATTTATATGCTAATTTTACTAAGTCTACTTCAAAGGGGAGAATTGTTTGTTAAAAATCTTACACTCCAGCCTCGGTTCAGACCATCTCATTATTTACCTGCAAATTTAGGGAGATATGGGTAAAAGCTCTGTTCTTTTATGATCTATTGTCTAGGTGATCAAAGGAAACCATTCAATACGAAGATCAAAAAGAGTCTGGCTCCCAGCAGCCCGGCAGCTGGCTCTGCCAACTCCCGAAGTCCACAACCTCTGTTGTAAGTAGAGACTGATTTTACTATTAAATAACTTTTGATTACAAATTGAAGGGAAAAAAAACACCCTTCACATCATAGTTTCTTTACTAAGGTGTTAATGAAACTAGGCTCCGTATCGATATTATCTCAATTATTAGTCAAGGAATAATAACTACATACATAGTGTCTCTATTAATAATCCTCAGATAATGAAAAATATCCCACAGACATAGCTAATACTGCTTGATAAATTGCTGGTGGCCCACAGCTAACCCAGATTTTTTTTTTTTTTTAATAGATATACTACTCAAAGGATTTTTTTTAAAACAGGAGCTCAGACATAGAAGTGTTTACTGTTTAGAGAAGGTGAAAGTAGTGACTCTAGGTTGAAGTATCAAACTGGGACATTTCATGTCCCAGTCTGTTAGGGAATTATGTCAACAGAGTAACACGATGTGAATAATGAACCCATGCTTTTCAGGGCTGACATAATTCCTCAGCCTAAGGAATTTCAGGGACCATGATTTGTAGAAATCCTACTCTTCTAGAAAAGATAACCCACAGAATTTTTCATCTTCACCACAAGCAAATGTTAAATAGTATGCAGCTTTCTTTAGAAAAATAACGTGAGAAGTGAAAGAGCATAGACTTTCAGGCTTTAATCTTCCCTTTAAAGTCAACACACTGTTATTCACTGTAGTGAATAACATTTTTCCATGCTTCAAATGGCAGTAAACAAGAGGCTGAGCACCGAAGTACATCTGGGGGCTCTGCAAGGGGAGCACAAGGATATTTTGACTTCTGAAATCAGAAAATATCTTGGGGTCTTTTTTTACCAAGTCAACCAATGCATTTCTGAAAATACATTGAGTTCTCCTAAAATTATTAAACTACCTCTAGAGAAGAAAAGCCTCCAGTGCTGCTAGGAAGCGCATTGTTCTTACTGTGTTATAGGTGGCTTGAGTGATTCAGGCTGCTGTACCCTTCCCTGACAGTCAATAGTAAATGAATACCCCAGCAGGTCTTAGATGGCTTTTAATGCTGTTCTTGCTTGGAGCAGACCTAAAGCTGATGTTTTGACCAGTTGTTAGTACTAAAGGTCTGATGGCACTTTACAGGAGGGTTGGGGTGTAAGTTTTGCTGTCCTGGCCAACTTCCAACATGGGTAATTAAATTCTGTCTATCTAAACTTCCCCCTGTGGCTTTAGTTGGCTCAGGTATTCTTAATTTCCTGTCTTAAAATGTTCCATAGTGTTGCAGCAGTGCAGTTAAATAGTTGCCAGGTTTCACCTCAGCAATGTGTGAGATGATTCATACCTTACAGATCCGCAGATAGCAGAACGTCACTACAGCCTAGGAGAGCTGGAGCAAAGGCAGAGCAGAAATGACAAGATGTCATAATGGCTCTTTCCTCCATTCATTTCCTAATTTGTGACATCCCAGAAAAAAATATTTGGATCTCTCCATTGGTTAATGAAATAAATTCCTCTCCCCTTCAAACATTCCATTTCTTTCTTGCCCAGGAGAGAAAAGAGCAGCTGAACAGATATATATGTGGGGCTAAATGAAAACCGGTACCCCTGACCATGCCAGGACACGAGGAAAACTGGAGTCTGCATTTGAACTGCTCTCTTTCCTCACCTCCACAACAGGCAGAAGCACATTTCTCACTTCATATACTCCAAAGCTTTGAGAAATTTCACTTCCAAATCTAAGCTTTATGCCCTGAAATCATTCTCATGGTAGTTTTTCTTCTTAAAACATAACAACAAAGTACCTAAACCGTGCTGAAGGTGAGATGAGCCCAAGTAAATGTGTACTGTAAGTTGCTCCCTATTTGTCCTTTCACTGGCAGTTTAAAAGCTGAGCAGCCTAAATTACACATACACCCCATAAAAATAAAATACAGCCTCCAGGAAGTCCTTGTTCAGTGTGGCAGAAGCAAGTCTGTTATTTGACACTCCTTCATCCTTATCTGCCCATTTCCTCCCTCAGTTTGCTTCAACATTGCAAAACTCATGAACCTAGTCTGGATATGGGGGAAGAGCTTAAAGAATTCAGTTTCTCACAAAAAATAAGTTAGATAGTGAAGCTGTCTTCATTAGGGAAGAGAGAGATTTTTCTATTAGCATATTTAGTCTGCTCAGAAATCCAAGGAACCCCCTTGAGATTTCTACCTTAATCCATTGCTCAGGTAAGAAGGGGAAAGTGAGACTTTTAACTTAAGCACCTCGGTTTGTTACCTCAGGTGGGAGGACTGTCCCTGCCGTTGCAACCCAAACGTGTAAAGTGTTCGCCTTGTGGTACAGCTCACGCATTTGTCATGAGGTAGCAAAACATGGACAGTCCTAAATCGGTGAGATTTCATTCCTGTACTTCTGAAAACTCTCAACAGCTGTAAAAGTCACTTGGAACCCCGCAAACACCCACTGCTGACTTCTGCAGTGTCCACTGAAAGAACAACTTCTTTTGCAAGAGGAAGGGCAGAAGCTAAAATGGGTCACAGCTCAATACTGCTGGGGTTATGGCTCTCCCCTGCAAGCCTCCCTTCAAAAATGAATCCCAGTGCAGCTCGCAGTGAGAGCTTTGTCTGCCTGCTCTGCTTAGGATCTCTGCGAGTTACTGGCTGGTTTACAATTGCTTGCCTGTCTGGTCTGCAGCTCTGTGTTAGTGAGGGGTAATGGGCAGACTTGTCAACATTTTTAAATGAGGAAGAAAGCTCTTTCAGAAACAGAAAACAAATATATACCAGGCTTGGTAATGATAAATGGAGAGCAGAAGGAAGGGACACACACACACTAATGCTGCTTTGAGATAAAAATGTCTGAGAGAGGCACATCTTTAACTGATCAGGGAGCTCTGGAGGGTAGGCCTAATCTTTTTGGTCTAAGCAATAAAGTCTATGCATCTCATTTTCTGGCAGAAAGCCAGTTTTTCTAGTCTCAAGATTTCCTGAAATGAGAACAGTTAGGGCCTGATCCTGGAAACCTGGAAGGGATTGAGTTTCCAGGAACCACTGTGCAGGGTACAGGAAAAAAAAAGGTTTTCCGCTACCCATAACGAAACCAAAGCCAAACACTTTCTTAATCAGGATAGTCATTGGGTATATACAGCCAAAAAGTGAGGAAAAACTGTGGTGTAGGAGGTCCCAGGAAGTGAAGCTCTGTTTGAAAGTCAAGAGTTTTCACTTTGTCCTCCGTGTATGTAGGCAGGGATCATCTTCAACTGTTCTGATCCTGCTGCCCTTAAACATATAAAACTTCCACTTCAGTCAATGGCAGCTGTGCTTACTTAAAAGTTACCGGGTCAGGCTCATAAATGCCTGTCCCTGATTGCGTGGTACAGCAGTGCTCTTACAGCTGATTAGGAACAGAAGTGTCAACAGCAGATGAGACCTTTGCACAAATAGGATAATGACAGCATGTCAATATTTTCCTAATGTGTGAATAAGTGCCTTGAGGGACAGGGCACACAATAATCAAGAAACTCAAGTGTGGGAGATGATTGAGAGGGCTAGCTGAATTCCTATCTAAACACAAGAAGGAAATATTAAATATTAAATCAAATTATTAATATTGGAATATAATATGTTAAGGTGACACTTTGCCTTCACTAAAGCAGCCTGTTACCACTTGCCCCGAGTATATAATCATGCACTAAATAAATGATTTCCTGTTACTGCTTTCCAGAATGCAATAAATGGGGTGGAAAAGCTTTCTTTTTGTCAGAGAGGGAAATTTCCTGACAAGACTGCATGATGTGGTTGCTGGAGGTGGCACTAACAGGGGTACATATGGAGTGCTTGACCTTTGCAGTGTGTGAGGGTATAGGTGTGAAATGGTGTTAAATGACCCTGAAGCCCCTCAGTCCTCAGGCTCTCCAGCTCCAGGGCAAGGTTTGGGCAAGATGAACAAGCGGTGCTGTATTTTCTTGTCTCTTGTGCCTTCTGAAACATGGCTGGGAAACAGCTAATTGTGTAAGCATAATTCTGCATTTTTAAGATCACAAACTGATCTAGGTCTAATGGATTTGGTCTATCTCTCTACTGACTTAAAGGTTCAAAAAGAAAGACTATCTTTTAAGGTATGTGAACACTTCTGAAGAGGTTTGTGTGGTGTTTAGAACCACCTGGGGATCCCACAGACATTTTAGCCTGGTCCTTCCAGTACTAAAGATGGTGTTAGAGTTTATAGGAGCAATTCAGAGGAGACAGAGCAAGGAAGATGGTGGTCAGCTGCATACACACACAAGAACTTCCCTTCTCAGAAAAAGCTTCTCCTTGACAGTTGTCCTGACTCACAGCTGCTTTGTAGCAGCTCACAGGACAGGAGATTTTGCCTGCTTTCCCACTAACAAAAATGTCACATGCTTATTATTTCTCTCTGGTGGTGCTATTTTATTGAGGGGTAGGTTACCACTGTTCCCCAGTGCAGTGTAGTGAGAGTGGCCCTTATCTCATTTTCCCCCTTTGTGTCAGAAGGATACATGATGTAGGAATACGAATTCAGCACCAACTCAGCATTGCCACTTGTCTTTCCTCCCCATCACCCTCTCTGATGCTCTTGTGTGAGCTATTCTCAGAGCACATAGGCTCTCCAAAGACATGTGGACAGCAGTGCCAGTTATCTGCTGTCTTGGTTATGACTGTGGGAGGTGCTATTTTACTCCTAGCCACAGAAGTCTTTAAGGAGTCTTTTTATAAACAGTGTGCTAGCAACCAAAAAGTGAAAGCAGACGAAGTGGACAAAGCTAGCATTTAAGCCAGACTCACAGGAAAAATAGGAGGGGAGGCTTATGGATGAGCCCATTCTGAACAGGGTCTGGCCCAGAGGACCTTCAGAGGTCCCACCCAAACTGCCAGTCTGAGTATGGAAGGAGGAATGGAGTGAAAATACATCAACATGGTTTTGCAGTGGACAGGTCTAGCTCAGATCTCAGCTTGTCCCAAGAAAAATGAATGAGATCACAGAGACACAGAAACATCCAGATTGGAAAAGTCCCTCAGGGTCACCAAATCCAACCCATAACCCTATTCTACAAGATTCACCTTAAACCATATCCCTAAGCACCACATCCAAACGACCCTTAAACATATCCAGGATCAGCGTCTCAACCACCTCCCTGGGCAGCTCATTCCAGTGCCTGACCACTCTTTCCATGAAAAACTTTTTCCTAATGTCCAGTCTAAACCTACCCAGTCTCAGTTTAAGGCCAGTCCCTCTTGTTCTGTCTCCAATTACTTGTGAGAAGAGACCAGCAGCAGCCTCTCCACAATCTCTCTTCGAGGAGTTGTAGACAGCAATGAGGTTTCCCTTCAGCCTCCTCTTTTCCAAACTAAACAGCCCCAGCTCCCTCATTTGCTTCTCATAAGATTTATTCTCTAGGTCCTTTCCCAGCTTTGTTGCCCTCCTCAGGACCTCCCCAGCACCTCCACATCTCTCCTGTATTGAGGTGCCCCAAACAGAACACAACTGATGCTTCTCATTCTTTAAAAAAAAGGACCCCAGGCTGCCCGGAAGACCACATACTGCTCAGCAGGCATTGATGAGCTGCATTAGTTTCAGGACATAAGCATATAGGAACAGCCATTAAGTGAAAATGCAGGAGGCTTTCAAAGCACCTGAAGTGAACACCTGGTGAAACTCCGTGCCAAGAAGCTCTGTGGGATTTGGTAGTCCCTGGCAATCAGGCAGGGAGAACTCAGTCATTCCCATGTCAAATTAGTGATGATTTGTGACGCTTTCTGGGTCCACCATGAAAACTGTTCACATGTCAGCAGTGCCCATAACAATGAGACTTCCACATCTGTATTTTTACAGTAGAATTTGTAATTCTATCAGGAATTTCAGTCCTTCTGAAACCCATTGCATGAATTAATAAATAATAGTACATTGGAAACTGTAAGACATTCCGCTTCAAATCTAAGAGGACTCTAATCCTTTCATGCTATGAGGATATCTTTTCTGTATTCTCTTTCTTGGGATGTCAAAGATATATTTTTCCAAAGCATTTGAACAATTTGACTGGAACCCAGGGGGAAATTCTGGATGCTTTGTGGTGGAGTAATGAGTCAGAAAGTTTTCTTGCCAGGGATTGAGAAATGCCTGACCTCATTTCTGAGAACACTGCATGCAAGGGGAAGATTTTGCCCTTAGTGGAATTCTAAATGTTTAGCGTAGACCTCTGAGCATAAGGCAATGGCATCTTTGCTCAAAAGAATAGAGAATTTGTGATTAACTTTGTATTTACTTATAGGGGAACACACGGTTTAGGTCAAAATTTAAAACTGATCAATTAAATTAGAATATAACAGTGCAGAGTTTCTGATCACTGTTTATTGAACATATACCTTTGACTTTAGCTGCACCTTTGTATACAGAGTTTTCTCTCTTAAATCATAAGTCTGGAAAAACTGGTGGGGGTCCAACCATTTGCACCAAGGTAGGATTAGCCATATCTATTGCATTTCTGACAAATGGTTACCTTGTTCCTTCTTACAGACCTCCAGCACTGACAGTGCCCCAGGCAATCTATTCCCATTGTCTAATATAAGTTGTCCTTGCACGAAATGTAAACCCAGTGTCTCTCAGCTGCTGAGCTGTAGCTGTAGAGAACAGCAAGCACATATTAGCCCTGTGGCGATATGGACCAGGTTTTGCTGAACTGCCAGCAATTAAAATTTGGGGCATTTGTGGGGGGGTTGGTTGGTTAGTTGGTTTTATCACCCCTGGGTCTCCAATCAAAATGCATGTTCTGTAAGAAGAATTACTACTGGACCTAATTGAAATTATAGATATAATTGGCAATCTTGAATCAATCTCTTCTGCAAAGGATGCCAAATTCTTCAGGTGCACACAAAACCCCTGTGACTGGCAGCTGTTCTTTGGGTGGCAAGCTGAGTGAAATCCCCAGTGGACGTTAAGTAGCTCTGGTTTGCTTTTTTTGCTTTGTATTGCCGTGCTTAAGATTTATCTCACTAACTCCACAAACAGTGTTGTTCACTGAATTCCATTTATTTGCCCCAAAACTGTTTGAACTGAGTACATAAGGGTTCAGCTGCTACCTTATCTTGGTATGTGATCACCAGACACACTCAAATGCGTATAAAATTCTATGGAAAAGTTACCAAAGCTGATAGCTTAGAAAAGTTTTGGGGTTTATGGTGATTGTTCCATCATATTCAACAATGGAAGGCTCCTAAATCTATAAAACTTGTTTTCCTTATTTTTATTTTTAATTTAAGGCTGTGAGTACCACTGTCTTTAATGAAAATCAGTCTTTTTATCCTGGAGACTAATGCAACTCTTGGCCCCAGAGTTTGAACCCTATCTCCCTAGACTGCCAGAGCATTCTCATTTTTCACCCCTGCTGAGAACACAGCTACAGCACATTTCCTAATTTCTATCACATGTTAGCATGCTTTATAAAATGCAATTCTCCCTTTTTAAAATAAAAATAATCAACTAAACCACACTGCAATGAATAGATGTTTTCCACTTTTTTACCTTCCTTGATCAACTCATTTGAGGAGCCAGCAGTTATGTTCACTAAAGCTAGAATTTGTAAGACTTCAGTCAAAAATGTGACTTTTTTATATCTTATTAAATTTCATGTGGGTTATGCAGAAAATAAATTACATGCAACTGTACTACATAAGTACCATTCCTGTAGGTTGTTGGGGTTTTTTTTTTTTTTCACTGAGCAATTTCTGAAAGCAGTATAAATCACAGGCTAAATTCTGCTGCCCTTCCTCCAACCTCGCTTAGCCAAAATCCCATTAAAGTTAACTTTGAGATTTGGCCCCATGACTGGATGAGTATGGGAAAGGCTGTAATTTATAAGGCCATATCCAACCTATTATACTTCTGGAAAATGTGCAGAAATATATTTTTAAGAGACTTTTCTCTCCAAGTTCCTGAAAAAAGCCTGAGTAATTTCAGGGAGGCAATCTGATAGACAGATTTGTATGAATATTTATATAACTAATAACAGAGCCAATACTTCTAAATATTTTCTAAGAATATTCAGTCAAGTAAAACAGTGCATGAGTCTTGGCTGTTTGTCTTCTTTCTATTTACTTTCTTTGAACATCCCCACAGATGAGTTCGTAGGCAGGAGCGTTGAGGAATAATGACAGTATTCACAAAGTGGATTTAAACTTGTAGCTCAGAGCAGCTTCATCAGAAATCTCTCCCAATTTGTGAATAAAAATAATGATTTGTTGCAACTGATATTTAGAAAGACCTCACTTTTGGGTTTTTTTTTTGTTTGTTTGTTTGGGGTTTTTTTGCATAGAGTCTTTCAAATGTAAACAATCTACAGGTGATCTCCAGATAATCTATTGAAAGAGCAATTTCAACTAATCCAAGAAAATGATAAAGCATCTTCAGAATATATGCAAACAGAGAAAGGTTAAATCAATTAAGTAGGTTATTTACTACAAAATACTCATTCAGCCATGGAAGCTAACCCTGAACAGATGTACACTGCTCTGATGTACACTTGTGGTCTATTTGAAGATAAATTAAAAATGCTTCTCTTAATATCAAATAAATACTCTCCAAAATCCTTCTTCAGATCTTCAGTCATCACCACAAACATGTGCAGTGCAGAATTAAACACTGCAAATATATGCATCTTAAAGGTCAGGACCTGAATAAAGAAGTCTGTATTTCTACCATAGGAATTAATAAATTCTGGCATATTCTATACACTTGAGCTCAAGTTCTTCATTAAATAGCTTGAATTTTGATGACTAGGATAAAAACAGTCCAATACAAACTTGAGAACTGCCCTGGAAGGTATTTTCATTGTACCTAGGGTCCCTACTCTGAAATACTGCCAGGCTCTTCTCCAGAAAGACACCTTTTATCTGGTTGATTCCCCACGGCTGGGCAGACTCAGGTGAGGGTCTCCATTTTACCTCCTCACAGTTTTGAGTAAGTAATGAAAGACAGCCTGGGGGAATGTATTGTTTAGGTCCATTTTTTCTCCCTGTTTACCTACCCGTTTCCCTATTTCCATCAAGGAGAAGATTTGTTGTTGTTATCTGAATAGGCAGTGTGGACACGTTTATAGGACATGCGGAAAACCTGGCATTGATTTTAAGAGTCTCTTAAAGCCACTAACAGTAAAGCACAGTATAGATATTAGAATGTTGAATTAGAAATTAGAATGTTGAAACAACATTTACTACCAACTAGACATGGAAATTTTACATTCTTCTAAGCTTCAAGTGCTTGCACATGTATGTGTGAACCATATCCTTAAATGTGCACATGGTCTGCAATTGTCTGAACACCCAAAACTTGCCAGATGGTGCTGGTTATTATATTTTACAAGCAGTAATATGTTGGATTGGTGTTAATATGTTCTGATTAAATCTGCTGCTGATTAGTGGATCATCACTTTGAACAACAAGAAATTATATTTCACTGGGTTTTATTACACTGATTGGCATTCGGTTTATCAACCGTGGCACCCATGGGAATTATCAGAGCTAATTGATTTCTAATGAGGATATATTGAGTACACAGATGTAAGAAAATTCAACCATTTTTAGTCTGATTTTAAGACAAGCAAACATGAAACTATGAAAAGGAGACATCCAGATCCCTTAAATTCTACACAAGTGTGTTGACCTTTTACTTTAGATTGATCTGCCTGTATAAATGTATCTTTACTTCTGAGGGCTTTTCCTCTGATTCTGATTGAAGATTTGAAGAACTGTCTTTTTTTTTTTTTTTCCCTATTTTTTTTAAGTTTAACACACTGCTTTTTTCATCAAAAAAAATATTTCCTAATGGGAGAAATAATTGTTTTAGTTTTATGTTGTACAGCTTCTGGGATAAGAAAAGAATGATCTTAAATAACACTGTTATTAGTTTTAAATGCATCAGTAAAAAAAAAGGAATCAAGGGCATAAAACATAAAAGTTTAAAAAGAAATTAAATCAATTAAAAACCTCCTCAGTGTTTTCACTTGAAATCTCATGTATCAGCCTTCCCTTGCCTGTGGGTACCAAGATGAAACTTTCAACTAATTTTGCAGGTTTTAATGTAAGATTACTGGGTTTGGGTTCAAGATTCTATTATAGCCCTACTATCTGGTTCTCACATACTGATATCATCAGTGCCATTGGCCCTAATTCAAGAAACCACTTACATATGTGTGTAAA
Organism: Eubucco bourcierii; assembly: GCA_013396675.1. Lineage (NCBI taxonomy): Eukaryota > Metazoa > Chordata > Aves > Piciformes > Ramphastidae > Eubucco > Eubucco bourcierii. The sequence goes on along the minus strand of VWZE01006839.1, from coordinate 908,538 downwards.
TCCCACTGACATCCATAAAAGGTTGCACTTTCTTGAATCAGGGGCTGCTGTCATCACAAAATTAAACATGGGAATAGAATTATAGTCAAGGCTTTCATATGTAACCTGAAAACCACAAGCATTATGTGTAGATTCCTGCTCGCGTTTTGCTCGATGCTTTCCCAGCTAGCCTGCAGGTCAGTATAGGGATGCAGCATCCTCACACCACTGAACTTCCCTGCCTTTCCTTCACGTGTTCACTCTCCCTTTCTCTCTCTCTCTCCCTCTTTGTCAGATGAATTTGTTGTTTTGTAAGCCACGGTCTCAATTTTGCTTTAACACTTTCTGAAAGCTCTTGTTGTAGGCTCAGGATCATTTCTTGTGTGCCAGTATTTTCTTTTAATGCTCTCACTCCTTTTAAGGCCTGCTAATGAAGGCTGAAGTGTTTCTACTTAATAAACTCAGAAGGATCTTTTTGGCCATACTCTAGTTGGAAACTAAGTTGAGGGTTTCTTAGGAGCACATGCTCCAGAAGCAAGCACATATACTCCATCTTTAGGGAATTGCTGGCTGTCTTAACACCTCTCAAACATGACTCATGCTAAAGCACTTTTGAAATCAGTCTGTCCTTGTGCTGTTCACCAACCTCCCCAGCCTGTGCAGGGGCAGCAGGAGTGGCTTATTGGTATGAATAATTTATGGAAGGGGTAAAGCATTTTTAAGTCTTCCTATGTTCACCCATTAAGTGCAGTTCAAAACCCACAGGAATGCACAGAATGTGGGGACTTTACTGGGCTCCAGGAGCCTTAAAGGAAAAGTAACTTACCCTCATGTGCCAACGCTGCAAGTAAAATCACTTAAGAGAACTCTGGTTCCAATGCAGCACTTCAAATGGAGAGTCTTAAGACACTTAATATTTCTTAATTATTTTAGTACTATAGTGCTGACCATAAGATAGATGCCAAATTGGCAGCACAGTTATTACCTGGATGCTAAAGTTCACCTCTACAGATGGATGTGCTTGCAGCATGTGCTCATTACAGCAGACATTTCTAAACACATTTTGTCTCAGATTCTCCTCTTTATAGTATTACAAGAGCCATTATGAATAAAATTAGTTTATTATACATTGATAAGATGCTTATAAAGCAGAGAGTAATGTTTATTTTTATGAATCCTTACCTCTCCTCATAAAAGTTTATCTTTGCAGTAAAATAGGAACTTGATTGTCCTATATACAAATGGATGCAGTTTATTAGAACACTCACAATCCATAGTTAAATATGGTTCTGCTACGGCATTTAGCCATTAGTTAATACTACATAAGTGATGGGAAAAGGTAAAAATAGTCTCCTAGTATGCTGACAGAGCCTGTGACATGTTTCCAGGTGGACTGTGTTGTTTGATGACTGGATGTGGCACTTGGTGGCATGGTTTAGCTGATGTCATGGTCTTAGGTCATAGGCTGGACTTGATGGCTTCAGAGGCCTTTTCCAGCCTCAATGATTCTGTGATTCTGTTTCATGGTGAGAGGAAGGGTAAATACTCTTAAAAGTGACTAGCCAGAGATTAAGCATAAGGGAAAAAAAACAACCACAAATTCATGAGGAAAGTTCAGAGTTGACAGTCCTCACCAAACTACTAGAAGATGCACAGTTGCTATAGACCAAGAGGTCTTTCAAAGGTGGCATGTTGCTGGTATCAAGAAGTGCTGGTGTTGGCACTGGGCAAATGCTTTCAACAGAGCTGTAGTGCACCTGGAAAGTCTGAGCAGCCCATAGCTAATACAGCTGGGGGATGGCTCAGGCACAGAAAGTTGTAATGGGCAGACAGGATTTGTAAGAAGAGGGAGCCTGCTCAATTCAGATGAAATTTTCTAGACAATTAGCCACAAACCTGATGTGTCTTAATAGGGCAAAAGAAAATACAGAACAACTTTCATGATGTTGAAATAAAGGACCATCACGGACACCAAATCAACCCCCTTGGGCAGATTTCCAGTTCTGCTATAAATATGAGCATGATAGACTCTTTCAAAAAGTAGCATTTAGACTCTAGGAAAGATAATTTATTTCTGAATCTTAACCCTGCAACAGTCAGAAACCTGTCTTAACTTTGGAAAAGCCATCTGAAATGCTGCTCCCCATGCTCTCCAAAAAGTATCACCCCAGGGCAGAAACAAGACTTAGAAAATTTCAGCCTAGTGGCTCTGCAATTGGTAAAATCATAAGATCTCATAAAAGGAATAGCCAAACCAACCACTAAAGGTGTCAAGAGACAGACCTGAAGAACTCTTCAGTGCAAAGCCAATTACCAAGCAGTCAGAAAACTCTGGAGTTTATATTATTTGCTGTATGTGGTCTTCAAACAGATGATGACACATTTCTCTTGTTCCTTCTCATTCAACTACCACTGGATCCAGAGCCCAGAAGGAGCAGCATTCAACTAGTCAGCACTTTTTTTTTTTTTTTCAGGGGAAATGTGATGGGAGTCCAAGGTGGGAAAGACAAATTTTCCACTTGCCTTGTCTTTTGAATGCCCCTTGAATATCCAAAGAAGTGAAAGAAAATGAATTTTCTAAAGCATTCACTTGAGCCAGGCATTGATAATACCAAACTGGTAAGGCACAGCAAAGTTAAAGGCATCATAAAGCATTAATACAGGGAAGTCTGAGGAACTATAGCAGCAGTGAAGTTAGTATTAAAAAAATTTAAAGCTTTAAAAAATAATCTGAAAAACAACAGAAGCTTACTTATTAAGAAGTACACTTGAACTTTCTGACTTGCAGTGGTTTTTGGTGGAAAAGAAATTTTCCTTGCTGTTTTAATAGTCACACAAAAACATGTTTATAGCTAAAAATAAGATTTTATGAACACTCTATTTTATAAAGTGGAATAACATTTTTTCATAGAACAAAACGTGTTTGACAGTGTCTACTTTCCAGTCAATATTTTGGTTTTGTAAAGAAAGAAAAGTGGTTGAGAATTTTTCAACAGCTTCTTGAATCCCATTAGCCTTGGCTGCCATTCTTAAAGGAAGTGCGTGAGGAAATTCATGCATTTAGAGAGGTGCAGCTCTGTAGCTAAATCTGGTACTTTGCTGGGTTAATGACCATACACTGAATGCCAACAGGAAGGATGCTACCGTGTTACCTTTTGACCTTACTGGAAGAAATACACTGGAGAGTGTGTTTGAGGTTAGGCAGCCCCCACTACTGCAAGGGGAATATACACCTTGGAAGATATGCTTGGCATCAAAACAGCTTTATGAACAAAAGCTGTTTCCCTGTAGAGGTACCTCTGATTCCAGATCTTTTGTTGTGAAGGTCTTTGTTCCTCTGTTGTGACACGGAAATAGTTAACAGCAAACTTTTGAAATGAGATTTGAAAAGCTTGATGAAAGAGCCTGATGTTTTGCCTGATTTTTCTTTTCTTTTCCTCTGTAGACAAAGGCCTTGAAGGCTGAGGGCTGAAAAGCTTATTATCACCAGAAAAAAATGTAAGTAAACAAGGCATTACAATAATGAATTCTCCAGTACGTGACACCAAGGCAAGAACTAGCTCAGTGCAGCAAGCAGTGCAAGATTTGACTCTGTCTTGGCAGTTTTTCAAAAATGATAACAACAAAAGGTTTTGTTGCTTCAGACATGTAAATCAAAAGGCTATTTCAGCACTAAAAATGATACTGAGAGTTTCTAGCTATTGATCCCAAACCAGCATTCAAAAATAGACATTAAAACTAAGAAGCTACAATCTTACAAGTCATGCACGATCAAACCTAAAGAACTAAAAAAGATTGCATTTTTAAAGCCCATTTGAAATTAGGTTGGAAATAACTGCCCTTATCCACAGGAGGAGGATTTCTGGTATTCAAAGTTAAGATGTGATCAAAAGGAATAATCCAAAAATTATACCAAGAGTATATTTCAAAACCTGCACTTGAAATGGTCTGAAATTCCTCAGTCTAGATCCTAAATAACCAGCCAATACAGAGGCCATGCACACAAGTAGTTTGGACTATAAGGACAGTGAGAATTTTATTTGTGGGAAGAGCAAATGTGCATAAGTGAAATGTGAAGATGGTGAAATTTGATATTTAGGCTTTTTATAGTGCATTAACAAGCTGTGCAAATGAGCCTAAAAGCAAATAAACCCAACAGCTTGGCCAAACTGGTACAGTAGAGATTTGGCAGAGCAGAAGGGATCAGCTCGAACCTTCATCTACTGATAGAACTTAAAGCTGCTTCAAACTCCCAAAGCAAGAAAGAACATCCAAATATGTGAGCAATGCCCAACAAATCGAATCAGTGCAGAAATGAATGCACAGCACAGTGACCTGCTAAGGGTGAACTGACTCTTTTGCACTGAGTGAGGGAGGACAAGAGCCCTTGCTGCATCAGGGAGGGGGAGCTGCTAATGCCACTGACAGCAGAGCACTGCTGATTTATCTGGGGCATCCTGTGGGAACGAGCAGTGTCGCTTCGAGAGACATATCCAAGTAGCAGGCAGGATTGGACTAGGCACTTCTTCCTTTCCTTACCTAAGTCCTAACTACATGCTAATATAAAAAACCTGACACCAAAACCAACCAACAAACCAAACAAAGGAGCAAAAGAGGCATGTGAAATACAGACACAGGTGGTGCAGGTTGAATTCACATTTTGCCACCCATCTAACTGAGGTCAGCACCTCAGCACCATGCCTAGTGAGCCCTGGTGCTGCACCACTGAGGCCCCTTTTCTCTCACATTAAACTGAACAAATGTGACGTTCTCAGCTACAGAATGAACTTCCCTTTGGGATTTGCCCTTTGAGAAGTTTGTCAGAACTGGGCTTGTAGAGTGAGAGCACAGGAAGTTCAAGCAGCAAAACCACCACAAAGCTCAGTTCCTGAGTTGGTGTGCTTCTGCATCAAACTTCCTCACAAAGACAAGCCCACAAGCCTGATGCCCAAAAGGGCAGTATGGAAAAGACAGGCTTGCCTCTGAAAGGTGCTTTTAGGATATGACTTAGACTGGGAAGAATAGCATGGGCAAATATGACCTTTGGAGTAGAATGCAACACAGGGTGTGATGGTGGTCACTTTCCTAACGTGCAGAATGCAACACAGGGTGTGATGGTGGTCACCTTTCTAATGTGCAGTAGAAAGCAGTACCACTCCATGAGGAGGCAAGGAAAATCATCTTTCTTTTATTGATTGTCACCAAAGAGTCAGTAGCCAGGCTGTGATGTGAATTTGGCAATGTTAAAGAAGGGATTTGGAGCATGGGAAAAACTTTTCCTCTTTGCAGGATCGGGTCAGTCTTTGATGCAGGCTTGGATGGATGTTAGGCTACATACATTTCTGCACAGCTCAGGTGAGCCCAGGGCAAATAATCCCCAAAGCAGTGACAAGCAGTCCAAGCTTGCTCCAGGACCAGAGGTGGTAATAACACATCACAAAGACAATAATAAGTCTCACTACAAGCTCAGAAATTTCTTTATGTTGTTGCATGCTCTGCTACAGCTACAGGTAGTTTTGAGCAGAGAACAGTCTGAACATGTTTCTGGATTACTGCTTATTGTTATTCCCTAAAGAGACAAGACCTTTCAGTAACAGAGGCACCTACACTGCACCAAAGAAAGAAAGAAAGAAAAAAAGAAAAAAACCCACAAAGCCTCCCTTCACCTCTTTAAGATCTATAGTAATCATATGTGCCAGAGTGGAGCTGAAACCTGGACTCCCCAGGGAAATCCCCACTTTTCTAAAGGTCTGCCCCGCTTCAGCATGTGGAGCTGAGCAGCTGCAAAAGCAGCTCTCACTTTCAACTAGTACCAAAACTGGAATCCAGATCAAATATTTGGTTCATGATCTGTCCCTGCTAGCCCAGCTCTGCTGAAGGCAAGAAAAGTTCATTTCAGTTAAAGCTCTGGCTCAGGGTATATAAATGAACTAAATAAAGTGTCAGAAACCATGATCTTTTTCAATGATAAATAGTCCGCTTTGGATTTTTCACTGATTCCATTTTATAAATCATTTTAATGTGTATGTGAGGTAATATTTTCACACCAGTCCAAGCTGGCTGGTGCTGACTGTTTCAATGTGTATATAGATAGAAATAAGGAAGAGCTACAGAGGCAAAGGGAATGGTGTAAACATTTGCACTGTGAAACAAAACTTGATCATTTGCTGAAACATATAATTAGGTATTAATACTTCATAATGTGTATACATCTATCTGAAAAACAGCAAATAACAGCTCTCCTGCTATTACCATAGAGGCCTAATCATATACCCCCCCTCCCACAGACAAAAGTTACTGCCATGAACTTGAATACTCTTGTTTAAATAGTATGCAAGGGGAAAAAAAAAATCCTAATTTTCCATCTGGACCTGTTTAGTCAGGAGTATTCAGTATCCAGCACACTTACTGGGATTACATGTGATCATGCAACTTCCAGCAGTGGAGGCTACCTAAGCTTCCTGCTTTATCAGCACATCTGCAGAAAATTTATGGTGGTTGTATTACAAAAGTTGTTGCATTAGCCATTGGGCTGGTATATGTTTTTTTTTCTTGACACTAAATAGTTCCTCTATACTTTGCTACTTTCCACATACATAATTAATTCCCAATGGATTTCAATGATTTTATTGATGATATCAAAATGCCTTATATACCTAGAAGCTGAACACAGCATTTTTATTAAATTACTGCCCTGAGATTACAACACAGGTAGTGGACTACAGCTCCCAGGTACATTCCACACTGTTCATGTTTAGGAGGTCACAAAACCATCAAAGTGCTACTGTAAAAGTCAGGAAGGCTGAGTGGGAGGGGAGGATGGTGAGGATTGGGGTGCACCATACTGAGAACAACCAGATCAGGCTAGACAAACTGCAGTGAATTCCACAGGCCTTGAAGAGTTACTACATGTGATTTATCCAGAGAAGGCACTGCTATGCAGGAATGAGAGATAACATGATATGAAGAGCAACTGCATCACAGATTAATTTATTTCTTTGTGAAAAGGAAGGAAGCTCTGTAAAGTTGTCACTGGATAATTTAGTCCTGATAGGAAAGTGTAGATTTTAGGCTCAGTATTACATGTGCCAGGTTGTTTACCTGTACAAGTTATTGCCCTTTAATTTCCAGCCTGGCAACGGACACATGAGAGATAGGAGCCTTGCTGAGCATTATGCCCAAATCACAAATTGTAGTGATTTTCTGGTTTTTCACTGCAAACCTGTTCCTAGAAACATTTTCCCATAGTGGGAAGCTCATTTGGCTCACAGCAAACACTCCCTTCCACCAGGTTCATCTGGTGCCTCTTTAGGTACCATCTAGAGCTCTATATTTCATGCCTAATATGAACACACCTGATGGGTGCACTCTCTGTTGACTTGGTCCAGTGCTTGGTCTGCTAATTCTGACTACCTTAGATGGTAGCAATGTTTTTTTTCTATTTTGCTCAGCCTCTCTTTTCATTTCTTATTGGCCAGGGCCTTAAATTACACCTGTCTACTTCACACATCCTGTTGGGTTACTGCATCTAAGAAATTAAATCCCTACTAACTAGACCAGGTGTTGTACTTGAATCAGTTAAAAATATTAACATTAAAAGAATATTGATCCTGACATAATAAAGCAGAAATAAAGGAGGACTATGCTTGAGGAGATACAGTGATGCTGATAGTGACTCCTTTGTAGAAAATAAGCCTGTTTGGCAAAGTCAGGTCAGAAGAGATGAGGATTAAAAATATCAAGACTAAAAAAGGAATGAACTAGTGCAGGCAGGACTGACCACACTACAAGATCAGGCTGGTGCAGCCAATCCTACAACACATACTAATGCACTTAGATCTAGTCTGCCTGGGAATACATTCCCTTTCCTTAACAATGCAGCCTGTATTAATGTTTGGATATTAAAGTATTAATGGGTAGATAACAAAGATCTACATGCCTTGCAACAGCAATCCTCTGCAGCTGAACATCTGTGATTGCTGAGGTCCTCACCTGCAGGGCAAAAAGGTCCTCACTTTCTCATTCCTTAACAGCAAAAGCATGTAGAAGATTTAGCACCAATTGGCTATTCATCTACTAATGGTTTTCACATAGGCTAAGTAGAATTTTGGTGCTGGGCTTCTTTCTGTTACATTTGTAAACTTATGCTGCTCTTTCTTTCTGTGTTTTTGTTATACAAATTGATTTGCAGCAGTCTGTTACTAATGGTTTTGGTCAACTTCTGAAGTCAGTGCTTTGCAATGCTTTATTTTTTCAGGCACTGGATCCTGCATCACTGCCTGTAATTCCCAGCTCAGGTTTGGAAATCTTCTGTCCCTTCTGGGAACATCTGTTTACTGACTCTTAAAGTTTATAATCTTGTGCCTCAGATCTCTGGGGTGGCAGGGTGGCATGGGCAGGTGCTGCAACTTTCAGCACTACATTATTGAAGGGCTCACCACGTAACTACCCACTAATCCCAGCAAAGGTCTTCTAGCAAACCCTACTATCTAGGCAGTCTGGGATAGCTGAGCTGGATGCCGCCAACTTTCAGGGTGTCAGATAACTCAAACATCAGAGGACCTTCAGCCAAGAGTATAACAAATACTGGTTTGTTATTTTTTTTCCACTCCAACTCCTTAGGTTTATCCAAAAAGAACTCTGCAGACATTTTTACTTCTAGAATCAATTTATGGGTTCAACTCATCAAGAAATAAAGAATAGGTGTCCTACCAACAATTCACTACTGCAGTAAATTACATTTGTTAAAATTAGAAACTTGTTGAATAAAGCCTTGATGATAATTGCTAAAGTTGAGTATTTATGGTAAAGTGACACAGACTTACTCATTAGAAAGGCAGAATTCAGCATTTTCAGAGTGTTGCTTTTCACTGACTATTGAAATTCAATATGCTATCACTGGAATTATTTATTGATCTATTTAAGTTTTACAGACCATTGCCATATACTTGTTAATATTTGAAAAGCAAAAGCAAAACAGCTATCTTTTATGTTCAGTCCATCTTGTACTATGACACATTTCCTGAACTATGAGCAATAAATTCCATGTTTGCTACGTGGTTTTGCAAAACTATAAAATCTATGAATGCATCAAGAATAAAATTTAATAACACAGATGATGCCCAGACATTCCTTTCCCACTGAAACTCCTAAGGGCTGACTTGCAGAGGAATCTAGATGTGCATTTCCCACTGATTTCAGTAAAAGCTATGAATAAATCCTTAAAGTAACTTAGTCACTGAAATATCTTATTCATAGATGATTGCCATCTAATACCATCTCCATTCCTGATTTAGGAGCCTGTGGGAGCAGAGAGCACTTTTGGAGCAAGAGAAAGCTGCTTTTCCAGTTAAAATTGAGGTTTAGAGGAGAGGACAAGCTCCAGGAGCCAAAGTGGCTGACTCACCTGCATTTGGGCACCTAATTCTGATCAGGTGTGCTCCTCCAACAGGATCCTGTGGGTGAGTGCACTTTGGACTCTTCTGACAAGAGAAATTGGATAGTTGGTTATAAAAGAATAATAATCACAAAGTCTGTATCATTCACTGGTTTGCTAAAGGTACAAACAATTTGTCTCTCTTTGCTCTGGGACGCTTCTCTCTTTGCTTCACTCTAATCTCTTCCACTAACCTTGGCTACCAGATATCAAGTAAGCCTTGCTGGTTGTTTTATGTCTGGGAGAGAAGAGAGAGAGGGTGGCCCCTTCTGGGCTTCTTTTGTTTGTCTGGGAGGGAACTTGGATTTCTGTATTATTTCTCAATTGTATATAATTGTAAATATGCTGTGTATATGTGCTTGTAAATTTAGCTTTGCTGTAATTACAGCTTTATCTTACTTCCAAGCCCTCTGAGCTGGTCTGGTAAATTTCTGTTAGGCGGGGTTGAAGTTCCCAACCCACTACAGTGAGAGGCATCCTACAGCCACGCTTTGCCCCTGTTAATAGCAAAAAATCTAATTAACATCTTCCATCTCTTTGGTCAGTTTAGTATTAAATTTTTCACCTGCCCCACTGGTGTGGTTCCACTTCACACAGTTCCCTCAGAAACAAAACCAGGCAGAGCATACAGAATGCTGGTTAGTTAACAGGAACAGAATATCCCTGCTCCAAGGGATAGCTTTTATTTATTCATAATGGACTACCTCTAGGAAAAGATATTTGGAAAGGACAGAGTAACCAAGTAACTTGACCACTGAGGATCTGGGAGAGATGAATGTAAGGACATTTCTCAGCTATACAGAAGCAGCATCTGAGTCTTGATCCTTCATCTCCCTGATGGATGTTCTAACTGCTTAACTCCTCTGGACATATGCACACAGTCTCTCCCCCACTCATTCCCTCTCCCTCCTTCTGTTTCATGCTTCAAGCCCACCCACTGACTGCCCTCCTGTTTCTTTGCACAGATTGAGATGTTGGCTTTGGCTCTGGGCAGCAGCAATAGCAAACCATATGTAAGTTTCTATATGCTAAAGAAGGCAAACACTTTCTTCTCGGTGTACCTGGTCCAAGAAGGAATGAAATTGGAATGAATACATGATATAATTTGCACTCTAAAACTACTAATAGTGAAGTCTTGCCCTAAAATCTGTAGCAATTTCATCAAATGCAATTTTATTATTTCAGAAAGAATTGCTAGAGCTACCCTGCATTATTTTCTTGCAACTCTTAATAGAAACAGTAAACAAACAGACAAACAAAACAAAAATCAAAGAGCTGAAAGACAGATATAAATGGCAATGTTTAGAAAAGAAAAAAATGAAGTTTCACAGTCCACTACCTACAGTCAACTAGGACAGGCTTGGACTAGGACAACTAAGTTGCCACTTTTTGTGACTTCAGAGAGGTGGTTTTTCAGGGCAAAAGCTAGGATAAGTGGAAAGGGAAGATGTATGTTTATGGCTAAAATGTTGGAACAAAAGAACAGCTTTATTTGTTTATTTGTTTATACTTCCTCAACCTATTCAGATATTTTATCAAAGGTGTGATACTATGTAAAAGCAGCTGTTCATACACAGGGTCTATGTTATGTATCATCCTTGTAGTATTAAATGAGCAAACTAGAGAAGAAAAAAAAATAGCTTCTATGTAAAAGATTTCCTACATTGACTAATGATGCATTACAGACCATCAGTATTAGACTTGCTTGGAGCTGAAGAAGAAGATCTTTGGACATGTATAAAAGAGAGGTTAAGCATTTCAGGTCTAAATCTGGTACTAAATGGCAAAGATAAAATCTTGCAGGAGAAAATGAGAGATGAGTCAGTGTTATCCACCTGGGTGGGTTTTCACCATCATTTGCTTTCCCTCAGCCCTGGTGCTCAGTGAGGACAAGGTAAGCAATATAGCGGCACTTACTTTCACTCATGAGGCTTCACATTGGGACTGTGCTCAGCAGCTGGGCTGGGCAAGACAGTCAGCTAGGCTATGGCCAAAGCAGCTTCCCCTGAAACCCAAAGCAGGAACAGCCAGGTACAGGCTGAGCTGTTCTCTAAACCTGTAACACAACCACTCGTCACAGCCTCCAGGTAAGTCTGCTTAGCTACAAAATCACCAGAATTTAGTCCTCAGTATTTTAAAGTCTCACAGTTAACAGCAAATCTTTTCCTGTACCAAGAAAAAAAAACATTTTCACTCATCAGTCAATAAACATTTTGAAGCACTGCAAAAGCTAAACAGGAGAGCTCTAAAGGCTTGGGAATACTAAGCCCCGATTGATTAGAATTAATCATTTCTAATGAAAGAAGCAATTGCTTCATTCATGCTTCAGAGTCTTGCAGGATTTCATGAGGTATTTGAAAGATGAAGGTTTTAAGCAAAAATACGACATTTAAAAAATGTACAACTCGACATAGTGGTTTGCAGCTAAGGAGCCTGAATTAGCCAAGCAGACACTCTCCCTTTCTGCCATTTCCTTTGTGAAGCTGTATTCCCTTTGGTGGGTCAGGTTTTGTGTTAATGCATTTTAATGTTGTGGCCCATCACAAATATTGTAAGACTGGGCTGAACTGCTGGAAGGGAAGAGTGTTGGTTTTGTGCCACGGCTTGCAATAGATGTGCCTTTGTGTAAAGCAGTAAAAATCGGTAGAGAGGGGATACAACTAGCAGTAAAAAGAAAAATGTTGAGACTCTCTCTCTTAAAATACATCCTGCAGTTTAGCTATAAAGCTCCTTATTTTTAGAAAACCAGTAGAATTGTTCAGGCTCTGCCCCTGCAGTTTCAGTAGCAGTCTAGTGCTTTAAAACCTTGACCTTGAAAAGAAAGCGTTTACATTGTAAATGTACTGGCAGTATGTAGACTATTCTATGACTGAGTATCCAACTGTGGCAAAAAGTTCAGAAGCAGGTTTTCTTTATTCTGAAAGGCCTAATCCATGGGGCTTTTTTAGTGGTAAAAGCACTTGGCACTAATTGTGACTTAGTTCTAGCAGTGAACCTGTATAATTCTCAAATTTCACACAGCCAATTAATTCCCATGAATGTCAGGAATCATGGACTCTGATAGGTGTTGATATGCAGCATTTTTTTTCATGCTTAGAATTTCTGCAAATATAAAGGACCTCTCAAAGCTGGTTCTTGTGTCTAAAATGCACTATAGTTTCATAGCTTGGGATCATATACAAGCTTATGATGATCAGAGTACGTAGAGACAGAAGAAAACAATCTGTGGAGGTAACACAAGGATGAAGTGTGGCACAGGTGGGATGTGCAGCAGCTCCTGCTATTGAGCCTGCCTTTCTGAGGAAGCAGGATGGAGAAGGGGAAAGGCACAGCTGCAGGGACACCCTGCATCAGGTCAGTTCACAGCAAATCTTTCATCAGAAGTCTCACCTTTGAGAATCTCTTTCCCCACCTCATCACAAAGTTATCAGGTTTTCCACTGTGGTATAGAGGCCATGGTCACAACCCTACAGTTTAGGGAGACATCTCTGGGTCTTGAAGCAGAGATTCAGCATTTTAATTATGTACCAAAAAAAAAAAAAAAAAAAAAAAAAAAAAAAAAAAAAAAAGTGAGCTCACCTCCAAACTTTCAGCTTTCATCCTTTCAAAAAGAGCATTAATAAACAAAATAAACAAATCTGCTAATTCATGCTGAAATTAAACCGGTCATTTAAAGAAATTCAGCATCTGTTCCTTGTCCTGAATAATCTTAAAGTAACAGTCTCTCAACTCTCCACATAGTTAAAATTAATTGAAAACTCATGCACAAGCTGTACTTTATAAAAATAGGCTGTAATTAAGTTAATAATTATTGTTTTATCTAATTGTAATTATTAAGGATCCAAAGAGAGTTGGGTCAATAGTTCAGTTAACTCTACAAAGGTGCTAGATCAGAGATGTAGCCCATCACCATCCTCCTCTACAGCTGGTCTTCACCAAACAAGTCTGCTAGATCTGACAGTGATTCAGTGGTAGGAGGTAGATTTGGCATGGCAAGAGCCTACAGTATTAATATGTTTTTTGACACAAGTATCACCAGCTGAAGCTGGCATAGATGACTGAAAGGTCTCCTCCTGTCATTGTTGCCTCAGCTCAGCAGCATATTGCAAAGGCCTATCAGGGAAAATGAAGCAGCAGTAGGAGGTCCTTTCAGTTGCAGTGGCACCACAACTGCTATTTAATGGAGGCTGTTGGTGGGCAAGAACTGGAAAGTTCATTAGCTGGTCATGTCCTGCTATATTGAATGATGTAGCTGATGAAAATACTAAGAACAAAATCCCTCCAGTTGTGGGCACATTCCATTAACCTGCACTAAAACTGATACAAACATGACTTTCTAGAGCAGTCCCATGAAAATTTGAGAATGGGACGCCCTGGGAAAAGTGACTGAGGCAGCAGGCAGTGCCACAAGGGCTCTCATGCCATGCAAACATCCTCAGCACAATGTGTTATGCTTCCCAAGTTCATAATTGCTGCAGACCTCACATCACAGCTCGACAGTTTAATACAGTGCTGCTTATAGTCCGCTGTCAATGGCAGCTTGATAGTTATGTCCAGGGACTCCATTTGACAAGATAAATAATCAGGTCACTGCATACTGCTTGTTACACATTCAACTGAATCCCACCTGCAAGAATTCATCAAATGGAGCCAACAGGACAATGTCTTTCTAGCATCTGATATCCTGAAACAAAACAGTGTCATCTCAAAGGTCCTGATTCTTCTTCAGCATATCCATCAAGCAGTCAATATCTACACTGACTCAAACAAATGATTGCCTTGCCAGATAAAACCACCTTGTTAGCAGGGAAAGTACAAAATAGCTATATACATTTTTAGGGTGTTATAAACCACATCAGTCACTTTGGAATTTCATTCTAAAGGATATCTTGCATAAAGGTAGTACTTGGTTCCTTTGGTTGTGTGATCTCGGTAAAATAGCTGATTCTTTATGCTCTTCAAGTAGATAAAACTACAGAGGTCTGTGTCCTGCACTTGAAGACAGTGTTTAAGGGTTAATAACCTTTTCTTCCCTTAGATATTGTTATTTGTAGGAGTTCTTCTGCAGAAAATCTCATGGAGATTGTAGGAAGCTTGTCTTTCAAAATGATTGCTTTCTCCTAAGTGGAAGTGAAGTCTCATTATGACACTGCATCTTCTTGAATAAGTGGTCATATGAGTAAAATACAGCCCACTACACTCCCTAACCTGCCTCTCTGAAAGCATATTTATGGAGACAGATGATTACAGCTGAGGTCTAAATGTCCACAGTACGCAAAACACAGGCTGCCCAATGAGTTCCAGCTCCCTTGGTAGCATGTGGTATGACACACTGGATGAGTACCTTTCTAGGAAATCTGCATTCTGCAGGCTGCCAGTCAGACCATGGCATCAGCATGGCAAAAGCAATGAAAACAGCAGCCTAGGCACCCTGCAACCCAATCTGCAAACACCTCTAGCACATACCCAGCCCAGTGTACCCAGTGATGGAGGAACCCAGAAATCCAGTCTGATCCTGCTCTTCCCTGGCTGCTTTGAGGCTTGTGGTGCTGGTGTGAAGACAGTTTAATGATGAAAAAGCAGAGCAGAAGCAGCCCATATCCACAGGGGCATTTTGAGAAGAACAGCACGCTGCCATTGTTCTTCCTGCAGCTGAGATCACAGGCTTCTCTTAAGGAAACTAGCTGCTGGCTATGTTCTTAATGGGAGCACTATGATGACACAAAAAGGAAAAAGAAAAAAAATTCTATTTTTAGGCAAACATTTGAATCTGGAAGGAGAAACACAAAAATGTCCCTCACTGGAATAATTTTATTCAGTAATGTCATACAGCAGAGCTGAGGTTCCTTGGATGCCATTTCTGAGCTGTTTTCATGCTATTTTCTATGTAATTTCACCTTCCTTTGGAATTGTAGGTATTATTTATGTTTGATTTGGGGATAATTTTTGATTTTTCCTGCAGATTTCTTGTTTAGCTTCAGGTTAAGTTGAACTCCATTTCAATGTAGTTGTTTTTTATTTTGACACAGAATATTTTCTGCATTTAAGCATCTACGATTAGTCTCACACAAGTCCTAGAAGACAGAGTAAATAGGTCATCTCATCTATTCTTCTGCCTCAAGGGAGAATCAACTATACCTATGTCATCTCTGACAGATATTTGTCCAACTTCTAAACAGCTCTAATGATCAAATTTCCACGTTCTCCCTATCTACTCCAATGCTTAGATACCTTCTCAAAATTGAAATTGGTGCAAGATTATCAAGAACGAAACTGTGCTGCCATCTTTTGCAGTGGAGTCTTATAAGTTAATGTGAAATGACATCTTAATGTACCAATGAACAACTGTGTCTAGCAGTTTGCTCAGGATGGGTGCCCTCCCATTCACACAACAAAAGACAGATATCATTAACCTTCCAGCTCCACAAGCAATTGCAAACCCACTCTCTTCATGTCAGCTTTCCTGATTCCAGGAGCAGACAATGCATATCTGAACTATCCACATGTCTTTTGAGGTATTTCAGTAGGTCTTTACTAGAGAGGTTAAGTGTTTATGCGGGAGACAATCTAGTGCTATAACTATACTGTAAGTATTCGCATGGACACATATCTCCCAACTTCAGGTACTTGCTGTTTCAGTCATGTTCTCTAGCTGAACTAGATTTGAGACCTTTTGTACCTGGAACTGACTCCACTGTTGCACACAGTGTAGAGCCTGTGAGAGCGGGACAGCTTATGCCAGACTCACTTTGTCTGCTTTTGCCATCTCCCAGTTGCTCACCCCAACCTGCTCTCCTGTATGGCCATACTCTGGCTGTGAGCTCCTAGGGGAAAACTGTCTTTTTGTCACACATTGGTACGTCTTGTTGAGCAATGCCTTCATCCTTTCACAGTGCTGGTGATAAATACTAACAAACCACAACTAAATTCAGAATAATGGCAGTATATCATCAAAAGCTGTTCCAGTAATAATAGTAACAAACAGGCATGGATACTCATGTAAATAGGCAATCTCTTAAATGAAATTGCTCTTCAGAAAACATTGCATTTCTTTAGAGATTCACAAAACTCTCTTTCCAGTTAAGAAGTCTCAGGTCCATGCTTGAGAGGAAATTTCAAGGTAGGCATATCAAAGTTTTTACCATTGTTTTTGTTTGGTTTGGGTTTTGTTTTCTTTACAACAGGGGCAATATCTGGCATAGTCCCTTTATTCAGTCTCCTGCCAGCTGCTTTATTAGCTGTTTCAACTGTCACTGCACAGGACAAACAAGCCACCAGAGAGCCTGGTTTAAAGGTAGGTAAAGCAGCTGAATGAAAACGGGCTGGAGGAACAGAGCAACATAAAGTAAATACCTGAAGAAATTATTTTAAATATTTTGCTCTGCATTTCTTTGAAGTAAAAACCACTGTGGGAATTACTGGGGCACTTTTTCCTGAAGTGTAGAACTCTGATTTCCTGAAAGGCAGGAGACTGGGGAAATCCACTTGTGGCATGAGCAAAGGCTGCCCCTGTCCTAGGAATATTTTTCTCTACGAGTTTTAGCAACCAAAACCTGCATAGGCCAATTATTATTGTGCAGGTACAAAGTAACTGGAAGGAGGAAGAAAAATAAGAGATCTTTTCCTGCTTCTGTTACTGCTGGCTGCTGGATCACCCTCTCCAGGTCCAACACAGTGGTGGATTCACAGCACTCCCCTTGCTCCAGCCACATAGTTGAGTTTCCGTTGGGTTGTCATGGAACTACTGCAACTTTGCACAGCTAAAATCCACAGTCTTTACCTACAGAGCACAGTGGGAAGTCCAAAGGGACTTCTGCTGCAGCAGCTGAGGAAACTGGAGTTGTTTTGTCCAGAGACAAGGAGGACCATATCACTCTCTCTAATCACCTGGATGTGATTGTAGTGCAGTGGGGGTCAGTTTGTTCTCCCATGTAACAAGTGACAAGACAAGTGTAAATAGCCTGAAGTTGTGCCAGGGGAGGTTTAAGTTGGATATTGGGAAAAAATTCTTCACTAGAAGTCAAGCACTGGAACAGGCTGCCCAAGGAAGTGGTGGAGTCACCATCCCTGCAGGGATTTAAAAAAACATATTAAATATAGTGCTGAGGGACATGGTTTGGTGCTGTACTGGCAATGCTAACTGCTAGATTCGATGACCTAAAAGGTCTCTTCCAACCAAAATGATTCTACAATTATACGACCAAGTGACTGTCCTAACTGCTGGTGAAACCTCACTTTTTAGAACGAGAGCCTTCAGAAAAGCAGACTCAGCTCTCCAAAGGACAAGTCCCGTTGGATTGCTCCTGAATCTGCAAGGCAGTAAGGCACCTCCTCATCCCAGCAGAGTGGCTCAGGGGCACACTACCCTGCTGCTGCACTCACACAACCGAGCACGACTCCAACATATGTTCTTTGCTTTTTTGGCTCAAGTTACGATTGTCTTTCCCTTCTTCTCTTTCTCCCCCCGCCCCCACTCACCCCCGCTCTGGCTCTCACAGGAGCAATAAATGCCAGCAGTAAATATTCTCAGCCTTACAAGGATTTCAGTAAATTAAGGTTCACATCCAAGCTCTGGGCAACTTCCTGTATTCTAAATGGGATCCAAATGAAGGTTTTCCAAAGTCTATACAGTATAATAATAATAAAAAACATATCTAAATCATTAAAATGAGTGACAGCGTTCCCTATACCAGTTCTGGGCTCCATAAATAATGTATAAAAGCAATCTGCATTACATTAGCAAAAGATAAAAATTAGAAAAGGGTGAGAGTAAAAACGTTTCGTTTTTCAGTAACACAAAGAAAATCTTCCTCGCTCCCGAGCTGAGAGCTCCATCGTGTGGGTGTTGGCGGATCTGGAGCTGTTTTCCACTCATTGCAATATTTTATTTTATTTCTTAAATTTTATCTCATTAAAAAAAAACAAAAACCAAAACAACAACCAACACACACACACACAAAAAACAACCAACCAAGCAAACAAACAAACAAAACCACCACCAAAACACATCACCACAACACTATGAGAATTCTCTTTATGGAGAAATAACAGCAAATCAGAAGAGGAAAATCAAACCATCACCACCAGCCCCTGCAGTCCCACCGCCTGACTGCTCTCTCTGCCTCATCCCATGTTTTCTCCCCAACTCCCTCATTAGAAATGGGACAGTAATTTGTTCTCATCACTCAGCGTGGATATAGCCTGTACATAATTAATGTACACTGGCATCTGCAATCTGCTTTGCATCCCCGCTCGTGAGCCGAGCGTTGCCCACCGTGCCTGCCAGGGTCAGCATGTGGTGCCTCTCCTCCTCCCCTGCCCTTCCTGGCGTTGGCATGGTGCCCATGAAAGCAGTGACAGACTCCCATAGAGCCACCTGGGCTCTGAGCCAAGTGCTGCATGGAGACATCTGGGCCAAGCCCTGTTGCTGGTTCTACGCTAAGGGGGTGTTCACCAGTGTGAGGTGGGGCCTCATAATAGCTCTTCAGTTCAGTTCAGCTTTACATGGATCAGGGCTTCCAGCAGATTTCTTGGGGAATGATCCCCACCACTACAGCACACAGCCCAACCCAATTCAGGGTGGCAGATGACTGCATGGGAGCCAGCACTGTGGTGGCCAGGGCAACAGTGCTGCTGCTCAACCTCCCCTTCCTCCCTCCAAGACCATACCTGGCAGACTCCACTAGTAGGAATCCTCCTCCAAAAATGTTTGCAAATGCTATTGCTTTTATGAACATTTGAAACATAGCTCCATGATGAAAGGCTACTTATCTGGATCATTTTATTGCCTAATTTCATCCCATTATGCCTCGATATACACCCTTTGATGCCAGGGGCTTCTGCACAGCAGTGCTATCTTTAAACCACCCATCAAATATTTGTGAATACGTCCTTGATTCTTTTACTAAGAGAGGTGAGAGAAAGAATTAAAACACCTAGCTTTTCTTGCAGCTGGATTTTTTTTTTCTCTTTTTCTTAATGTACTCTTCAGAATTTGAGATGCTTTACATTTATCCATTATTTTCTAGCCACTATTAACCAACAAAGAGTGCTTTGTGATAGGCAGTGGTGGAGTTCACAAAGCAGTGCCCTCCTAAAGACTACTGAATGCAGCAATCTGCTGCACTGTTACAGGCTCGTGATTAATAGAAATCTGGATTCTTTCAAAAGTTGCAGACTGGAGCACAGAGGGAGCTATGGAAGGAGACAACATCAAGAAACAGAGGACACATGTTTCATCAAAATTGGGCAGAATTCCCCTGGAGAGCAGAACGCAGCACAAACAGCGTGCACGCTTCCATAGCCACAGGTAGGTACCAGTAGGGAGCCATTTCCCTCTACACACTGGTGAGACTTGAGCCTGGTGCCTTCAGACTCAAAATTCACACCTCATTTGTAAGGGTGGGCCTGAGGAGGGACCTCTCTGACCCCCTAGGTCAGAGAGGTTTGTAAATGGTAGTTTAAGCTAAGTATCCAGCCTCTTAAGGCATCTGCAAAAGAACAAAATACAAATCAAGTCCCCTTCAAAAGCAACTTAAGTGAAGCAGAGTTTGGCCATCATGGCAATTTATGCCCCAAAGAATATCCGTCAAAGCTCAAAATTCCAAATTTCACATGAAACTCATGGGACACAGGAAATCTACTGAGATGAAGGAAAATAGATTGTAGGACAATGTTGTTTCTTGCTCATTTGAGACAAATTTTTAACCAGGGTAGTGAAACATTGGAACACGCTACCCATAGAGGTGGTAGAAGCCACATCCCTAGAAACATTCAAGGTCAGGCGGGACAGGGCTCTGAGCAGCCTGACTTAGTGGAATCAGCCCCTGGTCACTGCAAGGGGGTTGGACTAGATGACCTTTAAAGGTCCCTTCCAACCCAAAGCATTCTATTATTCTATGGCAGGAGCTCATCTGGATAGTGTGGGAAGATAGAAGTATGCTGATCCTACTCTTGAGCTGGTAGTCTTAAGTCAGAGACGCATTTTGTGGCAGAGGAGGAAAGAACAAGACATGAAAATCAGGCCAAAGACAGGCTAAAACAAAACAGCTTACAAAATAAAGCTTGTGTATATTAGATGGAATATAATGTCAGTGTTCTGTAACATTTATATTCAGAGCAGAAGGAAGTACAAAATACTGTTTGCTGGATTTCTGCAGTTCAATGGCCATCAGCTGTTCATAAATCAAGTACAGAGAAAGACTGCAAACTGCCTCGCTGCTGTGACAAAGACACAGTGATTAATGCTTCCATTGCGGGTTAGGGAGGCACTGAGGCAATATTCTATGTAACTCTGAGATGCTACCTTATTTTACTGCTCAGCTGAAGGCCAAGCAAAGTTTAGTCAGTATTACTTAGAATTAAACTGATAAGAGAGTGTTTTGTTTTATAACACACACCTGTGACCTTGCAAGTGGCTTTTTAATTTGTCCATAATCTTACAGAGGCTCAAAATTAAAGACAACATTAATGGTTCCATTTTTCCCTCTCAGTAAAACATTAAATGTGATATTTTATTCACATTGATCTTCCTTTGCATACATTTTCTGGTTCAGTAGGTCTCAGCTGTTTTCCTTTTGATTCTCAATAAAGCTTTGCAGTACAAATATTTCTTTCAGACCATTCAAATCTTTTGGCATGGTAAACAGGCATTGCAATTTGACTGAATCACTATATAGGCAAACAGTTCTCAATGCCACAAAAATTGCAGAAAGTGTTGTGACAAGTATTTCATGCTTCATATATAGTTCTAAGTCTTTCAGATATTCAGAAAAAGTATTTGCACTAAATACCTTGCAGATAAGTCATAGAAAAGGCACTTTACTAGGCATGAGTCTCATTTCAGAATGTCTCTCATTTGGGAATAACACTCTCATTTTACACTAGTTAATCAGGTCTGGTTTTAAGAAACTTCAGAGCCTGAAAAGACAAAATATTCAGGTTTTGCACTGTGTATGGGTAGGTGGAAATCTGCCTCAGACTTCTCATGTGACCTGGAAATTCCTATTCATGGCCTGCAGGGCTGTACGGAGGTGCAAGGTTCTAGAGCGTGCCCTGAATTCTCCTTTTCTGTGTCTTAGCATTGTATTTGGGGTCTTTAAGCTCTAATTCCTACCTTAGAAAATCTGATATTCCTGGTTCTGCCTTGCTTTTGATACACAGGCAGTGTCAGCACATATGTGTGCAGTGTGGATATGGCTCTTGAAGACTGCTTTCATGGATATCACAACCGCTGGACTTCTGCTGGGCTGAGTATAGTTTTATATATCTTGTATTAACATTGGTATTAGTTTGGTTATTTCACCAAATCCATTTTCATCTCAACCTATGGACCTTCTCTCCTTTTCCTGGTTCCCCTTCTCTGCTAGGGAGGGATCACTGGCTGACAGAGAAACTGCTAGAGTTTTGCCCCAGATATAGGCAAAACATAGATACTGAACTACACACAGACTCTACTAGCTGAGGTCTCACTGGCCTTTGCCATTTTTAATTTTCCTGTGGCAGAGATGTGCCCTTTGCTCTGTGGGACTGTTAAGAGTGTGGGCTATGGATCATATTCCTTCTTCAAGAGGTGGAATTTCTGATGTGATTTAAAACTGAAAGTGTGAAAATATGACAAGTAAATTTTAGCAGCTACATATTTAAATTATTGTGACTTAAAGCCTGTTGATGTCTTCCATCAATGAATAAAGACACATACAAAGCCCCAGGTTTTTACAGTGCAGATCAATGAATGATCAATAAATACAGAAAACAGTTCCCCATGATGTAAAACTACAGCTCAGAGGAGACTGATTGTTTAGTGACATTAAATTGCAGCTTTCCTCATTAGAGCTCTTGGTAAGGTGTGCCCTGTGAGTAATGACAGATCATTTATACAGCATTACCAGCAGGCAAATAATTCTAATTACCAATAACATTAAATCATAATCACTATGCAAATAATTTACATAATGTAATGGAATATCTGGTCATTACAGGGCAAACAATTCAGAATGTTAGCTGTGGCTAGTCAGTTATCACAGAGTAAATAACATCAGAAATTAAACAAAGCCAAGCTAATATCAGGTTTTATCCAGTTAATAACCAGCAAGCATAGCCCTAGCAAAACACATTGGACCGTGTAAAGATGTCAAATACCAGCTCTGGTATCTAATATAATACAAACTGGAGATAACATGCAAAAAAATCTTATCAAGCAGGACGTTACTGGCTAGCTGGAGGTGTGTAAACGACAACTAGCGGCACTCACAGTGAGGCTCACTGGTTTTTATAGCTTCATGCATGATATTTCACTGTGTTTGAAGGATTAAATTTTTCAGATGCATGCCACAGGATCCTGCCTACATTGAAGAGGATAAAGCACTGTGGCAGTCAAAACCAGTCCAGATGAGGCCAGTCTGTGTTCACATGCTTGAAAAATAGCTATGGAAGTAGCATCATACTAAATCTGGCATTAATCTTAATCTATTAAGTTATTGACAACTATGAAATCAGATAACGTTCTCATCCAGCACGTGGGGTATGCAATGTGCCAGAAATATGGCGGGAGGGAAGAGAGCATAACATGCAGTAGGTAATATACCTTGGGGAAAAGCAAAAGGCAACCCAGAGAATGCTGGATTAGCACAACTGTGAAAATACAGAAGTGAGGACTGAGTTATACATTTGACTGAGGATGTGAAAATATTAGATGCAGGGCAGAGGCAAAAGGAATAGTTGTTTTTCAGACTTTATTTATTTTTTTCCTACTGAGAGGAAAGGATAAGAGGCAGATGTTGCTGCAAATAATGTCTGAAAGCTAACAGATGTATTTGTGAGCTTTAATACTTTTTTTTTTTTTTACTGAAGACTGATTACATTTTATTTGTTCTCATTTTCTTTCATCTTCTGAAATCACAAAGCAGAAAAGGTTACAAATCTGAACACCCAGACACCATTGATAATCTTAGGGTCATCAAAGACTTTTTCATGAGGGACTAGTCTCCTTGTGCTGCTGAAGGACATTTGGACATCAGCAGTGAATTCTAGCTGAAATCTCCATCCATAAGAAACGCATCAGAGACAAACCCTCGGTTTGGATTTTATCCTTATTTGGTGTTGCTCTTGTGACACATTTTCGTTCTCCAAATGTCTCAGATAACTCCATGTTAGGCCATGGACAGACATCCTCTTCAAGATTCTAAGTGCCTGTTCAACCATTCTACCCTCTGATGTTTGCATAGGCAGTAGCTCAAAGCTGCCCCCACAGCTTTGCTCCTGGAAGGGATCTCAGGCGGATTTGCTAAAATGCTTCAGGCACAGCTTGCTGCTTCCTGATGCCTAATGTAGCAAACTAACCCACTACCTGCTCCAGAGCCAGATTAAGCAACTCGTACTGGATCTATAGTTAAAGCACTTAGATTATATCTAATTTTGTTTAAAAGAATATCTTCTTTTTTCACTTGAAAGGGATTTTTAAGCTCACATACCGATTTATGTGGATTTGGAGCAGTACTAGAGCAAATGAGAGATGAGGTCTTTATGTGTCAGCTGGATGAGAAAACAAGAGCAAATTCTTCTCCTCTATCTAAGAACTGATGAAATGGCTACTCAGGTTTGACACTCATGCTTGGCTATACTGTTATATTAGAATCCAGTGATAAAAAATTATATTTTTTTAATCACTGAGCATAGCAAAATCCTTCTCCTAGATGGTCCTTCCTTCATTTGGGTTCTTCCTTATCAGAGAAAAGTCCTTGGACTTTTTTTTATTCACACCTTTTCAACCCTAATGTTGAGGACGTTACCTCTTTTGTTTTAATGAAAGTTGAGCAGAAGATGGTGATCTCACAAAAAGTACTTATTTGCTGACCTCCCTGTGCCTGGACAGAGGAGATAGTGTGTGATGGATTGTATGGTGAGAGGAAAAAATGTTATTTACCTCTTGCAAACTGATACAGCAAAGAGAACATAAATGAAGCAGCATTAAGGCAGCAAAGGAGAAAGTGGTAACTGACTTTAAAAGACTACTTTAGAAAGAAAAATAAATATATATACTGGCTATGCTTAGCAAAACATGGATGAAAACTTTGAGCTGTGGAGGAGGGAACTGGAGTAAGCATTAACAGAAGGTTGTAGAAAACCTCCAGGTTACGGAAGCAAGCTTTACAGAAAGGCAAACACAAGCAGAGAAGGAAGCTCTTGCCAAAGTTTGCACTTGAGTGAGGTACAAAAAGCAGAGCAGCCTCCTCTGTTAAATGAGTCACAGGTGAGTATTGCAAATCACTGCAAACTTCCAGAAAACCTGAGAGAAAAGAGATAATTTTAACAAATTACATTTATTTTGCAAAGTCAAGAGAATGGAAATAGTAGGGCAGAAAGGACTTGTGTGACCCAGTGTTTCACTGGAAACCTCAAGTACTCAACCATCAAAATTAAGCAATATCATCAATCACTGTGGTCTTTAAAAGCTAGAATAAACTTAACCACTCTGTGTTAAAAACCAGATTGTAATACATTAGCAAACCCTTGATTTATTTGCAATGTCATGGATGATAAAAGGTGTATTACTTTGCCAAGGTTGCCCTCTTTGGTGACTGGATTAGTCACAAAGTCCCACAGCCAAAAAGCAGTCCTATGTGATTCTATTTATTTTTCTAAAGCCAGATGTTGCACTAAGTCAGACACAGGCCAGCTTTTCCACTGCAAGTTGAAGCTGTTATGGACACAGTAGAGGTAGAAGCTTCCCAGTTCTTCCAAGACGTAGCACACCCAGCAAAAGCACAGCCTTGTTTAGCCAAAGATGGGAGGAACCCAGGGGAAGGTGTTAAGAGGGCAGCTTCCATGTCAGATTTCAGTGTGTCTGGATTCTAAAGGTATCTACAAGATGCAGAATGAAAGATGTATGTAGAGCTCCCTGGGAAATGGTACAAGGTAAAGGAAAGGTTTTTAGAGCCATGAGGCCCTAATAAATGGCACCAAACAGTTTTCTTACCATATGATTTTACCTTCTAACTACAAAGTAGGTTTAGAAAAGGTTGTTGATGGTATACAGGTCATGTATTTCACCACTAGCTTGCTGCTGTTCAGAGAGCATACTATGCTGGCACCATTTGTCAGAACAAACCTTGAGAAAAGGGGAACATTGTGGCATACAGAAGCTCAAAAGATTAGTTCCCTGTCTCTGACACTCTAATCTTCATCCTGCTGCATCCTTCTAAGCACCTGCACATGGCAGTGTATTTAGTTTTACTTTACTACATCCAGTGGTGTAATCAAAAGATCTGCTAAATGCCACACCTCTCCCACACGTATTTCTGTCACAGACACTGACTTCATTGTGTAACCACTCTGTCTGCTATGGCCAAGCTTGGGCCTTAGCTGAAATATTGCCAAGGTAAATACTCTTTTTTTTTTTCCTGTGCTAGTGGTTCAGTATGGACTGGCTGCTAAGAACAGAAAGTGTTTCAATGAAATGTCCTCACCAAGCCATGCAGGTCCTATCCAAGTGCCTAAGTTTCCATCTTACACCAGCAGGCCCCACTTACAGCCACAAGATGGCAGCATAGAACAAAGGATTCCTGATGCGTTGTACCTGTGGCTTCTGTGCATTAGCTGAACTGCACTTTGATGCTGTACAGCAAACAGTGAGTTTGGCCGTGCCAAAACCATTTTATCTTTGGCGCTAAACACACGAAATGTTCTACAGAAGCAAAATCACAGTTTTGTTTTACATTTGCCTACAGAATTCCAGGCCTTTCCTTAAAAATTTGCTCATCTTTCAATTTTCTTCATAGTGAGTCTTTCAAAGAGAAATTGTACTCGTAAGCAGGCAAGTGCAAACGATTTATATCCACATCAGAATTACAGCACAGAGTGTGATCATTCAGCTGCTGCCAAGAACTCTTTGCTGGCAACTATATAGATCTGATAAAGTTCTCATTAAAAATAAAAATTACACTGAAATGAAAGATGCATTTTAAAAATCAAGAGATCACTCATAAATAAAAGCCTGGATGCATCAGTAAGAGTAGTGAACAGATCTGAAGGTCCCAGAGGTCAACATAGAGCCAGGAAAAACCATAATTAAACAGGATAGGTGCCGTCACAGATGTGTGTGTCCCTAAGCATCTCACAAAACTTGTCCTGTCTGCTCATTGCTCCCCTAGAACCTGCAAGAGCCAAGCCACAGGTAAGATGATAGACTACCCAGAGCATATTTTCCTCTACTCCAATACTCAAAAATTCTCTGACACATCTCACAGTGATCTCTGCAATCAATGGGCAGAGTCAGTCTGTCAGTACAACTAGCTGTACCTAGGTGTTTTGGAGAGCTTTTTGGTTTTGCCTTGTACCTGTTCTTTTTTAATCTAGCTGGGGCAAGGCTTCAGAGTTTAACATATTTTAAATTTGATCGTTGTTTCCAGAGTTTGCAGTTTTTTTGTTATTAACAAAGATGTAAATCATTTAAAGTCAACATAGTTTACTGCTTTGCATCATTATTACAGGCATGCAGATTCAATAGGATACAGCACTAGTGCTTCCAAAACACCCATAAGTAATTCAGACTCAACAGGATTTGTTTACCACAGAAGTGACCACCCTCCACTTTTTTTCTCCTTTAAAAAGGCATAAATTCAGAACTTCCTAATTAAGAACAGCTTAGATGCCCAGAAGCAGCTTCCCTTTCTGCCTGCTAATGCAAAGGAAGCCACTGAGATCATGCAGGAGCATAAGCCCAGGTGAGGTTAGATGTCCTGGTACTTGATTTGTTGTTACTATCATCTCCAGTTTAGACAGGGAAACTTGGAACAAAATTATTGTGCTTTCTTTGGAGGGGTAATGCTGTTAATTTGTATGACAGTACATAAATAACTGTAACAATTTATCAAAGGAAATCCAGGTGTAAATCAAAGGTACAGTATTTGCCTTCCTGATGTATTTCCCTTGAGATTTCATTTTCTGATGTAAAGCCTTTGAGGATTTCAAAGATGCTAACAGACATTGCTGTATCAAGCACCACAGTTCTGTTCTAAGGTGGCATACAACACATAGGAAAAATTTGTTATAGAAATCAGGATTCTACAAAAACAAACAATGACAACAACAACAACCAAACAAAAACCCCACCAAAACCATCTTGATTCCCCATGAAATCAAACTGTTCTATTCTCCTGTTTTTAATGGTCATTTGTAAGTCCTCTGCTGTAGAGACCTCCTGTACTTAGCCCCTCTGGCTGAGAAGCAGGCGTCCTTTTCATTTGTTCCAAATTGATTGAGATGGTTTTTTACTGAAATGGTCTCCTTTTTGTTCTGTGCATTTCATTTCTAGTTGGATTCAACTGTCAACAAATTGATCCTTGGCAAAGCAAGCTTTCCACTATGTAATATCATTTCCTCATTGAACTAATTACTTCAATGTATCAGTTGAAATATTGCTTTTAAAGTAATTGGGGACTTACATATCCGTGTTCTTTATGCAAATTAAAATGAACAGCTATACTTAGTAAATGGGAAAACTGCCTAAGTGTTAGAGCTGTTCCCAACCTGGAAATCCATTTCCCACAAGAGAAATGCAGTTGTTAACCCACTCCTGAGTTTTAAGTCACAATTTTTAATCCTGTGCCTAACATGACACCACCAAACCCAGATCTAAAACTGTAAATACAAGTGGCTTCCTTGCAAAACCGCTTATCACCTCCAACTGCCTCTAAGCCAGTAAGTGCTCTCACTTTCTCAGTGCTGAATTACCTGCTCAGCTGTTTCTTTGAAAGCCCACAGAAATCAGGCTTTGTTGCACTGAAACAGCTGGCTCAGGATCAGTCTACTCCTTAAGTTCCTAAAAGAGGAGGCTTCTAGCATCACAGTGAGCAGTCACTGCAGACAAATGGGAGGTTGTCACTCTCTCCCAGGACACCAGATATTGTTCAGTGAAACACTCGATTCCTGGCCATGGCTTCAGGACACCACAGAATCATTAAGGTTGGAAAAGACCTCTAAGATCATCAAGTCCATGGTGCTGATCATGCAGCTGATTCAGCCAGCCCTTAGACCCCCAGTTAAGCTGGGCTAGAGATCTAAAAGATCAAGAACAATGTTCAGGCAAAGTTTTTACAATTTGGCTACTGAGGACATGAGCCAAACACAGCTGGGTGGCAAGAACAAGATCTGCCACGGAGAAACACTGTCAAAAAAAAAAAAAAAAAAAAAGACAAGGTGAGTTACACCATAAGCAATCTTGACTCACAGCATCAGAAGCCAGGTACATGTTGTGAGTAGAAAGAGTGAATCAGAAGAGACAGAATTTCTGTGACCCTTATTATCTTTTCATCTATTAATTCTCAGGTATTGCTTTATTAGTCTTGTTTTTGCACATCATGAACTCCAATATGCTTGTGCTCTGCTGACACATCAGGACATAAAACGCAACCTCCTTACTGGAAGGGTGAAATTTCTGTTAAACAAGATGTGGTTTGTATATTGCCATAGTGTGCCACTTGCAATTAAAATGATAGTTCTGCATTCAGGCAATACTCAGACACTCCACTGTTATTATT
Source organism: Eubucco bourcierii (assembly GCA_013396675.1). Lineage (NCBI taxonomy): Eukaryota > Metazoa > Chordata > Aves > Piciformes > Ramphastidae > Eubucco > Eubucco bourcierii. The sequence continues at coordinate 879,585 of VWZE01006839.1, read as the reverse complement.
TTAATGAACAATTCTCCTGATTTCATTTCAAATAATTTCACTTAGGAAAAGGGGGTTAGAATTATTATGGATTGTGAAATACAGCAGTATTGGGAGGGAACTGAGTGTGCTGGCTGGGGAAAGGAGGGAATGAGTCATTTAACTTCCAGTCACTCGGAAAGGGGTCATCCTGGCTGGGCAGGGCTGCAACTATTAAATTTATATATCAAGCATTTATTCCTGGGTTGAATGAACAAATGATCCGTTAGCAGATCATAATGATCACAAATGATCTGCTAGCAATGCTGTGATAAAGGTTCTGTCAGCAATTTTATTACAGAGATTTATAATACAAAACTAAAATAGTGCATCCTGGTCACTAAAATAACTCCAGAGTCAGACTTTGGATCAAGTTACCATAACTTAGCAGCTGAGTAATGCCCACAAAAATAATCTGTATGCATGGGAGTCATCTTTGTGAAGCTAGTAGAGTAACTGCTTGCCTAGGGTTCTTCTGGCTTATAAACATCACTCTAGAATGAAGTACTTGGTGATATGTATGCAGGTGCTCTAAGCAAACAAAAGAACATCTATGCATACCTGAGCAAGGTTTCTAGGCCAACAACAACAAAAAAAAAAAAACAAAAAACCATTAGACTGTAAAGAACCATAGATTCTTACAACTGAGTTAGAAGCTAATCTAGAACTCCTCAGTAAATCCTGGTAACAGAAATGCTGACAGTGCTTCAAATGTAATAGTGTAAAGAGGACAGAACTTTTTCTTAGCCATCTGTTTGTTTGAAAATGTGTGTCCATAAGGTTTTCCAAAAAGGAATCTATTCCATATTGTTTCAATTAAATTGCTGGATTCTTTAAGCAGCCAGTGGTTCCCCAATACCTAGCTTCTGATACTGCAAATGTGAATTTAGCAGCTGAGAGCTCTTGCTGTCCCTCTCTTGAGTTCTGTCCACTTTTAAAGTAGCTTTGGTGCATATAATTTGTTGTAAGTTACAGGACCTCACAAGAGTAATTTGAAAATGGAAAGGAAATACATGTTTCATTAACACCCTGCTAGTTGATGCAAATATAAGGCAAGTAGGGGTATTTTGCAGGAATATGAAGCTTTTTAAGTGCATTTTTTTTTATGATCTGCCAGGGCTGAAAGAGCAATCCCAAACACATTCTAGTGCATCTTGTTACTCATCAAGGTAGAGCAATCTTTCTGGAGTTCCAAATGGTAATTGGATCTCTACTGAGCCTGCCAAATTAAAATTGCTTGCTTCAAAATAAAAAAAAAACAAACTTGAGCAAAAAGGATGTGAATTTTTGAGGTCCAACTGACAACATATTCTTATCTCATCACGCTACTACAGAGGGGTTTTGGTGCATGGCATAATCACCCCCTTGATGCTGTAGGTTTGCTATGGATAGGCAGTTTGATAGATTGATAGACATAGATTGTGAATACAATTTGCATCTGCACATTAACATAGAAAAGACCATGCAGACTATGTTGGCATTACTGTAATTAAGTCAGAGTTGAATTTGATCCAATTTCTGCTGTCACATTTTACAACTGGATTAGAAGAGTTAATAACAAAGCCAGTAACTAAAGCAAAAGCCATTCTCAAGGGGTGAAAATCATTTTAAAGTGTAGCATTAAACCCTTGCTTGAATGAGACAGGGTGATTTTACAACATTTCTAATGTCAAAACAACACTTAGCTCCTGAAGTTGAGCTGGATTTCACTATTCAGTTGTCAGGTATATGTAAATAAACATTTGCATGTGTTTATATATGTAAAACCAACATCTGTGTTAATGGAAAGCAGCTCTGCATAAGGTATTTCATGATACTGCACAGTGGATTAGGGAATCTGCATCTGTTATAGCATTAAGTAGCAAATAACAAATGAAACAGTAAAACGTCTTTCAAGCTTCCAGTAACTCATGAATGCCATGACTTTATTTTGACCTACAATGACTAAAGTTAGGTATCAGAGCCATTAGTTGTATATTCATAAGCAATACATTTCCTTTTCCACATATGCTATCACTCATGTTTTTTTCATGTGCAACTACAATTACAAAAGAAGTCATGACTTTCAGAAATAGAAATCTAAACTAGAAGCCCCAGAACCTCTTAGCTGACTCAGATGGTCCTACAGGAGGTTCAACATTTTTGAAGACACATTTTTACTGCCTAAAATCAGAAAAGCATTTACCCTTATGTTTAAATCTAACACATCTGAATTCTCTCCTGAGCAGAGATGCTCCCCAGAAGTGAGAGACTTAAGATCCTATTTAGAGATGTCACAATCTATTTTTAGGAGCAAAGCTTGTATGTATGTATATATTTGAATGCTTCATCATAACAGAAATGCTCTTTCAGACCTGAGATTTTCAACTTATTAAAATCAATAGCACTTTTTACAGCAACTCTGATAGATAATGATTCTTATAATAGATTTCATCTCTGCTTGTGTTTGGCATGAGTGAGAACTCTGTTCTTTGGGCCTGAAAGATATGAAGAAATAGCTGACAACCTTATGCATTACAAAATCAGTTTTTAAAGGTAACTTATTTTCTGACACCTGAACAAAACACAAGCTACTTCCTGTCTGATACTGAGAATTTCACTCTTAGGTACACTAAACTCTTGTTTAGGTGCCCAGAGCCTCTTCCCCAGTGTGGTGAGTTGACCATGGCTGGATGCCAGGTGCCCAAAACATCCCACGTTGTTTCTCCCACTTCCTTCCTGCTCCAGTATGGAATCTCTCCCACTGGAGACAATCCTCCATGAACTTCTTTAATGTCTTCACCATGATCTGCAGGGGAATCTCTGCTCTGACATCTGAATTACCTTCTCCTGCTCCTTCACTGACCTTGGTGTCTGCAGAGTTGTTTCATGTTCTCACTCCTCTCTACTGGCTGCAATGCTGCTGTGCAGCGGGGTTTTTTCCCTTCTTAACTACGTTATCACAGAAGTGCTACCACCACTGACAAAGAGCTCAATCTCAACCAGTGCTGGACAACTTCTGGAGCAGACTGGCATTGCCTCTATTGGACACAGGGAAAGCTTCTAGCAGC
>VWZE01006839.1:745112-870040 GCA_013396675.1 Eubucco bourcierii | reverse complement strand
CCCCCCCCATAAAGTCATACTGTGAGGCAGGGCTGATTTCTTGTTGGCACAGTTATAAATAACTTTATTAGCACCATATTCTTAATTGGCTGGCTCACTGAAAATCTGGAAAGTGGTCAAAGTGATGGTCAAGTTTCTGGGCTTTCTGCCTCAGTGTTGGCTTGAATGTGATGCCACAGGTCTTAACAAATGCATAAAAGAAGAAATGGGAATGAAGATTTAACTTAATCAGTCTGCCAGCAATTGAGTGCTTTCTTTCAAGGTCTGACAGGTGCTGTCTTAGTTTCTGACATACCTTGTGTCATAGGAATTGCAACATCATTTCAGTTCTGCGGTGTTGATAAAACAGATATAATTTCTGCAGTTTTAAGGAACTAATACGATTGTAGCCTTATGAAATACTTTGTGACAAAAAAAAAATTATTTGCATACATAACAATGTGCCTGAAGGACAGCTGAACAATTGAAGTTAGGAACTTGTGTGTGTGTGCGTTCCTAACTATTCTAGCAATTGATTTAAAAATTTTTAAATAGTTAAAAATCATTGGCACTTTTCTGACTCTCCAGGACAAGAAAACAGAAGAGCAGGCTTCTTGGTAGAGCAACTAAAAATCTGATGGTGGCAATATGTTAAATAGTAAGTAGAAGTAGCGTTTTTTCATAATGGTGAAAGAGGACAAGTACTACACAGAGAAGTTCAGAGGGGTAAGAAACTCTCAAGGAGGAAAAAATGGTGTGGTTTTAGTGTTGATTGATTGATTTTGAGTGTTTATGGAAGAAGTGTGTATTTAGGACTGCTGAGAGTGAAGTTAGTGCCTGGAATTGTTGCATTTAGGATTAAGGTTCTGATTATATCAGAACAGGAATTACTGACACTCGGTGCACTTTACATTTGCACAAGTTTTCCTCTCTGTTTCTGGTTAATGGTTATCTGTTGTGTAGCTATGCGTTGAAATGTAACTTAGGTAAATCATTATCTTTTTATCTTGAAGCAATTAGCAGCCTTTCATGTTCCTAAGACGCTTGTTTTGCTTTCCTGTCCCAAGATACATCAGAATGTTTTAAGCATTAAAAGTATGCTTGTCTGAATACTTAGCCAACAGTCTAAACCTTTCTAACTGCAAAGGAGAGAAACCTGAAGCAGGAATTAGTGTTTACATATTTTTAAAAGAAAATGACAGTTTGATAGCAGAATTAAGCTGTTTTTAAAATGTTTTATCACTCTGTCCTGTCTTGGAGTATCATTCTGTTCTTTTGCTTACTGTGTTTTTCCGACAGTGTTTGCCACTGATGTTTTTCACAGCTGGCACAGAGCTAGGGCTGGTGCTGGGTGGTAGTAAGTGCTCAGACTGGAGGTGGCTGAGCAACTGGCTGTCCCCATGGCATTCCCTGTCACTCACTGATTGCAGTCAGTCTGGAGCTTTTGTATTGATCAAACTCAGTCATGGAAGTGTTTTTCTCAATATCTAGGGCATGAAATTCTAGTCGGGTGGAGGAAAGCTAATTTGTTTTTCAAACTGTGAGCCAGCTTGAGGCGAGAAGTGGGAACAAATAGCTCACTAGTTAGAATCAAGGCACCTGCAGGTTACTTGGTGGTTCTCCATGTGCATATGTTTACTTTGCAGGAAACTTCAGTTGTTTCAGATGCATTGTCTTAAACTTAGAGAAGGTCAGTTATCGGAGATGGAAGAAAATACACCTGGGCTGTTAAGAGTAGTAATTTGTGTGTTTGTACCTGAGATTGTATCTTTTTAACTTTTTAATTGATAAATAATTGGGAAAACTAAAAATGGTTACAAGTGATAATGAAGAAACTAAGACTCCAGAGAACAAGTTTGCAATGAATCTGAACAATGATTTAGTGGTATGGACTTCTGCCTTTTTTACTGTAATGAACTTTGATTGAAACTTTACATGTAAATACTAGGTTTTTGCTAGTCATTGAAGTACATACTGGTTTTGTTTGTTTTTAAAATATGTATCTTTAAGGTTTACAGTGTGTTTGGCCCACTTAGTAGAAGTGATCAGTGGTATCTAAATCAAAACCACTCTCCAAACAAGCTTGTACAAGGGGAAACCATTCAGTTCACACAGTTTAAAGCAAATCATGATTTATTAACAATACATAATGAACCAGCATCCTGTGAGTTATTTAGCTGTGATTGGTGTCATCACGGTGGTAAATCACAGTGCTAGACAGCCACAGAATGTGAACGCACCACCACAAACTTCAAAACGTGCTTTTGTAATCCCTGTAAATTCTAATCACATGCAGAACATATGCCCCCCACCCAAGGTGTGGTGTAGGTTATAAGCACACCCTGGCTTATGCTTGTGTTGATTTCTTTGCTTTTAAAAGCTTTATAATTTGATGACTACTCTTGCAGCTAACAGTCTGCATCTTCAATGTAATGAATATTGAGAATCCACACTTGAAAAGCATTACCGGGAGGTGGTTATATTAGACCTCATTAGTGAGTGGTGAAGCTTAAGCTCAAACTCCTTGTGCTGATAGCCTGAATTTTCGTAATTTCACATCTAATTTCCTTTTTGCATGACTTCTCTGCGCAAAGTCTTTGGTAGAAGCCATATGAATTGAGTAAACATAGGCCAACCAGCCTTTAACCTATTTACCTACAGCCATTAAAATGCAGAATACCTGTATGCACTTGGTGGCTTTTTGGTCTTGAAAGACTGTGGTCTCACCATCTTATTTGTACTGTTTGTGCACTGAATGAGTTGGGATTGTGTGCCCATGAGCACTTCGGTTTTACAGAAAGTTCTGCTATGAAGGACAAGCTGCTGCTACTGCTAAGAGAGAAAATAACTTTTAAGAAGTCTAAAATAGAAATAGAGCTTAGTAAATTTAAGAGGACTGTCAGTACATTTAAGATCAGAACCGCTCAGCATATTGCAGCGTAGCTACTTCAAGTAATGTTTTAGAGAAGTCTGATGAAAATGATTGACTGGGAAAAGTAGCTTGTTTTGTTTGTTGGGAGGCAGCAGGGGAATGGGGGAGCACAGGACTCTCTTCTTGTATAGCTCCTTCCATACCGAGTTTCTTGACATTCTGGTTACGATCAGTGGAATCCTACTGCCTTAGATGTGCTGTAAATGAGACATGTAACAAGCAACAAATGTGTAGCAGTCTTCTCACTCTTTGGAGGTGATGCCTGAAGTGTCTTCTGCTTATGTGTGTTCTGAATGTAGATCTGTCATTGCTGAGGTTCATCAGTGCAGAGCTAACAAGAGGCTACTTCCTTGAACACAATGAAGCAAAATACACAGAGCGAAGAGAGAGAGTGTACACATGCATGCGGATACCCAAAGAACTGGAAAAGGTGAAGTACACTTCAAGATCTGTTTTAATTTAGAGATTAAATCTACTGCATTAAAGTATTTAAAGAAAATATTTTTTTCTTAATGCTTCTGCTACTGAAAGGATTTAAACTCGTATAGTGATTAATTTTCAGTGTTAGTAACTTAAATGCTATTTGAATTTTTGCTTTTTGCTATTAACTCATGTTACTAGCAGAGACCAACATGACTGACTTTCATGTCCAGATGATGACAAACTAATTCAAATAAAAGATGTCACTGAACCTTAAAGGTATAGCCAAGCAAAAGAGTTTTTGTTTAATAGAGTTTAAAAAATTTTCATTTAAAAAAATTAATTGCTTTAAAGATTTTTCCAGTCTAAAACATTTTGGGGATGGGAAGATTTCAGTCCTTAAAAAATACAGTAATGGATGAGTTTCTGTTCAAGGTTTTTTTTTTTCCCACTTGATTTTCTTAGCTTTCTGGTTTGCTTCTTGCCAATGTTTGATTTATCTTCTCTCCCTGTTCAACTGCCGTGCCCCTTCCTGAGGCATTCCTGCCACCTCCTTTATGTCGGCTTAGATAGAGCTTTGGCCCTGCAGTGAGCTAATTTGAGTGCTGTAATGTAGAAGAGAGTTTTACTCTGTTTTAACCATTTTGATTTGAGAGGCAGCAGGAAAATGCTCAAGGATGATGAGTAAGGTTTGGCTAGGTTGCCGTAACAATAACACTAATATTGCTCAAATTCTCAACACCTTTAGGGATACAGTTGCATGGTAGTACTGAACAAATTTAGCTCTAACTTGAAGGAAGAGTCTTGTTCCACTATTACTCCTACTAGCCTCCTGCCTTATGCATGCTGCCAGTTTTGTGTGATCTGTGGTACGTGTTGGACCATCCTAAGAGTTAAATCAGCTGATAATTTGGCAGTGAACATTTCACTTCCCTTACTCTGTCGTTTGCTAGGATGGCAAGCTGAATTGCTTAGGCTATATTCTTGAAAATCTAGACTCTACACAAGGGCAAAAGGAAACTGCATAGCTTGAGTTAGGGATGTAAAGATGGAAAGGCAGTGGTGGCACTTCCCAGACAGTTACTGCAGAAAATCATTGAATGCAAACCCATGCTCAAAGCTGTGCTACCTGCAGCAAGTTACTCAGGAACACATCTAGGTGTATTTTGAACATCTCCATGGATGGTCTTCACTTCCTCACTCCAGTTTATAGTGGGGTATGCCAGTTACAGCAGTCTCAGTTGAAGAATGCCTCAGTTCTACATCATCTTCATTTTATTTATGTAGACTATAACATACCATCTCCAAAACAGAGACGTTATTCTGAAAGATGATCACCATGGTTTTCCAATAAAACTTTCAGCATGTGAGAACAAATGATTGTGGGAGATTAAAGTAATTTACTTGGGCTTTGGTTTACTTTCTTTCCCACCCAAACCAGGTCTTCCTTTCCCATCAGCAGTGCATACAACTTTGACATGTAAATGCTTATTTGCTGTAGGTATCTAGGCCTGCTTAGATCTTGCAAGTCTTAATTGTGCAGCCAGTTAACATTCCTTCTTTAAGTGATTGTTCTTGTGGGAAAAAAATGCTAGTTTCTAGTCTGACAGGAGAATAATAGTATGTGGCTAGAGTCCCAGTCAGGTAAATCTTAGGTACACTCAAACAGCAACTAAAGAAGGAATGTCACATGGGGAGAATCTAACACGTAAGAGTTTTATAGTTGGAGAGTTTAAGTCTAGTTTACTTATAGAATTGCTTGTTTGGTGGCTATAATGAAATTAACTGTTTCTGTAAATTAAGAATATAAAACATTTCAACTGAGGGCAACTGAAGATTCCTATTTTATATTATTCTTTGTATGAAAAGAGTGGATATTCTCAGAAAGAGAACCACCATGGCTGTAATTAGCTATGCAGTGAAAAAGTACCTAAGTGTTTTAAAAAAAAAAAAGTGTCTTAAAAAGGAGATAGGCAGAAAATTGCTGTGCAGATGTACAACTCTGCTTCTTTCTCAGGTTAAAAACATTTAACTTCTGTAACCTTAGAGGAAAGTTACCATTGGGAAATGAGCTGCAGTTGTATTCAAGTGCAGTTCATCTCTTTGAGTTGGGTGAACCATGGAAATCTGCAGAAACCTTTGCTGTTTGGACTTGGTGGTACAGTATTTGTCCTGAATACTGTCCCAAGTGCATAGCTTGCTATTTTTCTTACAGTTCAGCTGATCGAACATGTGAGAGTGTTGTGCTTATTTGGTTAATCAGTCTCATGTAAATTTTATTTTCATAAAACAATTCTTTAGAAACCTTTTGAAATTCTTTATAAACAACTAACTTAGTTCTTTTTTCTTTTTGTAATGTAGTTGATGTTTTTTGGAATCTTTTTGTGCCTGGATGCTTTTCTGTATATATTCACCCTGCTTCCCTTGAGAGTTTTTCTGGCAATGTTCCGGTTCATCACTTTGCCTTGCTATGGCTTACGGTAAGTTGATTCAAGAGAAAGGTGTTGATACACTTAAATCGTGTTTCTCTGTTTGTACTCATGCTTAATTTTATGACTTTCAGTGCTGTTTGAACTACTAACAGCTTCCTCCACTGTAAAAATACAGGTTCCGGTCTAAACTAGCCAAAGCAAAGGTGTGTGTAAGACCTTTAAGCTTTTCTACCAGTCACTAACTGTCATCATTGCTTCCTTCAGACACAACAGTTTGATAACAACACCACTTAGACATATTCAGGTTAGTAAAGGACAGAGCCCTAACCTTACCTTATAGTTTTATTCTATCTAACGTCTGTTGGAACTGGAACAGTGTATTATGATTTCTTAGACTTGAGTTTATGGTTTGCTTCAGGTTCTTTTGATAGACTCTTTCATACGGCAACAAAAGTTTGATTTATTTTTACTACAACAAAAAAATTCCCTATTTACACAGTAAACTTTGCCCAAATAATCTGTGTGTAAAACATGTTATTTTTTTTCCTTCAAAGAGGATCGATTGGATGGGACTAAGTACTCTGAGTAATAATAGCAAATTTTTTATCTTAGCCCCTAGCTTTTTTGTTCAGGTCAATACAAAGAAGTTTTAAACACATGGGATTTTTGGTTTGGCTTTCTGATGTAGGCATCAAAGAAATGGATAGAATTAATTTCATTCATAGAAGGTACTACTCTGCAGTAAAGTCAATTATTTAAGCATTAAACTTAGCCTAAAAAAAAAGGAGTACTTGTACTGATTTTATTTTTCCTTGAAGAAATAAGGACTTCAGGGTTTAAATTCTGGATTTCTCCAAACTTGAAGTTGATTTATGGTACCTTGTGGGGTTTTTTTTAAAGTTGAGTTGCTTGTATTTGCATTTTTAAGAGTCCTTATGTGATGTGCTTTTAGATCTGTAGCTTAGACTGTGTGTTCTTATTAGAGCGAATATAAGTCTAGTCATGTAATAAGTAATACCTTAAAATACGAAGCTGAAATGTTTGGACTTCAGTGATGCTTAACATAGTCACTAGGTGGCACTGTGCAATATCGTGCTGTTAACTTTGAGCTGAATCTCAAGACTTTCGTTATGTGAACAGTGTTCCTGTGTTGAAAAAGAACTGTGCCAGCTATTTAGTTTTAGCTTGATGACAAGTCATGTGCTGTACCTATTTGTAAATATTTGTATGGATGCTGTTGCTAAAATGCTAAAATTCAGGTAAACTTGGGTGTTGCTTAACAGGCTAGAGAAACCAGTACTGAAAATGTCATATACGCTCAGATGCGTATATGTATGTACATACACCTGCAGTGTTAAAACTTGGTCTGCTTGCTTGATAGTATTTTTTGTGTGAGGCGGGATAGAATCCAATTTAATCTGTTTAGCTCTGTTTACTTCAAATTGATCTCTAGTAAAATGCAGTGGAACTGAGATTATCGTGAGTGAAGGCGGCTTTAGTTTTGTAACATCTCCTTGAAGCAGTTTCTTTTGTCAATTTCCTCAAGTGATTTTGGATCATTCTATTTACTTGAGGCTTTGCGTAATTCCTTTATGTTTTAAAGTTGGTGACTTCTCACTGACAAACTCGCAGTTCATGTTTATAGGATGCAGTGGAATGTTCTCAGATGTAATGGTTCTGGAGGTTTTTTTCCCACTTTGCTTTTTGGGTATTTTTTGGTTTTCTGTGGTTATGCTGATTTGATTTGTTGTGTCAAAAAATATTTGGCGTTTTGCTGTAGCTCAGAAAATCTATTTTTATGTGTTTGCAACAAAATAAGAGTTCAATCAATAGAACATATGCAATTATTAAAGGTACTTACAAAGCAGGTGGCTGTTTATCTTTTAGCTTGCTTTTTCTCACAAACGTCAAGTAAATGTCTCTTAAGACATGACTAGTTGCTTTTTGAACCTGACACATCATATTCCATTCTGTGTAGTAAATAAAAGTGCTCCTCCCTTCATCTTGACTTTTTTCTGAACATGAGTGGTGATTGAACAGTGAGTGTTCTGTCTCCCTTTCCCTTACTCTTCATTTATTTCCTCATAACTATTTTTCCTCTTTTCAGTGTAGAAAAAGATTTTATTACGTATTATTTCTTTGAAACAACAAACCCACATTCTATGTAAGATGGGCTAATTCCTGTCTGAATATGTGTGTAAGGGGAGTGCTTCATAGAAGCCTCTTCCACATGTTGCAATACATCATTTTAGAGGGCTCTGAAAGGGAACAAAGAGTAATGTATCTTAAAGAAATTTGTTTCTTCCTTCTGCCTAGACAGTGTATGTGTTTCAGTTTGACTGCTGGGTCATCATTCCTCATCACTTGATCTTTCCTTTTGAGTAAATTTAGTTCTGTGTATTTGTCAGAGCTATATTTGTGTTATCACAGCTGCTTTAGAGAGAGACTCAAAACTTTGAAAACTTCAGTCAAAAGAATCCAACATTCTGTCATTAAGGAAACTAAATGTTGGTTAAATTGCTGTAGCTGAACTGGCAAAGGCTGAATCATCAGATTGTGGTGGTTTTGGCAGGTGTAACTTCACTGCTGCTCTACTCTGTAAGTAGCAGTGTGCTTTTAAAAAAATTAACAAACACTTCACAAAATGAAATTGCATCATCTGAAATTATGAACAACAGAAAATCAAAATTGGATCTGCTGTATTTTATCCCAACTCATGGAAAAAAGATTCCTAAATTATGGTCTTTGAATCTTGTCAGCTACTCTCATTTCATTAAAATATTACTTGACAACATAAAAAGCACATCCTTGCTGGAATAGCAGATCTCAGGCAGAGAGAGAAGTGGAGCTGGAAGAGTTCTCTTCAGAATTGCAGTCCTCGATGATAGGTGTCTAAAACTAACTGTACCTGTGGTTGAAAGGTACAGTTGCCTTTTAAAATTCAAGACACTTGTTTCTTTCCAATACTGCCTTAGACCCAGAGATTCTGGGCAAATTTGTATCTATCCTTTTTTTAAAAGCATTTTTGTAGAGCTAAATTTTTGGGTTTTGTTGAAAATTGAACACCAGGAAAAGCTCTTATGGGAATGTAGAAAAGCTTCTGTATTATTTGGAAAACACCATAATATGAAAGCTGAAAATGTTAGTGAAACTGTGATGAGGCTTAAAAGCATTTTACAAATTTTAGTTTCCTCAAGAAAGTACAGAAGCATATTTTTAAATTTTCTTGTATGTGAAGACCAATTGACTACATCTTTACATTTCTTCCATGTGGAAATAGATACAGATTATACACATGTTCTGTGTTTTTCTGTAACTCTGCTTTCTTCTCTGTGAAATCAGTGAATTTAGATCTTGTCAGCAGTAGCATCATCAACTTCAGATGTATTAAATGTGCCTCCTAAAATTCCTGTTGCCCTCTCATGAAATCACAAATTTACACTTTTCAGTAGGAAAGAAGTAGAACAACGTTACTTCCAGAAAGAAACTGTAGGAAGAAAGTGTATCAGGAAGAAACCTCACAGCAAACCAACCAAATGAAACACATATACTGGCTTTCTTACTATGGGCATTATTTCTTTGTTCATGTTACCAGATTATTTTATAAATTTGAACCTCTGTTGCACACTTCTAAGACTAATTTCTATTTCTAAGGGCCATAGCTGTTAAATACATAGATACATTCTTACTGTTCAGTTCACTGTGAAAGCAGTGTAGCTGTCCACCAAAATCCGTGGCTTTCTGCCAACCAAAGGCAGGCAAGTGCATTCAGTATTCTCTGTAGTAGCTACTCAGATTGAGTACTCCTTTCTCCTTTCCATAATAGTGCATAGTGTAGCAACATTACAACCTTCTCTTTCTTTCTTTCTTGTAAATCAGACCGAAGGGAAGAGCACTTTCACTTCCTTTATAGGATGGAATGTGGTGTCACAGGGATTCCTCCTTGGTGAGTAAATCCTGATTTTTCTTTTACCTTCTGTGCTGTCAGCCAAACTTACACATCTCCATGTAATCAGTAAAAAATACTGGTTACAGATGAGTGGTACAGCTAAATTAACCAACACACTTAAAAGGAGAAACCAATACATGGAATTAGTTCCCTCTTGTGTATGGTGGGTATATTTCCATTTGTAACTTTGCATCGGTATGGAAATAGGATGTGATCTTAATAGATGTAAAACATGTTTCTTCACATAGATCTTCTTTGGACAAGATCAGCTCAATTTTTCAATAGGGTATCTTGGAAAAACTGTTGCCCCTGCTGTACTTGTAGTGCCTTGAGGTTTTTTTTTGACGTTTATTCTAAGTAATACTTCAGTCAGGTTCATAACTATTTTTGTGTGTACTTCAAGCAGGTGTTCTTGTAAGCTTTAATGTAAATTTTGCAGAGTTCTGGAATTTCTTTGCCAGGTATCTTAGTGTTAGGCTTGAAGTTGATTCTCTTTGATGTAAAATACAGCACTTCGGCATATGTTCATTTACTGACTTTAGTTATAGTTGACTCTGTTATTAAAAGTACAAAAGCTTAATGAAAGCTAATTCTAGTTGTTACTTATTTGAAACTTCATTTTTTTTTTTTATTTATTTCGAGACAGCTCTCACCGAGGCCTAACAGCAAGGTTGGTTTTGTTTCATTCTTAGCATGGTCTCGTGCTTTGTTGTGTGCATGTAGAGGCTTTTTATTGTTTGAGAAATTAAATGCCATCTAGTGTGCTCTTGACAAACTGAGCTCTCTGTATCTTAGGAGCCTTATTTGGGACTTAATTTTTTTATGAGAATTTTGTGTATCCCAGTTTTACTGTACTGTAAGCTATCTCTTTTTAAAGACTCAAGCTGTATGTTAGACTTGATCAAAACAGCTTTTCTTCCAAAACCGAAATTTAATTCCAAACATGAGCATCATTGTGGGTAAAATATTTCCAATAGATCACTTTGTGCATTTTGAATTTTTTTCACTTGTAGCTATATGGAAAAGTACTTAAATTTGGGTTGTTTTTCCTGACGTCTTGTCTTGGTGTGCTAACAGAAAAATATCCTCTGATGTGTTAACCTGATCCTGCTTTTCAGTTCTTCATATACAAAACTTATACCACAGTTCATCAGTGCAGCATACATTGAAGGATTAAGAGTTTGATTGAGATAGAATATCTACATGTAAACCAAAATCCCACAGCTTGATTCCCATACAAGTCTGTCTGATGTAGAAGCGGAGAAAGAAAAGATACCTCAACAAAACTTTAACTATACCACCATTTCAGTAACTGAAATATGTTGCTAATTAATAGAAACCTCAATGGTAGTCTGTCTCAAAATGTTCCTGTTGAATAAATAGCACATTTACAAAAGGTTTACTATGAATACTTGCTTAAACTTGTAACCTCGATGCTAAAACAGCTCTTCAGTGCATAATTAACCAAACAATAAAATTATACAAATGAAAAGTTTTTTTTTTTAGTGTGAAGTAAAATAACATTTATAGAAATAATATTGTTATCCTCTGAGTTTAAGTGTATAGGCATGCAGATGGTTAATAATGTAAGATTGAAGTATCTGTCTAAATTTGTTACTGAAGCAATAGTGAGTCCATATCTGTCAATTACTGTATCCGTTTGTCCTGAGATGCATTTTGTTCCAATTGGTTTAACCCCTTCAATAAGCAGACCTAATGAAAACATTTAACACCTGCTTTTGGTTTTTTTCAAAGTCAGTCACTTATGCATGAGCTGTTCATGATTTTTAACATAATAGAACCAAATAGCAGTAAACTGTGTTAAATAATTCTTATTGTATGGCCATCAGAACAAATGAGGCATTGGTGAGATAGATGCCACTACCTTTGAGCTGTTTCCCATGTTTAGTAACCTGAAGGAAAAATGCTGTGAAATCCAAGATGCAGCTCAGTTGAAACAGCCACAGATGTTTTGTAGCATGAGCGTTTGGGTGACCATAACCCTTGGGAATGATTGAACCTAATATGTATCAGCCAGTAGATGGAGACAGAACTCTTTGATACTGTATGAAATGTGGCTCATGGCCTTTCCAGTGTGGTATCAAACAGACCTTGAAAATGACAGTGAGGTAACTAGTTCCTTCCACTTTCGCTTGTCCAAGGAGATTGATTAGGAACAAGGCTTTTTCACACCATTTTTTTCTTTACTAAGTAGATGGCTTATGTACACCTTGACATAAGAGTCACTGTTTATTTTATAATACTTAAGAGTTTGTTTTTTCTTACAGATGTGACATATGTAATCAGGAAAAAAAATTTAGATCCTTGTTCTTAAAATATATAGAACAACTTTTGGGGTAGACAGAATATTTGGTGATATTCTAATTGGATAGTATTTTAGTTTTATGGAATAGCGAAGTAAACTTTCCTAACTGTTTATATAGCAAGGTGCCTGGTTTTAGCTTTCCGAAGGGGGAGGACATACACAGATCCTGTGCTTTTCTAAACAGAGGAAAGGCTTGGATTCACGCTTCTTAATTGTGGCCCATGAACTGGAAAGCTTGAAGTGTGATGAGTATTAAAACTTGAGCTTATAAATCATGGTATAGAATGGTTTAGGTTGGAAGAGACATCAAAGATCATCTAGTTTGAACCCTTGGCCATAGGCAGGGACACCACCCACTAGAACAGGTCGCTCAAGGCTTCATCCAACCTAGCCTCGAACACCTCCAGGGAAGGAGCAGCCACAACCTCCCTGGGCAACCTGTGCCAGTGTCTCACCACTCTGACTGTAGAGAACTTCTTCCTAGAAGACAGAGTAATGTTTTTTCCTGTAGCAGGTCAGTTTTTTCTGATTCCTGGTTCTTGATCAACATCAGGCAGTGTACTGTGTAAATTTTGCTGTAGTTTCACTTGTAATTGTCTCAGTCACTGCGATAAACATTCAGCTTGGCATGCTTCTCATTTTGTTAACTGAGTGGGCTGAAACAGAAGCATGTTCTAGTGGGATAGGGAGGTATAGTAGTAAGGCTTGCACATCACTTTCTTATATGAAAATGAGTAATGAGCTTGTATGTCCCCTTAAACATGCATTTGTCTAATTATATCTGGAGACATAAGGGTTTGTTTCAGTGGAGATGTCCTGTCAATTAGTAGACATAACGGTAAATGCACTCAAAGGCTGAGGAGTTTGAACATCTCATTAAGTACATGCTGTAGAATACTGAAGTCCTTGCATGTGTTTTTCCTGTGTTGTCCTAATTTGGTAATGTTACAGTGTGAATGAGTTTTATCTGTAAAGGAATGACTTGGATTTTCTCTCTGAATTCATGCAGGTTGAAAGATTTTTTTCATGTTTAAATAGTTTGGTGTATTCAGCAGCAGTAATAGTAAGGCAGTAGAAGATTTTGTGTAGTGCATAATAGAGTGGATAAGCCTTACTCTTTACTATTAAGGTACTTTGATATTTTAAGAATCACAAATTTAATTTAAAACTTTGATTCCTTGGTAGTCTTGTCTGCACAGCTAAATGTAGGAACTCAAGGCTTAGCATAACGAAACCATTTGTAAAATTCTGAAAAGTACATCTTGGACAGTGTGACTTGTAGCAAAAGTGTTAGAAATACCAATGGAATAATGACAGAAAATAGTTTTAAAAATACAACAACCAGCCAAACATGCCCTGATCCTGGGTGTTTACTGGTTTGAGATGTGAAAGTTAGAATTTAAAGTATATTAATCTGTGTAATCAGCCAAACTGAAATAATTGACACAACATTATTTCTGGAATTCAGTAGAACAATAGAGGAACTGCACGTTGGACAAAGGCTCTCATGATGCTGTTTTAAAAGAATGGAGTTCACTAAAGCTGGGAAAGTATTAACACTTCATTCACTTGTGCAGCTTTGCTTTTATGCCTGGATAGCTTTGAAGGAAAAGAGCAACAGATTTCTACAGAAAGTTTCTGCTTCCTGGTGGCTTATAACTGGGATGATTAAATATAGAATAAGACAGTTGTTACACTCTTTATTGTTGTTCTTCTCTCATTCATGAGAAAAAAACACCCATAACTAATTCTCATGTGAAATCTGTTCCTCTGTATCCTGTCACACTTCGCTCACATCTGTAAAAATACAGTCCTTTGGAATGAATTCAACTGTTTCAGCTCCTCATAACTCTGTTTAATGGTTTCCAGAGTTTTCAATTCAGCACTGTTTAGTTTTTACCTCTTTGCTCTCTACTTCCAAATGAGATACTGAGAGTATTACTAGCACTGTGCTAGCTTCATGCTAGTTTCTTGCACTTTGGATAGTTGTTATAGCTTGGCTGTTATGGTCTTTGGGATTTTTTGTGTGGATGAGTACAAATTTATGAATTTGTATGTGATATTAATCATGAGTTCTCATAACTTAGTGATCCAGATAGTTCTGAAAGTACTTGGCACTGAGTAGTTACTGGAGACAATAAATAGAAACATACATTGATAAAAATGAATGCAGGAAATGTGTAATGGGTGGGCAAAAACTTTTTGACAAGCATGAAATCACATCAACCTGTCTGTGTTTATATGTATTAAGCAATTTGATGCAAAGGGTAAATGATTTTTGACGAATACAGATTGAACCACTATGAGCCTGATCAAATACTGAAACTGCAATGCTTGTTCTCGCTGAACACCTACTACTTCGCTTCAT
The DNA here is from genome assembly GCA_013396675.1 of Eubucco bourcierii. Classification (NCBI taxonomy): domain Eukaryota; kingdom Metazoa; phylum Chordata; class Aves; order Piciformes; family Ramphastidae; genus Eubucco; species Eubucco bourcierii. The sequence goes on along the minus strand of VWZE01006839.1, from coordinate 855,634 downwards.
AACTGCACTTTGCAGCTAGTTGTCACCCAAAGGTGGCAAATCTTTAGTCTTAATCCATTTATTTAGTTTCCTTGTCTTTGTAGGACATAATCATCTTCAGAGCCACACCTCAAAATCCTTTTGTAAATATTAATAACTAAGTGTGTTAAAAGGATTCTGCTGCAGTAAAAGTGCTTGTGTGGATTTAGGCTTTAGTGGTGGTTATTCTCAACTGAAAACGTGTTACTTGCAGACCAGAGATTACTTTGCCTAGTCAGTATGAAGGAATCTTTCTTAGTGAACAATGAAAGGACACTGAAATGTATGTTAATGCTAGGATCTTCTTACTCTCTTCACTTTGTAGAAAGCAGTTTTCTGTACTCTGGCTTTGTACTGACTAGGGGTTAGAGATACTGACAGCTCTAAATTCAAGCTGTGAGCATATTTTAGAGACTTCTTTTAAAGATGTGTTTTGAAGAAGTTGTCACAGCATTGCCGCTGATTCTGCTGCTCATATGAGCTAGCAGCACGAGAATTTTTAACTGGTTTGTGGAATGTCTTGAGTCCCAGAGAAACTGTTCGGATTTTTTGTTTAAATAACATGATTTTTTTCTCAACTTATTCTGGGATTTTAGGGTGGGGTGGGGTGTTCTTTTATTTTTTTTTTTTTTTTTAACTAAGCATGTTATCAATTGATGAGAGCTTTATCTACTTTCTGGATAACCTAGTGACTGAAGAATACAGAAAATGAAAACTCGTAACCTGTGTTAGTTCATTTTCATTGGTTCCATCGCTCTTGAAATGTTAACTTTGGCAAAAGACTCTGGGTGTCTATTCAAAATAAATACATGGCATAGAAATTACTTCTGTATTTTTTTTTATATTCTCAACTTCTTTAGTTTGAAGGCTGTTTAAATGCCTTGCATCATATTAACACTGAACTAAGTAAATAGACAAATAAGTACTACCTTGCAATTTCACTATGCTTATGGCTGCTATGGGGCCATTGCGGTAAAACTGTTTGCTGTGGTCTGTAGGCTGAAATTGTGTAACCCTTCTAGGTTACTTTTGTGACTATAGATAGAAAACTTCTGTGTTCATTCAAGGTCAACTTCAATCTCTGCTGTCAAATCGCTTGCATTTGCTACTGGAGAGCTTAGTGATAGAAAAAGATATGGCATTGTGTTTAGCACCTGTTGCTCAGCATCTGGTCCATTATAATGAAGTAAAAAATGACTCTGTTTAAAGACATTTTACTTACTGTAACTGAAGAAAATGAAGTGATCAGTAGAATGGGCTGGAAGAGGGAAGGTAAATTAAAAACTGAAGGGCATGCATGCAGAAGGTTCTTAGAAACAAGTGGGATTTTGTACCCAACAAATACATTTTAAGTAAACATGTGCCAGAGAAGAGAATGCCATCCCATTCAGGACAGTGATCTATAAATGTGTCATGGTCATGATGTTGCTTATGTGTTTGAGTGAGGGGCAGGGGAAGGGGCCATAATAAACTACATCTTTGATGAACAGGTTCTGTAAATTCCTGTTGACTTGGTAGCCTTTGTATCTTGTGGGTATATGACATTTAGTGGAACTTTCTACCATTTCTATTTCAGTGATAGACGTTTGCTACAACCTGCTCAGGTATGTGACATTCTCAAAGGAGTTATATTGGTCATCTGCTACTTCATGATGCACTATGTTGACTACTCTATGATGTATCATCTGATAAGGGGACAGTCTGTCATAAAACTCTACATCATCTATAACATGCTTGAGGTAAGAATGCTGGCATCAGGATGCCAAACATGCTTTTTTTCTCACTAAAATATCCTTGTATTACAATATTTGTACCTAGAATATGGCACATCTCATATTCTCATAAATGTGCATGCACTCTTAGTAAGCCTAGAAGCCGTGAAACAGACGAGTTTGTGAAAAGTAAGTTTTGTAGGTACTTAGATGTTTCATATTACCTAGTTTCTTGAGTTTATTAATCACTTTATTTGACCAGAAGTCAAAAGCTTAAACAGTTCAGTCTTAAGCAGAAGTGCATGAAATGAAACGAAGTTTTGAACTCATTGAGAAAACTAGAAACAGCCGATTTTGAAATATTTAAGATCCTGAGGGTGAGCAGATAAGAAAAATAGGATGGAATTTGGCTTTTAATTTTTAATTATGGAATGACTGCTTTCATTATATGCAAGGACACGTGCAACTGCTTAACTTGACTCAGTCCTGTTTAATAGACAGAAACCTGAGTATGTAAGTTGAAAAAATACAGTGAAACAAGAAAAGGAAGAGGTTTTTTTTAAGTTATAAGATAGAGATTCTGGGGACAAAAAGTCATTTTTACTTTGTTATTCATGTAAAGCATCAGTTTTAATTGCAGTTCTATGATTCACAAAGTAAATAATGTTTTCGTAGCTACAATCTTACCTCCACCCTGCAAATACAGGACATACTAGGAATACAACCTCTTAAAGGACTCAATCAGAGCTTTGTACACATGAGTTACTCCACTAGGATTCTGTGATTTCTGAATAATATTAATCTTTGTTTGAACATCTGTTGTACCTTTGAACACTGCAAAAATGGGGCTATACTTTGTGCAAAACCTGGATATTTGTTTAAAGACATCTATTCTCATAGAACATAAAAATACTGTGAGGTGTGTACCTCATTAACCTAAGTGAAATAAATACCACACATCCACTTTCAGTTGTTTATTCATAGGGTTTAGTTACTTTTGATTTTTAGATTTCCTGAAAACAAAAAACATGTATAAATGTTAAATTGAGACTGCTGAATCCACTGTGTGATTTTTTTTTTTTTTTTTTTAACTTCTGTTGGGAAATATTCATACATAGTTGCCATGATCTGTGAGAAACTATCAATCACTAGGTAAATCAATGTGCTCAAAATAGTTAATTTTCCTTTACTTAAAAGTCCCTTCATGTCATATCTCTTAAAGCTGAGAAAATATGGTGCTATGTGCTTCCCACAGAATTTGAAGGGAGTTTGCAGTGTTTGCTGTGGATTGGAAGCCATGTGGCATCTCATTTTGAATGAACAGATGAGCTGAGTGTTTTGCTGTGTTTTGTTTCTGCCAGAGAAGTGCTGTCTGAATTGGGTTTTGTGGTTTTGACTTTTTGACTTGGGTTGTTTTTTGTTTATTTTTTTCTGTTAGCACTCAGTTATTAGACAAAGTACATCAGCCAAAGTAGGAAACAGAATATAATTTCTGTGATGTCTCATAAAATCCAACATTCCAGGCAGAGGGCATGGTTTTAAGGGGCATTTTTACCCTGTTATGTTCCAGCCACAGCATTGGCAAGAGAGTGTTATAGGATCCTTCTGAAAGATTTGATTGATAGTCAGCTTTCAACAGCTTGAATATTGGCCGGCTTAGACTGTGGAGAAGTTTGTTGCGAGTCTGTGCTACTAATACAAGCCATGCTTTTGAAGGAACTGTTTATTACTTTTTAAAAAGCATGTTTAATTTTACATTTTCACAAGTGCTCAAAATAGAAACATCTTCAATTTAGTTAAATCACTGAGCAACAGAGATGTTTACAATGTCCTAATGTTTTCGGCTGCTGGAAGGTCCAAGGAATATTGTCCTGGACAGATTCTGAAGAATGCAAAATCCTTAAATTTATGTGCTGAATGCTCCAGATAGCCTAAGGGGAGCATTCAGCACATTTGGCTTAAATGACACTTTTCTTTTTTAGATTCAGACCCACCGGCTCCTGCTCCTTGTGAAGCCCCAGTGTGCGTTACGCTGGTGACAGCAATCACCATGGAATTCTGCTGGAGCCTGGAGCCGGCATGTAGGGTTTAGGTAAGTCCCATTTAGAGAAGCAAGCAACAATATTGTGTAGTGGGTTTTAATATTCTCTTTTCCTGTCAGCTAAGAAACAAGGACTGTTTAAATAAAGGAAACCAAAGCCACTATTTTATCTATTAAAACCCTCACAATATTGTGAACAAAAACTTAGCAAAATCTCAGCATTTGTAGTTTGGTGTTACTACACCAGATGTAATTACTCAGTGGGTCATCACAATGAGCAGGAACCAAATAATGCAAAACCTTCATTTAAAAAATGTAAAAGCCGAAAACAATGCCACTGTAAATATCTCTTAAAGCGATGGGATTTCAAACTGCAGATTTAGGACAATTCCTCAGTTCATGGCAGTTTTTAATTTTACCATAAGTGATGCTTAAAGAGTTGCATGTAGAACATTCTACTTGAGACATCCAGGAAAAATTTGGTTTTATTCAACCTTTGTATTTTAGGAAGTTTCAATGAATGCTGACTTGAGTAGGCTAAGGTATAGTGCTTCTCTCTTTCTTGAGTATCTTTTATTTTTAGAAAACTTAAGTAGCAGAGTCAGGAAATAACCCCAAATTTAGGTTTCCTTGTGCTGTCCCAGGCCTTTTCTAGTTAATAAAGATGGTTCAATATTTGCAGATACACTGTGCACCTAATTCTTCATTACTGCACAAACAGCAGTTTTAACATATCTGGAATTGTTTTCTTAAAGACAGTAAGAGGAGATACCAGTTGTCTGTATAAAGCAGGCAAAGTCAAATTTTCATGTTCTGCTATTGCATATGGCAAAACTCCATGTCACCTTTTTTGCTGTGGTATTAAATTACAAGATTAAGTTACTGTCCCATGTTTTTCCTATATTTTAGAATTACTGATAGGGTTTTTTTTCCCCTGCCTGTACACATAGTTACACATAGTTGGGTTTTTTGTAACATAGTTGGGTTTTTTGTAACCTGATTTTCTCTGACAGAATTTCTAATCCCTCTTAATGATTTGTTTTTATACTACCATACTTTTGGCTTTCAATTTCCACCTTATGCAGAAATTTGTATTTACTTTATTCCAAAAGGTAAGGAAACAGTACACCCAAGTCAAATTTTAGTCCTTTTTCTACTTAGGAGCTGATGTTGCTCCATATCACACATTTAAAATTCACTTTTCATTACTTTTTTCTCCATTAAACCCAAATGGATCAGTAAAAAAACCGAAACACACAAACCTTTAGGGTCATTTGACACAGTACACATATTGCTTTATCAAAGGCTGCAGTTTGAACTGTACTTAGGTGTCTTCCAAGGAAACATCTAAGATAGAACCACTTTCTTACATGTTATAAATACTGTTGAAAAGGGGACAGTAAATTTGAGAGGGAAAGTAAGCTGCTGAATGTACAAAAAGAACAACATCATTGTGAAATCCTGAGTGAAAATGGAAAGAACAAGAGATGGAAAGTGGTAAATGTGTGGAACTTTTTTTTTTTTTTAGGTTGAGCTGTACTTTCAGATGCATTTTAAAGGGCTGAACAGAAAAATGCTTCTTTGAGGCAGTAAAAAGTTCTTTTTGTTTAGGTGGCTGATCGTCTCTTTTCTTCATTTGGACAAGATATTTTGGATGCTCTTTATTGGACAGCTACAGAACCTAAGGAAAGAAAAAGAGCTCACATAGGTGTGATTCCTCACTTCTTAATGGCAGTGTTGTATGTCTGTATCCTTTTTCTTCAATCAGTGGCAATTTTTTTTTTTTAGTTAACTTGCAGAGTAATTGCTCTGCATTATTTCATTTCAATATGTTTGTAAAACAGTATTTCCATATCAGTATTCCTTTACTTTGAGTGTAAGGTAACCAGTGGTACAGGTTTTTAAAATCCATTTTAAAAATACTCAGACTCTGAAGCTACTTTTAAAAAAAAAAAAAAATCGCAGGGGTATAGCAATGCAGCAGTGGACAACTTTTGTGATACCTAATGTGTAGTAAAATGAACAGTCATTGGCCAGTTACAGAAACTTTGATTTATGATCTGTTTTCTGAGTGTTTTGAGTCAGAAGGTCTTGAAAACGCTAAAGGTTTATTTAGTGGAATGTTACAAACACTTAGCTTGAAAATATTTTATGGAAACAAAGGGATAAACTCATGGATAGTCAGGATTCGAATGAGTTCAGTGTGAAAGAACCTCGTCATCAACTAATGAAAATGATCTGTTAGATCATAGTCTGATAGATGTGGTGTTGAATTTAGAATTCTTGCACTTTTCCTGTTTTGTCTGAAATCTTTAGACTACTTTTGAATCTTTATCTTGTGTTTTTTCTTTCTGATTGTATTGCTGTTTCTCCTGACTAATGTTATTGTGCTCTTTTAGAAGCAGAAGCATTAATTACTACTTGCTACAGAACACTATGGGTACTTTACATAGGTTTAAGAAATGTCTTGCTGTAAGTCTGATTGACAGGGAGATGGAAATCAAAATAGGAGATTTGAGTTTTGGTGCTGTTTAGTACTGTTGTGCAGAAAAAATATTCCCAAATATGCTTCCTTAACCCTACTATCCAGTCCTGCATGCTATTCTTGTAATGGTTCAAGCAACAACCCTTAATGTGGCCTTCAACTCCCACAATAAATCACTGCTTACCATCATGATGTCCAATAATGTAAGTATGTGGCTTTATTACATAGCTACCCTGTTTTTTTCAACATCTGTCATCTTTGAATATCACGTCTCGTGTTTGCATATTGTTTGTCTGATTTGTTTGTGTCAGATTTTTATAACTAAAAGCTAACTTTTTACAACTTGCAGTTCGTTGAAATAAAAGGAAGTGTTTTCAAGAAGTTTGAGAAGAACAATCTTTTTCAGATGTCAAATAGTGGTAGGTATATCTCTGTTCATCGGGGGGAGTAAGAGGCTGGTTTTTAAAAAAAATATTCATTTATTTAATGTTATTGTTGAAACTTGGTGAATCTGAGCATTCTGACTTGAGTTCCTCATCCCCTCTATTACTGTTTGGTTTGGTAGGACAAAACTGGGCATCTCCTTCCAGGAAGTGGAAGAGTGGGTTCAGACTGGATCTTAGGAAGAAGTTCTTCAGTGCAAGGGTCGTGAGACACTGGAATAGACTGCCCAGGGAGGTTGAGGATGCCTCCTGCCTGTGCCTGTGTAAGGCCAGGTTGAATGATGCCTTGAGCAGCCAAGTCTAGTTGAGGGGTGTCCCTGCCCATGGAGACCAGGGAGGGTTTGAGTAGATGATCGCTAAGGTCCCTTCTAACCCAAGCCATTCTGGGAATAGTTGCTTTTTTTTTTTTTTTTTCCCTTAAATAACCTCTTTTCCTTTGTAGTACTAAAGCAACCTATCAGCTGAGTGCTGAAGTTGTTAATAAATACAAATTTCAGATTTAAGTTACAGTGTTCATAATAACCAAGCTTTTAAGTGTCATTTGATGACAATTCTTTCTAATACTGTTATCAGCCTTCTGAAATAGATGTTGAATTCTCATTTTTAAAATTAATAGAGAATGCACTTCAAGGTTGTACTTGAGCTTCTTTGCTTGTAATGTTTTCTGATCTTTGAACACACCTGTTTCTGTTATTTTTGTGCATATGACTTCTTTTGATTGAAACTGTTTACATAGATAGGCAAACAATGTATTTGTTTCACTCCAACTCGTATTTTTTTTAAACTAGAGAATACAAATGATGAATAGGTTGAAAAAAATACTGTATCTGCTTATGTAAAACCAGGTGATTAGATTTTTTTTTTTTTCCTACTAGGAGTTAAAACATTCGTCAAGCTAACAGATCCCTTTTTTCCCCCCACTTTACTCTTGGTCATGCTAAAGCAAAATGGAAAGATTTCCTTTTGCCATTACCTGTGCTTTCAAACTGAGCAGTAGAACTGGTGTCTTGTTACTGTTTCTCCAAATGCACAGAGTACATTGGCTTTCCTTTTGTTCTTCTTCAAAAGCTTGGTGTTTACATATGTGAATCCAGGCATGTAACTTCACTTACTCTGTACTTCACCCCATCATCTGGGAACTGACAATACATGGTAAAATCCCCTCACCTGTTTAAAATAAATACATGTGCATAAATACCAGCAAATAAATTCATAATAAGCGATGAAACATTATTAATGCATATTTATGTTCTTTAATTGTTATTGCCATTTTAGTTGGTTTGGATATCCTGAAGGCTTTTTTTGTCCTTGCCATGAGGGGGAGAAATAAAATTCTGAGTCATCTGGGTTTGTTGTTGAAGCTGCTGTAAAAATACCATTTCTCCCTTGCTTGCATCTCTGACATTCAGTTGATGAGAGGGATGAGGATGTAGAGCAGCAGCCGCACTCATTCCTCTTGCTCCAAGCAGCCTTGAACAGCTGTGGCAGCAGAGATAACAGATTAGAAGGGAGACCAGTGAGAACAGGAAAAATAAGCAGAGGGGAAACATAGGTGTCAACCTGTCATCCAGGCTCAGAAATTAGTCAGGGGAAGAATGTTTGTTATTACAGCATAAGTGGAAATTTAAGGTCAAAGATGTCCCCCTTTAATTTAATCCTGTTGACTGGTGAGCTAACATAACTGAGCGGGTAGTAAATGCCTGAAGGATTGGCTCGAGACATCTTTTAATGTTTACGTGTGAACTAAGTAAGGTATTGACTTCCTGGAGTGTTAGATAGAACCTCACAGAATATTCAGGGTGCTTAATGAAACAAACTCTTTGAAATTGGAGTTGACATGCCTATGAAGATATGGCTGTCATGGCTGTCAATGGGTGTAACAGATTACAGTATATTCAAAGATATCCAAAATAGTTCTGTCTTTTAAGAAGACTTCTTCAGACTTGCTTGTTTGTGGTAACATTATGGTTTAGGTGTTAACCTCTGTTTTTCACTAACAGTTTCAGGAAGGCTTTCTAATATGTTAAAATTGTGATGCTTCCTGAAGCAAGCTGTACAGGTCATTTCTGGAGATAGGCACCAAAACAGAAAGAATAGTCCAGGAGAGCAAGTTGTAGGGCACAGTCTCAAATCTGACTGCTTTTGTGCAGTAGTTCTTGTGGCTTTGGTAACTGAGCTGTTCCCTTCTAAGGTAGTGATGTGAAAGAGTAGTAGGAACCTTCTCAGTAAGGGGTGGTAGTTGCCTTGGAATACCTTTTGGTTTGGTGTTTGGGGTTTTTTGTCCTACTGGACTTGGTGTATAGCAGTTTGGATATCATTGATCTGTAGAAAATGAAATTTGCCTTGCTAATGATTTGAAATGTCAGACACGCGTACTGTCTCCATTTTTGCACCAGGAGGTGCTGGTTCTTTTGGAATCTCACAAGTAATGTACAAACTTTATCAAGAAAGATGGCTTTTATTAGCATATTAGAAAAGGTGATGGCAAGTCACAGCTTGAACCCATTCTGATGCTGGGAACCCAAGCTGATACAGCATCTAGTGGTTCTTCAGTCAGGCCACAACATAGGGCAGAGATTGTGTCTGTGGTGAGGTTCCCAGAATCCCTTCTCCTCAAATCCCATCAAGTGATATGTGGAAAAGATTGTCTCACTGAAGACTTAATCATTTGAGGTTCTGTCATTTATTAGGCATCTGTGTGCAAATAAATGTTTGGGGTTTTTTTTTTTCTTTTTAACTAGATATAAAGGAGAGATTCACCAACTATGTGCTGCTGCTAATTGTATGTCTAAGAAATATGGAACAGTTCTCATGGAACCCAGGTCAGAAAACTAGTAGAGAAGTTAAACAAAAGGAAATACCTGTATTGTCAACAACTGTATCTTTTGCTTATTTCCTCAACTTGAAAGATAAGATTTCTCAATGAAATGTTCTCTTAACTTCTCAGATACCATGGATTTGTTGAGGTTTTTCTATTTCTAGCTTGTAGGAGTAACTCCATTCTTTGTGCCAGGAGTATATGCTTTTGTGCTACAAATATGCATAGTTAGGTTTTAGGTCTTCCTTTTCCTTTAAGGATGAATGATCACTAAAGAATTTTACTTTGAGGCTAGCAAGATAAAAAATTGATAGAAGATGATATAAAATTTTCCAGTCACAGCATAATACTGATTATACTTAAGACTTTGATACCATATTGAATAAAACTTGGATTTTATTTTATTAAAATTTTGTTTTAATGATTTTGAGCCCTGATCTGTGTGGTGTATTTTGCTTGAATGTTAACCAGTCAATGTAAGTTTTACCTTAAGCATCTAAAATAACAGGTGCTTTTCCTGTTTCCTCATACATACTGAACATCTGTCTGGTACATGGAAAGGTTGTCTTCCTAACAGAGATAAAGTTTTCCAGAGCAAAGGCTTTAGAACCTGATGCTGACTGTGTGATTGTACCATGCCAATAAGTTTCCTGAACATGAATGGAGTAATGGAGAACTTGCACACTGCATGCTAAGTGATGATGCAAAGTTAGAGACTCTTAAGACTAGAGGATTTTTTCAGTTCTGAGCAAAATAGTTCTGATTTTTATATTACTGGTGTCAAACTAATTGGCCTGACTTCTTTATTCCCAACTTTCAGATCATTTTTGGGTGTTATTCCCAGATGTTTGCATGGTGGTTGCTTCAGAAATCGCGGTGGATATTGTGAAACACGCCTTCATAACAAAATTCAATGATATCACAGCAGATGTAGGTATCTCCTTTGGAATGCTGAGTGCTATTTTATGTTGTAGTTTATATTTTAGTATTTTTTTTAATATTAAAATTTGGTCCAGTGCAGAAAACTGTAAAAATTGTTCTTTTCCTATCTAGGGTATTATTTGGGAAAGCTTGGTAATTTCCTGACACAGTATACTTCCGAGGATCTCTGTAATGTCGAACAGACACCTCTGCTTTTAAATTCGAAGTTCCAGATCCATAAATTATTGAAAGTGTTGTATAACAGTTCACATAATAACTACAGTTAACTGGCAGATCGTTTTGTGATGCAACCACTAGTTAAATTGGCAGAAGGTTACTTCTCCTACAGTCTAGACAGCCCTTTTCCTGACTCTGAACTGTGGGTTAAAATCCATGCTTTAGGAAAGGCAGATCTTGTGAGGCAACTGACTCTCTGTTCTTGCATGTATGTTAAAGGTGGAATCTGAAATCAGAGATCTGTTTTTTCACTGTCCCCAGAGTACTGATGTGAAGTGGGTTATGTCAGTCTCTTACTCCTGAAATTTCTCATGCCATGTATATTATGCAGTCCTTACTTAAAGTAGCAGATGAGGTTAATTTTTATGTGGCAGTGTGATGCATTGGCCGTTTGTGTTGCATGTTGTGTGAATTCAAATGCTTTTGATAAATGTGTGAAGAGATGAATTAGCATTTCTTCAGTATTAAAACCACCTCTCAGGAAATGAGATCAGAACTTGGAAGTGCTATCTTTTTCAGCATCTCTAAAGTGTGGTGTAGAAACAAGTTTAATAGATGTACTTAATAAGCTCCCTTATGCCAGAGGCATTTATACATGCCCTACTTTCTTGCGTGTGGAAGAGAGCAATAATGAAGTCATGATAGCCAAAAATGCAGCGTGCTTCAGTGTGCTGAAACAACAGCTGGAGGATGGGGGTAGTGAGTGACATTTTTGCAAGGTTTATTTACCAAACTGGATTTTTTTTACATGAAATTCTTAAGATTGGTGGTTGCTAGGTCAGACATCTTCAGAAGTTTTGAATACCTGCAGTGCAAGTTGCCCTGCCACTTGTCCTTAAAATAGATGCTTTTTGCTCTTAAAATGCAGAACTCTTTTTTTAAAGGGAAAGAAGATCTTCACTCATCTTCTGATGCACAATTTGCTTTTTATCATGGATTCACTTGCTTAATGTATCAGTAAACTCTGATTTGATTAATTTGATCCTTGTGCTGCCTTTCATGTAGCTTAAAACAAATTACAAAGTGTAGCAAAAAAGTAAACGTGATTTCTCTTCACTTTGTGGTTCTGATTATCCTCAGATTCAATAAATGCTCATTCAGTTCCTAAAGCACAGCATAGTGGTGTTTGGTTGTTGTATATATACATGAGTTATTTTTGTATTATACAGCAGTATAGGCTCAGCTGCTGAGGGGTACGATTAGACCTCAGAAAAACTGACTTTGACTCCTTCAGCCTGTGAATAAGTATTTATAATATTTTTACAGAAATACTTTATTAGTGTATCTGTTGGTTCTGTAAAGTGTAATAACCAATTAAACACACATCTGATGTGCTGGGGACTTTTATTTTTATCCAGGTCTACAGCGAGTACAGAGCCAGTCTTGCATTCGACCTTGTTAGCAGTCGACAGAAAAATGTAAGCCTGAAAACAAAGACATTTTCTGTGCTTATGTGATTATTTTGAGTGGGATACTGAAACAAACACCTGCAGAAATATGTAGAGCTCCTAAAGCATTCTAATCTGATTTTTTTAAATAAGAGATAAAGGGCATGTTTCCTTGTCACTTCTGTTCTTATTTTTACCCAATGTTTCAGGTCAGTTCAGGCTTTATTTAATACATTGTTAAGAAGTCTCTTCCAAATACACTTAGAGTTAGGGGATGGTAGTAATAACTTTGACATTTTTGAGCTATATGAGAAGTAAGCAAGCTTAACTAGATGTTCTTGAGATCACTTTAAATTACTGTTTTTGCTTTATTTTGACTGCATTGGATCAAAATGCAGTATTCATTGGAAGTTTATATGATTTCTTCCGTAGACAGCATGCACAGATGCACAGGGATGCCTTGTGTTGTGGCATGGGCATTTACAGAACACACAGGCTGCTTGTGGTTTTTATTAATGCTGTTTCTTGAAAGTCTAAAGCACATCTTTCCTGAATGGGTCTCATAGCTGTTAGCAAGTCCTCTGGATGAGTTCTCTAACTATGAAATGGAATGTGTTATAACAAAGCGTGTAGTTGTCTTGGGTATGTTTAGTGGCTCTTCTGAGAAATGCAGTAGTTACACCTCAGAAGCTAGACACCTTCAATTATGAATAATTATTAATAAATTGTTGATTTAAAACACAGTTTATTAGGTCTTAAAACACCATTACTTTTCCTAAAGACTCTGTAAAACGAGGTTGCATCATACAGGCACTAACTTTGGCATGATGTTCAATACTGCCTGAAAGCTCATGACAGTTCAGGTGTCAACACGTTTTCAAAATGATTTTAACACAATTCTTCTGAGGTTAATTATAGATATTTGTAGAATGACTGAAAATTGCTGGTGTGATGGATAATTGTTCTTTTATCCCTGTTAGGGGTTGTTCTGTACAGTATGAGGATCAAAGTCAAATTAATACAAAACGGTCTCCAAGCTAGTAATAATACAGACGAAATGCCATAGTGTGTTTGGATTCAGTGTCCTACTTGCTCTTGATTTAGAGATTTGCATTACATTCCAGTTACTCTTCATTTAGAGCACTGAAGCTAATCTAACTGGTCATGCTAGTATTACATTTTTGTCTGAGAGTACAACTATCTGCATTTGAAATTCAAAATGTGAATAGGTGCACTTTATACCAGTGCAGTGTTTGCTGGCAGAGATCGAGTCTGATCTAGAAGGTGTGCCAAGCTAAAATAAACTCATTCCTCTGCATAAATAGTTCATTATTCCTACCCTTTTTTCCCCCAGGCATACACAGATTATAGTGATTCAGTTTCCAGGAGAATGGGCTTCATTCCTCTTCCACTGGCTGTTTTAGTAAGTTGTATCTTTACTATTAGTTTTCTGTCGATATGACTTCACTTGTAGATGCCTGTGAGGTAGCTGGCACATCTCTGTGTTTTGATGAGGAAATTATTACCTTAGGTAACTGAAATGATGCTGCAAGGTTGAGTTAGCACTCAGTATAACCTTTGTCAGGTACTGCTTATGACCTCATGAATGTGTTACTGTTTATCAACCTTTCATAAAAATGGAAAATATATTCCTTTTGTAGTATTTGTAAGCACCGGAATTGTAACAGTGGGACTAAACTACATCTGTGCTTATTAGGCATTTATTTCTTTTGGCAATTATCCTGTTCGTTCTTTTGGAATAGTCAAAGCAGCTGGTTGCCAGAAGTTGTTATTTTTTTTTTAATAGGAACCCTTGTGATTGTCCCTGTAATGTATTCTTAATGGGTAAATTTTCTCTTAGATGGGGTACTGAGCTTCTGAGCTGCTGTTGAGTACATGATTCTGAAATAGTTGACCCCACTACATGGACATGCTGCTATAAAATGGATCACTTCATCATTGGAATTGTGTCCACATGCTGTCTGTTCTGAATTAGCCATTGCAGAATGTTTTCTGTAAACAGCTGCTCTGACTTTCCCCATCCACGCATGGAGACAGGCAGTACTTACCATAATACTGGAGCTGTGACCTTATTGCCAGCAAAGATGCTCATTCATAATATTGTGGAAGAATGTCAATATGAATTAAATTTTAAATGTTACGTTCTCCCATCAACATGGAAATAATCTACTGACAGGCCTTGCCTAGCTTTCACCCAGAATTTAAAAAAACACACACCCCCCTAAAAAAAAAAAAGGCCAAACCATAAAACAATCCCAAATCAGCAAAACCAAACCCAAACAAATAAATCACTGATCGTAGTTTCATTTATAACATGCAGTGAGAATGTCATCGAAGTACTTTCCTCAAGTTAATTGTGTTCTGCTGTGATATCCTGTATACTCACAGGTTTAAAACAAACTGAAGTGTCTTGCTAACTCAGAACCCTAGCTGAAATTTTGAAGTAGAACTGAGATTTCAAGACCATTTGTAACTGAAAGTGGGGATTTGTGTACTTAGTCCACAAAGCAATGTTGTGATCAAAAGTTAGCATAGCGCAAAGCTGATTCTGTTTTGCTGTATCAGCATCTCTCCACATTTCCCTCAAATACTGTTAACTCGGCTTCAAACCCTTGATTTTTTGAGGAGGTTTTTCTTTCAGTTGTCATTTTACTCAGATGTCAGTGGTGAAGGAAACAGCATCAGGCTATAGTTTTGGCAGAGTTGCAACTGGGTGTTAACATAATGCTTTCTCAAACCAAAATTTTGACTGGTTAGCACTCCCAAGGCCAATGATAGAAACAGCTTCTGTTCATGTAAATATTACTATTTTTGACTTGAATTTACCAAATGAGAAATGTCTGTTAAACATACTCTGTCAGTAATTGTGTACTCTGTTTTAACTTTTATCCTTAAAACAGCTCATCAGAGTCATAACAAGCTCAATAAAAGTACAAGGAGTCTTAGCTTACATTTGTGTTGTGCTGTTTTACTGTGGGTAAGTAAATGCATATGCTTGAAAACTGTTTACCATTACCTGATCAGATATGATAAAAAGCTTCTGTTGGTACTTGTAGGTATAAGAGTACTCTAGAGTGTAGATTGATCTCCAAGTACTGTAACTGCATTGGGGGATTATAGCCCTCAATAAGTAACTCAAATAATGAAAATAACTAGTGGAAAAAATGTTCAAAACCATTTATGTCAGACCTATATAAAAGGGGAAATGGAATTCTAAGGAATGAAAGATTAAATATGCCAACAAAAAGAAGCAGTTTAAGTGCTCTCAGCAGATGACGAGTTCTTGTCTCCGGTAGTTAAATGCAAAGTCTCTTTGTGTTATGGAACTGCTACATGGAAAAAAAAATGCAAGGCTCACCCTTCTGTGGAGACAGGGGTCAGTGATAATCTTATTTAAGAAATATAATGTCCTATAACAATTTGTTTTCCCAAGTATCTCTTCACTGCCCAGTCAGTTTATATTTGTGTTATCTTCAACTTCTTCCTTGTCAGTAAGTACTTCTGAGGCCTGGAAGGTGGAGGGCAGGAAGAAGTAATCTGAGTAACTTTAAGGATTAAATGCTTCTTTTTGAACGCATAGGCTGCAAGAATAAACACATTTCAGTTCAGTTTTGTCCTTAATGAAAAGTGAGAACAGTTTTTTACCTCTGCCAAGATCTCAAATTTGGAGCTAACTGATTTCAGGCATCTTGTTCTGAATGTAAATTTCAACTTTTCATTAGGTGAGCATAGCAGATAAGTGAGAACCAATGTTATCAAATCTGAAATGTCTATCTGAGCACAGGATTTTCCAACCAAAATGATTCTGTGATTCTATAATGTGAAGGACGTTGGTTTGTATTGATCCTAGCTACTGCTACAGAACCATGCCCAGCATATGAAACCTGAGTTTTGTTTTTCTAGGATTTTACACAACTTCAAACTTGTATTTTATAAGAAATTTGAGCCTGGAGTGGACTGACAGGGAAAAAAATGAAGAAGAATCTGTAGAAATTCTGGCGTTATTTTCCATGAGAATCTGGAACTGATACAGTACAATGTTGATCTATGGCCTTTTCAACTCCTGATCTCATTAAATGAGAATCAAACCATGCTGTATACACCTGCTCTCAGAACAAAAGCATGTTATATAACAAGCATAGGGAAAAATATCTCTAAAACTCATTAAAAATTGAGGAGGGCTTCTCAACTCTGAAACAAAATCTGTCCTGATAACCTAATAGAATTGTAGAGAATCACAGCTTTCAACCTGTATGAAATTATACCTTTTTGTGGTTGCTTGGATACTAAAATGTCAGTTTCTTCTGAACTACTGAAAGTGGTCTGCTCTGCTCATTCTGTTTCTCTAATTTTTTTTCCACAAGTAAATGCAGAAGATTTCTTGAAAAGTGCTGTATACTTTGTTTTTCCTGTTGGATAAATTCTGATTCCAATAATGCAGTGCAAGATGGTGAAGCTGCTGAAGTGTGCTTGGGTCACAGGTCTTTTTAGAGAATATTTATGCTCATCCTGCAGAGAACAGATGGCTATTTCCTTGTTCTGCACTGAGCTTTCACCTGCTTCACCTCTGCTTTCACCTCTGGAGTGAACATTAGTCTGTGTCATGTAATACTAGTAATGGATCTTAGGTTTTATCAAAGCTCATTTGAGTTGTAAGTCTAAAAGCACTTGATAGGTACTGAGACCTTCGTGTTTTTCAATTGAGAAGACAGCTATAAAAGGGTCTGCAGTGATTAGCTGAAGCTTGTGCAACAAATTAGTGAAAATAGAGAAGGGATCTGCCATTAAGTGGCCTGTGCTCTGGTACAGCCTGCAATTTGTGAAAACTTTTTGGTGGTTGGAAGTCCACTTGGCTGGGCACACTTAAATCTACAGTTTTAAAACAGTAGTGCATTTGATTTTGAACTGTTGAGGGCCCTTTTTATGTCTGTATTTAAATATTTCAGGTATTAAATGACTGTTGTCTTTGAAGTGATTTTATTAAACTGTGATAAAGTTTGATGTTCTTCTCTAGATGTCTTCTGGAAGAAAAAAAAAGAGAAATGTAAGCATTGCATCTGAAATAAATTGTTGGGAAAAGGAAATTACCTTTTGATCTTGCTGTTGAAGGGATTTAATTTAGTAGCTAATCCTTCTAAGACAGCAGTGACTGTATGCAGTTATTTTGATAGGAATTATAATGTGCAATTATTTTAATATGCTAATGCAAATATGTAAACAAATCCTTTAAATTTTTTTCCAGGTTAATATCCTTTAAAGTCCTTAACAGTATTGTATTGCTGGGGAAATCATGTCAATATGTAAAGGAGGCAAAAATGGAGGAGAAATTATTCAATCCTGTCGTGACTGCCACCCCAGGGAAACCAGCTGGCAAACAGCAAAGCATGTTTAAATCTACCCAAGGTAAAGCTAACTGCCTTGTTTTGTTTTCAACTGTAATGAAAATGGTGTTCAGACTAAATTTAATATTAAACCAGTTGTGTGACATTGCACAGTAACCCTGTTGCTGGACCTTAATTGTACTATTTCAGTGCTGTGAGCACAGTCCTGTAACATAGAAGAACTTTATGCTTTTAGTTCATGTCTCTTGGTTATGAATACTCAACTCTGATAAGATCCCACTCTGATTTGTGGAGGTGATAGAAACATCAGAACAGTAGCCAGCCCCTGTTTGAAAGTCATGCTCACAGAATGGTTTTGCTTGGAAGGGGCCATTAAAGATCATTTAGTCCAATCTATGTCATAGAATCACAGAATGACTTAGGTTGGAAGGAAACTTTGAGATCATCTTTTCCAAGCTCCCAACCGTGTCAGGGATACCTCTCAACTGGACTCGGCTGCTCAAGGCCTCCTCCAACCTGGCCTTAAATACCACCAGGGAAGAGGCATCTATAACCTCCCTGGACAACATACTCCAGAGTCTCACCACGCTCATATTGAAGAGCTTTTTCATAAGGTCCGGTCTAAACCTTTTCTGCCTCAGCTGAAAACCATTCCTTCTTGTCCTGTTGCTAGACACCCTTATGAGAAGTCCCTCTGAAGCCTTTCTGTAGGATCCCTTCAGGTGTTGGAAAGCAGCTATAAGGTCCCCTTGGAGTCGTGTTTAGGCTAAACAACCCCAGCTGCCTTAGGATATCCTCATAGCACAGATATTCCAGCCCTTGGATCATCTGTGTGACTCTTGTCTGGACTTACTCCATGGGCTCTGTGGCCTTATGATGGGGACACCAGAAAGGGATGTAGTATTTGAGGTGGGACCTTAAAAAGAGCAGAGTAATTCACCTCAGATAATTAAATATTCACGTAGCATCATCTCCAACAGTGCTGAAGTTTAACAATGAAGCAATCTATGCATTTCTTATGGAAATTAGCATAAAATATGGCACACGGTAGGTTATCATGGACACATTAATGAAGAGCTTATTGTAATCTAAACAGGAATTTCAGCTGGTCTCTGCTCAATTTATTTCAAGTCTGTGCAGTGTGGTGTTCTTGTATATGTCCTCAGCATTAGCAGTTCGTATGTAATTGGAATGGGGCATTGGTACATTTGTAGGACGTTTCTAGAAGGAAACAGAAACCTTTATTGTTGCAGTCAGCAGAGTTGGATTGTAGGTCTTCCTCTTTAAGAGCTCAGTGAGAACCCTGGAGAACTTAACAGGGAGGCTTTTATGGTGTTCACCCATTGCTTGGCAAAGACCTGGACAGCTTGAAATATAAGGTGCTTATTGGTCATCACAGTGTCTTACCAGGAACAGCCAAGTTAGAAATCTGTCAGTGTTTCAGACATAATTCTCTTACCTCACCTGTCAAATCACACCAGGCAGAAACTTTATTTTTCAAGAGCTTAAATTCACAGAGTTGCTATAGTTCCATGATGAAAGAATGTAATATCAATTGGGCTGAATGTCTTCTGCATTTCATTAGACAACTGTCATAATGGTAGTCCTTAATTAAATATTCTAGTACCACATTTAGGAGTCATTGATTTAGATTGAACCTTAAACTTACAGTAAATAAATCCTGAATACGCTTTTTAGCTGAAGCAGCAGCAGCAATTTTACCAGGTCAGTTGGCAGAGATGCTTATTCCCTCAAATAGAAAGATTTTGATTGAAAGGTAGCAACCAAAAAGCTTTTGCTGATTTTCATTTGGAATATTCTTAGCTTCCATCAGTAATGAAAAGGCTCAATTTATAAGTTTTTTAGGGCTTTTTATACCTTTTTAACAACTCTTTATTTACTATTCTGTGAAAAAAAAAAAAATTTTACCTTCCACAGCTGCTGTGTGTCTGCATTATTACTGCTGGGCTCTGCAATATTGGTTAATCCCTGTGCCCCACTTATCAGGTTTTCTTCAATACAGTCTCTCAACTCATCTCTTACTAGAATGAGGGTGAGAGAATTAAGCTAGCCTTATTTCCTCTCAGCTTATAATGTAAGTCAGTTTATTTTCCTAACAGTTTCCACCTCATCCACAGAAACAGTTTAAAATTTTGAAAGCTAGAATTTTATACTTGCTCTTAAAAGGATGAAAGCTTTAATTCCTGCTGATCATGTCTAGGGTGGCTGACTTCTCTGGAAGCTGCTGGGTTAGAAAATCCCTGCCTTTGTGACCACGTTCTACAATTAGCATTACTTGTCTCCTTTCTTGATGCAAGTTTAGTATGTTTGACTTGCATACGGCTGCAGAAAGAAATCCAGGTACTTCCAAGTAGTGGGTGGTATACTGTGAAGATTTGCTCTATGAAGAAAGAATTTTTTCTAGTTGATGTGGATAGTGATGCCATTCTGACAAATCATACTCTCTTGGGCTGGTTTGCAGTACTCTCCACACCAGTCAGATTTTTTTCAGATTCCTTTAGAAATAACTACTCAGTCTCTGAGGTGGTAGTAAGCAAGAAAAATACATGCCCTTGTCATTTGCTTGTGAGTTTTGTCCAAATATTTAAAGAATTAAAATGTGGAAACAATTCAGGGATCTTAGTTGCAAATATCTTAGCTTAATGGAGCCAGGTTCAATTCCACCATGGTAAGCAACAAGAATAAAAATAGACTCCTTTAATAGAACCGCTTTAGGAGCCACAGCTATTAAAGTGCATAGCAGTGCATGAGTCATTTATTAGCTGTCCCTAGAGAAGCCAGATTTATTGTACATACATAAAGGATTAGGCACAGAGATTCCTTCATTTCAGTAGAAGATATTTGTGTGATTCAGACAATGACTGTCAAAGATCTTTTTGCCTCTGCCAACAAAAATGAGTATTTAAACCAGAGGAACACAGAGTATGTCCTAATATCTGCTGCTTATGCTCTTGCTCCTTATCTGCACTTCTGTAGAGTTAATTCTCTATCTTTCTACCAATTAGAAAAGGGACTCTTTTTTGATAAAACTTAGTAGTAGATAGTGACTTGATAGTGGCTTCCACAAAGCATTCTCCTATTGCTTCTACTGATATGTTGCAGCACGCTTTTCCAAGACAGCTTTGGAGGAGTCTGGATGTTACAGGTACATCAGCGGGCCTGTGTGAAATTCATGATTACCTTTGTACTTGTCTTCTGTTCCAACAGGAAGGTCCACAGATGAAAATGGATCTCCATCAGTTACCAGTCAGCCTGTGCATCAGAAGGAGAATACACCCTCTTTACTTGTAACAAGCAATTCTGATCAATTTCTGACAACTCCCGATGGAGAAGAAAAAGATATAAGCCAAGACAGTTCAGAATTAAAACACAGGTCTTCAAAAAAGGACTTGTTGGAGATAGACAGGTTTACTATTTGTGGAAACAGAATTGACTAAGATTTTTTTTTTTTTTTAATCAATGTGCTAAGCATACTGAGCTGTTGGGACAGCAGATGCTACCAGAATGGACAGCTGCCAAAAAAGGCACATAAATATTTATTTAAAAACTTAAATTATTAATGGCAAAAAAATATTAATTTCTTTCTACAAGTAACTTGGCTTGGTATCTGGTCAGGTCAAGTGAGTGATCTTTGACTTGCCTCTTGGAAAAAGTGATGGATCTCACATGAGTCTGCCTGCGGGCAGAGCTGCAGTATCTACTTGTCTGGAGAACAGACTGGAAAGAAGGCATAATCCTGTTCTGCGCTATGGAACCGCACTTCCAGAACATACTACTTCTCACGAGGGTTCCTGCAGTGTAAGGATACTCCTGGAAATAGTGTGACAGTTTGACCAGAAGCTTGCCTTTCCAGTTACCTTGTTTTGTTAAACATCTGCAAGCAGAATTCAAATCTTGTGCTTATATCAACAAACGCATAAAGCATTGATACATAAAACAGTAAGTCAAGATAGTTATTCTTGTCAACAGAAACCTTCAAGGTGTACCTTGAAAAAATCTTGTAATCAGAATAAAACTTTGCCTTTAAGTGAAAGACCTACTGCATACTATTTTATCTAAATACTAAACAGCAAGGATCACAGTCATGAAGGTTCTGCTTAACTGGGCAAATACAAAGCATATTCATTTCTTGTGTTGTGTGTCCTGCAAGGCAGATTACTTTTAAATAATAATTTATAAGCTGAGGATTGATTGGTTTTTTTTTTAATTATTTTTATTTATTTTTTTTTCCCCTGTAGGGAAAAACTTGTAATAAAGGGTCACTCTATATGTTGAGGAAAGGCAACATTAATTGCAACCAAGCCAGCGGTGTGTTGGTGCTCTATGTAGGGCATTAACACAGCAGCAAAGAATGGCACTGCCTTTTGGGTCTGACTGACAAGAATGACATCTGTATGTTACCTTGCCCGATATGCTTATAAAAGCTCATGCTGACAATCAGATCACAATTACCTGTCTTCATTGATTTGGTTTATCCCAGCTTGAATAGATGGACTTGATATATAATGAATATTTAAGCATTGCAATGCATCTTCTTGTCTAATGTGAGATGCAGACATGGGAGAGTTGATGGAAGATGGTTTGGAATGCTCACACTAAGTGTGGAATAAATCTGAGCTCAAAGCTTAGACTGGAGACTTGTATCAGAAGAGACCCTTTAGTTAAAGATGAATCTTTCCTATATTGTTGTTTAACAGCGTTAACTTCACTTGCCTTTCAGATATTTAAGTAAGATCTGTTTCAATTTCCAAGAGAATGTATCATGAAAGTATTCCAGTGCTGAACAAATGGAGACAGAATTTGCTCTTTGCTAATTTAATAATTTGTCAAAGTGGGAAAGACAAAATTTATTTGCTCTATGAAGGTGTGAAAGTGCAATGTAAATGCTAATCCCTGAAACTTGCAGGACTACAGTAACAGAGCAGCTGGAGACAGTTGGACAGAGTTATCACCTATCTGAGCAGGCTTAGTAGTGAAGTTAGTGTGGCCTGCTCTGCTGGGAACTTCCTGCTGCAGCCTTTCAGCCTCTCTTCCATCAAGAGTAGCTGGAATGATGGCCAAAATGTGTGACTGCTGTTCAGGGAAGAGAGTAAAAAGAGAACTTGTACTGGAGAAAATTCTGAAATTCTGTAATATTCGATGCATTTTATACTAATTGGAGATGTTCACATGTTGAAATTCAGATTATCTGTCAGTTTGGTGTATCTTATTTTTTAATTATTTAGCAATTGATAAAGAAAGCTTGGAATTGGTTTCATTTTTTTCTGTTGAATGACATTCTGTATCAATTTTATAAGTGCATCTTGTGTGAAACTCAATAAAATTCAATTTTGTAATATTTGTTTAAAAAAGGAAAAGCACAGTGTCAGCATTTCTTCCGTAGCATTTGGAGTTGGTGAACCTGCAGTGTATTTACTGGATTAAATTCCACTCTCCATAAAGCAGGATCCTGGTAAGTGAGGCACAAATGTGCATAAGAACTGTGTTGTTGCTTATTTTACTTGTGATTTGTTTCTGTAGCAGTTGGTTATTAACACTTGTAGGAAGAAGGTATTGATGCCAGCCTACTACTAATTTGTTTTTTCAAAACCAAAACCCATGTAAATGAAAAAAAAATACCATGTCTTAAGGGAGTTGTAATCTGTGTGATTACTGAGTTGGACTAGTTACACCTGCACAGCAAAGCCAGCTCTAATTGCAGTGTAAGCTCAGGCAAGACCTGAGTGAAGAGGTAGTGGGTGGCTGCACTTAGCTGCATGTTCTGGCCCATATCTTCCTTTCGAAGCCCAGATCTGCTGCTGCTTTGTTGTAACACTTGCATTGTGGTAAGGAGATCTAAAGCAGTGTAGCTGGGCTTTGGGATACAGCTGCTGCATCTCTGTTGTGTAGTCAGGCCTTTGACAGGGACCACAATAATCCAAAGGCGTAACTGATGGCACTGGTTAGAGGCAGCACTCCCAATGCAACGCTGCCCCTTAAACTCTCTTTAATAGTCTGGTAGGGGCCCAGCTGGGCAAGAAATGTCATTGTTCTCTCTTGCTTCAGGCACCCTAATTGTTCCCATGGCTTTGTTTGTGATTCCTTGAATATCTAGCAATGCCTCTTCAGTGATAGGCAGAAGCTTCTTTTCTGGTCATGAATGGCCCTCTCAGAACTCTAGAGGTGGCTGAGAGGAGCAAACCAGAAAACAAAAAGAAACCCCCTAACATTTCTCATCTACAGATGTAGTTCTCAACTTCTTTTAGATCTTCTTGAATAGCTCCTGTCCTAACACTGAAATAAGAGCATTGGAGGTTAAAGCAATGAATAAATTGAGTTCTTCAATTCATAATCCCTCCAAAAATAAAACCTAGGCAGTTTTGATGGAAGTAGTGATAGTTCAACTAAAGTCACAGTTGCCAAATTAATTCCAAAAGCACACACTGAGTCCAGTATTATTCATTATGGGACCATTAACAAACAACTGTTTTCCATAGGATTATTTAATTAATCTTTGGAAGCTCTTCAGATGTTCATCAGTCAAGCAGAATTTCCCCCCTAGGCAAATGAGTTTTACAAACACAAATACGCTGTTAATTTACTTACTTCTTAATCTGGAGTGAGTTAGAAACTTTTCAGCTTTGTCTTGCCATGGTAGTGCAAAATCCTCTCTATTGTCAATCCTCATTTAGAAATCTCTGAATCAGCATAGCTGTAGAGGTCACTGTTAAAGCCCAGTTGTGGCTGCTCTGCCAGTTCAGCTGATGGACTACAATTCTGAAGCTGTTTGGTGGCGACAGGCAAGGATGAATGCAGCTCCGTTATAGCACAAATGTAATCAAACTCTGAAACTCCAGAAACACAGCAACATTTTGTCTTACAAGAGGCTTTCCAACAGAGATGAGGTTCTGCTCTCACTTGGAGGCAGCTCTATCTTACAACTGAGCTGCAGAAAGTGGTGAGCATCTTGGGGAGAGAGAGAGTGAAGGCTGTTCTTCATGAGCACGAAGATGTGGGTTGCTGCAGCACTACCTTAGCTTCTAATGTTTGGGGTTTTTTGTTTTGGTTTTTTTTTAGGGTGACTTCAGCTCTATTATAAACTTCGCTAAACAAATGCTGTGTTAAATAGGCAGACATACTGCATGTGTTGCTGATTGCACTTACTGCATTGAGCTTTTGTATTGGAAAATTTCTTACTAATCTTAGATCTGGTGGCATGACAGCATTATTGCAAGGTTAAGTATGCTCTTAATGGAGCAGATTTTGGTGCTCAGGGAAGTGTTGGGTTTTATACTGATGTTGCTTCTTCCCTTCCATGCTGAGTTTATTGGGCAAAAGCAGTAGTAAGTCTCTATACATGTTGCCAACTTTGAATACAAGGCAGAGTGTGTTACTGAGATGCCCAGACCTGACACAATTATATCTGCCATTTCTGTTGAAAATAAGTATCAAGATAGGTCAGGAATCACTTGTTTGATGCTGATGGTTTAAAATAGGTAATTCAGAGAAGTGAAATTGTGCAGGCTTGGGAAGTAATGCCTCAGTTTTACTGAGAAGTGTGGCCATGAAACTCAAAATCCAGCATGTTCTTAGGCTCTGTGCACCAAATTGGAACAGGAAGGTGTTTGAGTTGATGCTAGCAAGTAAAATTCCAGTGACAGGACTGACTGTCAGTCTAAAATTTTCCTGCAGATGTGATTTGAGCTTGACATTCTTGTTAAAGGCAGTGACATAGCCATCAGCTAGCTTCTTTCTATAGCCAGGACAGCAGAAGCTGTGCTAAATTAATCTCTTCTGGAAACAATTCTTGAAGTATCAAATGCGTGTGTCTGCCTAAGACAGGCTGTAGGTCTGTCATAGCTCAGAGCTATGGGACCTTCTTTTCAGGTCATATAACATGTTGTACCCTCTGGACTCCTCCAAGGCATAGCTGTAATGAAAATTAGTCTTGTATTGAGGCTTGGCACTGGCTACTGATTTGAGACAATATCCTTCATCCTGTAACAGGGAACCCACCTCTTAGGCTGGTGTCAGAATTTGACTTGTCATTAGTCACTTTAAATTACTTTGACATGTGAGAGGGAATTCTGCTCCATCTGAGGCAATGGTTTCTGGTGCTTGTTCAGCCATTTGGTGGCCAGCTGCTCTTTTGCCTCTGTGTAGGCAGGAGTAAATTCTCTAGCTCATTGTGCTAGACACTCACTTCTTAAAAGCAAGGAGCAAAGGCCCAGTGTATACTGAAGTGATTCTTGCAAAAGATGTTCTGCTAACAGCACCAGAGTCATTTCGTGCATTTGATTTAGCAGCTCTGTGCATCTGATGTTTAAATGGCAAATTGCGTGGAGGAAGCTTCTGCTCTTGATCAGAAAGAGCTGATCTGTTCTTTTTGTTATAGATTTGACAAGTCAAATTTCTGGGGAAAAAAAAAAAAAAAAAAAGAGTTCCAGTAGGCCCAGTTCTCAGCAATGTGGAATTTTGTGCCTGAGAGCAGTAGGTATGCAAGCTCTTGACACACTAACCAAACTGCAAACATGAAGAAATGAAAATACAAACTCCCTAGTTTCACAAAACCACTCTGAGGAGCAAGATCAACTCTGATTTCTCCCTGTGAGCACTCTCAGCAGAAAGCACAGTGAGACCAATACCCAGTATATTCTTGTTGCAGGTCATCTTGTTTGCCTGTAAATTCTCCTTACACTTTAGACACCTGGGGGGAACAACCTACCTCTTAAACCTGTTCTTCTTGCTGTCATTTTGGATATGTCAAATCTTCATTGATTATTCCAGGCCATAATCCACAGTTTATTTTGGGAAGGGGTTGGTTGGTTTGTTCTATTTTGTGGTTTTGATGGTGGCAGGGTTTGTATTTTTTTGTTTGCTTGGGTTTTTTTTATATGTGTTTATTTTGGGGTTTATAGAATCATAGAATGGTAAGGTTGGAAGGGACCTCAAGGATCACCTAGTTCCAACCCCCTGCCATAGGCAGGGACATCTCCCACTAGCACAGGTTACTCAAAGCCTCGTCCAACCTGGCCTTGAACACCTCCAGGGAGGGAGCAACCACAGCCTCCCTGGGAAACATGTGCCAGTGTCTCACCACCCTCACTGGAAAGAACCTCCTAACATCCAGTCTAAATCTTCCCTCTGTGAGTTTAAACCCATTGCCCCCTGTCCTGTCGTTACAAGACCTTGTCAATAGTCCCTCCCCAGCTTTCCTGTAGGCCCCCTTCAGATACTGGAAGGCTACTCTAAGGTCTCCTGGAAGCCTTCTCTTCTCCAGGCTTAAGAGCCCCAACTTTCTGTCTGTCCTCACAGCAGAGCTGCTCCAGCCCTCTGATCATCTTTGTGACCCTCCTCTGGACCTGCTCCAACACTTCCATGTCCTTCCTGTGCTGAGGGCTCCAGAACTGCACACAGTACTTCAGGTGGGGTCTGAGCAGAGTAAAGGGGCAGAATCCCCTCCCTTGCCCTGCTGGCCACGCTTCTCTTGATGCAGCACAGGTTGGTTGGCTTGGTTTGGTTTTGCTATTGCTGGGTTTTGGGAGGATGGTTCATGGCTTTTGCAGGAGGTGGACTTTAATTATTTTTTTAGTGGGATATTTTTGGGGTTTTTTTTAAATAATTTTTAACAAAGCTGAAATCTTGTCTGCAGAGGAAAATATAATTTAACATGAGAAAGGAAGAACTCTTGGAACTTTAAAAAATGCTGGTCATCCTATTTAGAGATATAGATAGATATATAAAACTTTTTTTTCCTTTATTTTTATAATAGAAAATTACCTTTACTTGCTCTAAAGACAACAGTTGGCCTTGGGTTTGCCATAGTACTCCAAGTAGCTGCCTTCAGCCTGTGGTGAAGGAGAGGTGGGTATCAAATTGTCAGGGTTGTGCCTTCAGCACTGGATAATGCAAGTAACAAGCACACCTGGAAACCTTCAAACACAATCCTGCAAGGGTTATAAACCAGAGCTTCCTAATTAACTGAGAAGCTGTGGCCTAAAAGCCACATGAAACCTGTTCTTTTTTTTTTTTTAGTGTATTTTAGAGCATATGTATATCTTTCCCAGTGTCTTGAGGAGAGATTGTTCAGGATAATGTTGTTCACAGAAAATGTAATCTGAGGTTTTCTCCTGCCTGCTGTAGGGTAGTGCCCAGCAGGCTGGGGCTTCTGAAGTGTGTGCCATTTCCATGGTTGCTAATGGTCTACAAAAGATATATAGACTATTTTAGACAATTTTTTTTATTTATTTATTTATTTTAAAAAGGAGGGGGCTAAGAAATAACTTCAACAGTAGAGGGGAAAAAATGAAACAGTTGAAGAATCCTTTGCACATGCAGAACTTGAAGGATAGCCATGGGAATAACATGCAGTTGGGTGAATGTTTCCAGAGATAACATTTGTGTGTGCTTACATGCTGGAGACGAAGTCAGTCAAGTCAGGAACTGTGCATGGGCTTTGAGGACCACTTTCTCTGGTGCCAGGCAAAAAGTCCTGAAGCTACAAGATCTTAGTATGTAGATGAGAACTCCCTGAAACATGGATGGGGCCTAGCAGAGAGCCTGTGTTTGGGCCTTTGCTAAGAGCAGCTCTTTCCTCTTTGTTATACTGCTCAGGAATCTGGCCAGGTATGGTTTCCTTCTGCTGACAGGTACCAAGGTGAGGCTATTGCCTGCTACAAACCCTGACATGCCTTCCTGCATGTAGATTACACCTAGAGAGAGCAGATAATGGAGGCCTTTGTTAAACCCTCCTGTGTAACTGTAAGAAATGCACCTTTGTATCACAGCACAGAAGCTTCCTACTTGACCTCCTGTAACCAGTAAATGGTTCACTTCCGTCCAGAGGGAATTTAGACACTCTTGCATCTCGAAGCCAACAGCTGAGTGCCCAGGGGAGGAATGAGAGATGGTGCTGTGGTTGTG
Source organism: Eubucco bourcierii (assembly GCA_013396675.1). Taxonomy (NCBI): domain Eukaryota; kingdom Metazoa; phylum Chordata; class Aves; order Piciformes; family Ramphastidae; genus Eubucco; species Eubucco bourcierii. The sequence goes on along the minus strand of VWZE01006839.1, from coordinate 827,285 downwards.
ATGATGATGTAATTTGGCAAGGACAGGAAGAATGCAGGCAGCCTTCTTTCCACTTGCCGTGTGTGAAATGGGGTGTTTGTGTGTGGGATGTAGTAGCATGGTGTATGCTCTGGGAGATGGGAGTAAGAACATTGAGCTGCATCCAGTGCCTGAGGGAACACGAAGGAGGCACTTAGATGAGTTTTCCAAGTATGGCAACTCCAGCCCTTGCAATACTGGACCACTTTAAACCACTTGCCCTATTAAGCCATATGTATACACACCAGGCACAGCTTCTAAAGAACTGGGGAAGAAAGTGGAGTACATGAGGCTAGAGCAGCTGGATTGTCTGGGGAGTTTGTCCTCTGAGCAGCTGTTCTGGTTTCTGCCCGCTTCATTCCAGTACACACTGCTGCACCCTCTTGTTTCACTTGTCTTACTTTTTTTTAACCTTGCTAATCAGTCTGTTCCATGGTGTCAGAAGCTGGATTAAAACACCTGTGCTAGCTCAGGTCCTGTTCAATGCAGTGTCCAATTCATGCTTAATATCTTCTTCAGTCTTTACAGATGTTTTACAACCTTCTTGAAGAGTAAATTTCTCCACTTCAGATGTTGGTATTACATGTAGAAAGCTTTCTACTGTCTAAGTTGCTTTTGCTGAAATTTAATGCCCCTCCCCAACTCCTTGTCCATCCTGGGCACGGAGAATAAATTTTACCTTTCCCTCTTTTTTTCTGTTACATCCTTGGCAGCTGAAACTTGTTTCATGTTTCCCTCCAGGCTAAACCACCCCAATGAGTTTAGCTTCTCTGTATGGACAGCTTGTCCCATGCTAGTTTTGGGCACAGAACTCCAGCTGATGCTGTCCTATCCAGCTGAGCTGAGGCAGGATTGCATCAACCAGCTGCCAGTTGCCATATCCTGGTATGAGATTTACCTTGTACAAACAGGATGCCACTTGTGACCCAGAAGAGTGAATGCACCACAGTACCTACCTGCTTTCTATAGAGCTGTGACGGTGTTCCCAAGCCTGCACTTGGTGCTTTAGTGTAAAGCTGCCAAAATGTAAAATCCTGTATTACAGCAGCTTCAGTTCAATTTGTTGATGCACAGCTCTTCCTTTACCTTTCTCTGGCATCAGCACAAATCCTACTGATTAAAAGCACTGAATAGCAATGGAGCATGAAGGGACCACCACAGAATCTCATTGCTGTGTGATGATGAACTGGTGATAAATACTCCCCAAGCAGGATTTCCCAACAAGCTCTGTCAGCTGCTCCAGGCAATTTTAATCTGCAATGTGTTTCTTTGGTTTGAGAATGTCGTGTGAGAGAGCATCAAAAGCTTCATGAAAATCAACATGTGTTGATTATCTGCTGCTTCTCACCTTATGGCGTATTGCGCTGCTGAAGGGAAGTGCACTGGTTTGAAGTGATCTGACAAATTTATGCTGGCTTTCATTCCTCATATTACTCTTCAGGCACTAAAAAGAACAAAATCCAAATCTGATTATTTGCCCAAAAAGATTTTGGAAGACTGCAATTGATCCATCATTCCCTTTTAAGCTGTTCTGGAGGTTGCTCTTTTAAAGAACAACAAACTGCTAACAGCTCTGTTAGCCACTTGTTTTTTGGTTGTTTGGTTTTGTTGCCCAGGATAAGGCCTAAGCTGAATTGAAAAATCTGAGGTACTTCACCCCTGCTGTGGCAGGATCTGTGTGACCCCCATGGAACTGCTGGTGGTGTATTTGATAGTGAAAACTGGGGAGTTGGCACTGCTCTCTTTTGTCTTTGTGTAGTGCTCCCACAGAGAAGTTTGATATGAAAGTAGTAAGAAGCTCTCAAAATATGTTGTAGAAAACCTTATTAATGTGCCTTCAAGTACCTAGAGGGGTAAATGGTAACCTAGCACAATAGATATTTGTTGAAGGGCTGTTAGGGGGAATGGGACAGAAATAAACTTTTCAAATGTCTTGCAATGTCCTAATGTCCCATGATGAACAACAAGACAGGAGAGTCCTGTGGGAAGTCAGCCAGGCAAGGCAGTCTCCCACCATGATCCTCAAGCACAGGGCAAGAAGGGCTGGGGCTCTGCCCCTGTTCCTGTCCTTTGCCAGAGCAAACAGAGGGCACAGTATGCAGCACAGGCAGTATTCAGGCTTCTAAAACATTCCATGGAGGGACTCCCTCATATTCCTTCATGTTCTTCCTTTGGATTTACAAATAACAACCTGGTTTTTTTCTGTTCCTTAAACTGTAGTCCAGGCGAAGCTGTTATCGTTTGCCAATGGGCTCATGATACTCTTTTCCCCCCAAATCTTACTTGAAGACTCCCCATGCTGGAAAGCTGGCAGGCAAAGAGCCTTTCCTCATCGAGAGAATTCCAATCTGCCACAGCAGCTCCTTCAGCATCATCCTGTTGACTGAGAGTGACAAAGCTATCTTGGAAACATCATCTGTGCACTTGTCTCTGGGAAGCACCTGGCTCCACCTGATCCCTGAGCAGAAGGATTAGGATTCACAAGTCTAGAGCAACATCTTCACTGATTTCTCTCTTGTTCAAGCCTTTGTTGAAGTATCTTAGTTGAGCAGCCAGGGTCACTTGGTGTGTGACTCTGCTGGTTTTGTGCCTTTCCAGTGCCTTTGAGGTTAGAGTGCTGCCAGAGAGCTTACCTCCTGGGCAGGAACCCTTCTGCCTCACCCAGCTGAAAGTCCATCAGTCCCTGCTGCTCTTTGCTTGCAGTGATGTCTGCAAAATGATTCTTCATTGAGGCATTTGCTACTTTCTACAGCAAGGAGCAGATCGTTACTGCTGGCAGGATATTGGAGCAGCAATTTAAACTATCTTTCATCTGCTGCCTACCTGTTAAGAGTGGAAGCAGAGGAAGCCTGCAGTATGTTCATTTCCTTTCTCCTTGCCCCAGCACACAGAGTGAGCAATGAATCACTTTCTTCATAACAGTATTTTTAGTGGTAGACTCTTATGACCCCTCTTCTTGATAATCTTTTTTTTTTTTTCCTCCTAAACTAAAGCAGCTTAATGTTTCTTCCTCTAGACTCTCCATGATTTGCCTGAACCTTTGAAGTGTCCCCAAAAGCAGAGGCAGTGCTCCTGTCAAGGCTTCACTGGAAACAAAAATCAAAATAACGATTTCCTTTCCATGTTATCATCCTATTAGAGTAGGAGCATTTTTTATCTCGTAGTTGATAAAGCAAATCTTCAAATTGTCTCTGTCGGCATAAGCTTTGGACAGTTCCCATGCAGCAGCAGTGCCAACTGCGCCAGGTCTGGGCTAAACTTTGAAAGGCTTTAGATGCTAATTAATTTTGTTTAGGCACTTGGGTGCTTTTAGTAAAAGGGTGTCTCACAGATTCTGTTGAGATTGTCACTTCTCTTTGTTAAGGTGTATTAGCTTTAAGTAGGGATTAATGGTTTTGCTTTGAGACCCTGATGCCTTGATTACAGGCACTTTTTTCAATACCTGAAGCAGGCAATTAAGGTGCAAAATCAACTGGGTTTACTATGTCGCTATCATGACATGAAATCCTAGATGCAGTGCTTTGAAGGAGAGAAGAAAGGTGCAAGCTTTGCCCCATTTCCTTTGCACTTCAATAATCCTCATATTTACACTTCCAGTGAGGTGTCAAAATTTTTGATGTTATATTTTTGGATAAGAATTGAAATAAAAGTGCTTCAGGCAAGAAATGAAGTCCCTGAGCCTGTACTCTCCGTGGAATGCCAGCAGACCACAAAGAATCAGTGACATACTTCACCCTGACAGGTTTGCTGTGTGATGAAAGTATTTGATATGGTGCTAATTTAGTGTAAAGATCATAGAATTATAAAATAGTCCAGGCTGGAAGGGACCTCCAGAGCTCATCCGGTCCTGCCCCCCTGCAGACAGCAGGGACATCCCCACTAGAGCAGCTCACCCAGGGCCCCATTAAGCCTCACCTTGAATGTCTCCAGCAAAGGGACCTCAACAACCTCCCTGGGCAATCTGTTCCTTTGCTCCACCACCCTCACAGTAAAGAACTTCTTCCTAACATCCAGTCTAAATCTGCTCTTCTCAAGCTTGAATCCACTGCCCTTGTCCTATCACTGCAGCCCTTTGTAAACAGTTTCTCTTCATCCTTCCTGTAGGCCACTTTCAGGTACTGGCAGGCTGCTGTTAGGTCAGCCCAGAGCCTCCTCCTTTCCAGGCTGAACACCCCCAGCTCCCTCAGCCTGTCCACATAGCAGAGCTGCTCCAACCCTCTGATCATTTTCGTGGCCCTCCTCTCTACCTGCTCCATGTCCTTCCTATAATGAGGGTTCCAGAACTGGAGACAGTACTCCAAGATCCCATTCTTATCTACACTATCTACTGAAATCCAAACCAACTAAAGTAAAATTCTTGTTTAAAAATCCAAACAGAACCTGGAACCAGACCCTCACAAACCCCACTCCACCTTGTGTCTTTAAGGCAAATGGCAGCAGATTCCAGGGCATCACAATTTTCATGGATCTTTGAAATGATGAGGGGCAGCTGCCCTGCTCTGGCTGACTTTTCCTAATTGAAATAAATTCAATTAGTAATTCCTAGGTTGTAAGTTGAAAGCACTCATATAGTTTGCCCTTCAGTGCAGTAGCATTTAGAGATACTTTTAATGTGAGGTAATTAATTAGGAAATACACGATAGGCCCCTCTGGGCATTTCCCATAGCAAACAATCAGCACTTCTTTAAAGCTTGTGTCTGCCTGAAAGTGATACACACATTAAAATGTATACCCCAAATTCCATAACAGCTTTCACTTAAGCCACAGTCCTTCCTGCTTTTCTAAATGTGCACTAAATCCCTGTGCAAACCTAATATCATGCTTCCACGTTTCAGCCAAAAATCTCAAACCCAATAAATCCCAATTAAGCCCCACAACACCATGTTCTTCCCCACTGGGATGTAAAAGACTATTGCTGCTTAAGAAATTCGTGCAACAAAGTACAAGGGACTCCGACTCGCTGACCCAAAATCTGTCTCATAGCAAGGAACCAGGCCAGAGAGGCATACAGTACTGGTCCCTCCTAAAGAACAACACCTTCCTGAAGCAAAGGCAACTCTGTTGGGCTTCATCAAAGGAACATGCAAGGCTATTTCAAGCCTAGGTTTCAGGATTATCCATTCTCCATAGATAAAACTCCGAGCAAGTTCCACTTCTGAAGCACCATGGTTGATACACTCCATGGCATTTAAAGAACAAAATGGTTTGATACCACTTTCTTTTCTTGGACCTCTAGGACATAGACTCATAGAATGGTAAGGTTGGAAGTGACTTCAAGATCATCCAGTTCCAACCCCCTGCCATAGACAGGGACACCTCCCACTAGTACAGGTGACTAAAGGACTCCTCCAACCTGATCTTGAACACCTCCTGGGAGGGAGCAACCACAACCTTCCTGGGCAACCCATGCCAGTGCCTCACCACCCTCACTGGAAAGAACTTTCTCCTAACATCCAGTCTAAATCTTCCCTCTGTCAGTTTAAACCCATTGCCCCTTGTCCTGTCATTGCAAGACCTTGTCCATAGTCCCTCCCCAGCCTTCCTGTAGGCCCCCTTCAGATACTGGAAGGCTACTCTAAGGTCTCCTGAAAGCCTTCTTTTCTCCAGGCTGAAGACCCCAACTCTCTCAGCCTGTCCTCATAGCAGAGCTGCTCCAGCTCTCTCTGATCATCTTCGTGACTCTCCTCTGGACCTGCTCCAACAGTTCCATGTCCTTCCTGTGCTGGGGGCTCCAGAACTGCACACAGAACTCCAGGTGTGGTTTGACTAGAGGAGAGTAAAGGGGCAGAATCACCTCTTTTGCCCTGCTGGCCACGTATTTGTTATTGTTGTTGCTACTGTTGAAGCTTTTGTCTATGACCCTGAGAGCTGAAGGCTTTTTCTCTGAAATAAATGCTGAACTTGCAGATTGCTATACAGTCTGAAGACCCCAGGAGTTCCAGCCTCAGGAGATGCAGCAAGTGTGAGTATTGTGAGACTGGCAGGGCTGCAGTGCAAAAATGAGACTTGCTACTTTAACTAAACGTTTTCTCTCAGGGTGAAATGCTCCTCTACTGCAGGGAACCTACAGAATGAGGTTTGCATTGTATTACCATATAATTATCTGAGTTTATTAAGAGCAATCGTAGTAAGAACTGAACAACCACTAATTCTCATCTCTGTCATGAGCACACCGGTGAGTGTTGCCTTGGCTGTGTGTGCAGCTTTGTTTCAAGGAAGCAATTAGAGCAGAGTTTTTTATTAACAGCTTTGGCTGGCAGAACAATTTACTTTGACTGAGAAGTTGTCACAGGCTGTTGAGTTTACAGTCATGTAGAACTTTCTACAGGTAAGAATGATCTGATAATGCACTGAACATTTTCTCTCTCTCTTTCTTCCTGCAGTATATATTCAGCAATTCTTAAATCTAGGTCTTTTTCACTGAAGAAAATGCCTCTCTTTTTCAAACCTGATGATGTCTAGGGTGTTCTCAATCAGAGGGGAGAAGGTGAGTCTGCCCTGGATCTGATGCACCACTGGACCAAATTTAATAAAGCAGTATGAAAAACATTGTACTGTTTTGGTGTGCACATCAATTGCACCGCCAGTTCAGTTCTGAGTGTGGCAGCAGTACTATACTGGAGCTGCTCACCTCATCTGGCAGAAGTGTTGTTGGATGTAGAAGGAAGCTAACAGTAGAATGCAGATTGGGCAGGTAGTGCAGAAGCATCTTTTACTCTATTCTCATTCTGTTTGAGCAACATCCTCCAGAACACATCAATCTGTCTGTTGCCCAGCCTTGGCCTTAAAGCTGTTCTTCAGAATCTAATGAAACTCTGCACTGATCATATGCATGAAGGATGTGCTCTGAATGCTCTGCCCCTGCTAGCAGCAGCATTTGCTTTTTTCTTTACTATACATGTGATGAGTTGAGGTTGGCTACTGTGCTACAGCTCAGGTCACACTGTTCTAGGGGACCTACAGGTGTTGGAAATGACCACCACTGTCAGTCAAGTATATTAACTGATGATCTGTAAACTTGCCTGGGCACCATTTGCTCCTACCACTCACCTGCAGACCTTGAGTGGGAGGGTGAAAATAAAACCACTCAGCAGTTTTTCTTGCCCCAAACCAGACAGTTGTCATCTATTCATTACTGAAAAATAAATTGAAATTATCTAGCTCAGCTTTAGGTTGGAGTTTTGATAGGCCAGTTCTCTTCTGCAAACTCTTTGAGTAAGTTGTAGTTTATATTTATTTGGTTAAAAAAAAAAAAAAAAAAAAAAAAAAGAAGGGCAAATAGCTCTGGTGTATAGAACTGATCACAGCTTTAGTCACCCTGTTTGAAACAAATGTTGTTTATCAAGTATTCCTCAAGGCAAACACACTAAATGTTCCATGAATTCCACAAGGCTTTATTATGGAGCTCTCTTAAGAGTCTGAAAGCAGAGATATGTTCATCTCCATTGTCTTGTTTGTCATAATGCTATGACAAGCCCTGGAGCAGCAAAGGTCCTTGTGCAGAGTTCATATGGGAATTGCTTAACAACTTCACAGCTTTTACTTTGGCTTGCTGCACAACTGAACCAAGATAATGAAAGATCAGAAAGGTGTCTCAAAGTGTTTTAGCTGCAAGAGGAAGCTGAATGTGGATGCATTTTTAATGCCATCTTGCTTTTTGACAAAGATTTTGGCACTAGTTAGCAGAGCCTGAGAAAGTTCCTTTCTAGCATCTCGTTGGCCTGGCCCCAAGCCCTGGCTTCATAGACTTTCCTTTAAGGTCCTGTTACATTTCCTTTTGCAGCTGTATCCATGGCAGTCCTCACTGGCTCCCTCTGAGTTCTTTCTTCTCTTGTGCTCATGCCTGTGCCTACTTTAGCACTTCCCAAGTGAGCTTTGTGGTGAGCCTTGCCCTTAAGAAGACTCAAAGAGGGTTTTCTCTTTAAACAGATCTCCCTTCTGAAAACACATCCCCTTCACTGTAGCAGTCCTCTTCTCTCGTTGGGGGTGATTTGAATGGGGTAAATCCTGGTAACTGATGGAAATGAGTTTGAATTAGACTGCCAAGCCTTGCTGTAGGGTTTCACAGAGTTTGAATTAGACTGCCAAGCCTTGCTGTAGGGTTTCACACACATTTTCCTTCCTACTCTGTGACCCTCCTTTTAACCTCCAGCCCCATCTTTGTGTTTGGTTCTTGTTGCAAGACCCTTCTAACACCTGAATAATCTCATTTAACCTAATGGTGTCTTATCTAATATTCTCCACTGTGGGTTTAGAGGAGTGCCAACCACAGCAGAGCACAACAACCATCAGAGAAAAGTGCAGTGGCTGAGCATATCAAGGGGTAGCTGCCTCTCTGAAGAAGACTCTGTTTCACTGACAGGAGAGGTGGAGATAAATGCAACTGTAAATTAGTGCATAAATATGGTCTGCAAGAATTCCTCATTTCCAGTCACTTAAGACTGCTTTTTCTAGAGCATCTAGGGTTGGCACTAATCATCTCTCACTATTTGATCTTCCATTGTTTAATTATTTTTTTTTAACTGCTCATTTGTCTCATTTGTCTTTTGCACAATTAGTGCAAGTGCAAGTTGTTTGTGCCTTTTTATGGCCACCATATGTTGGAAACCTGAACTCTGCAGGGAGATTCAGCCAGGGCTGCACAAGCTGTTGCAGTGTTTGAGTGGAGCTGTTGGAGTTCTGCCAGGGGAGGTTGCTCTGCACCCATCCTGCTGGATTTGTCTCTGTTTCCCAGACCTGGTAATATTCTTGCTAGCTCTAATGATCAGGGAAGATCCTTACGTGCACACAAACAAGAGGCAGTTCATATAATCCCCACAGGTTTTCAACGATTGTGAGACTGAACTGGAATCTGATATCTGTGAAGGACTGCAGAGAGAGATTTTTCCAGTTTTATCTACTGCTCTGTCCAGTGTTTTGATGTCCAACTCAGAAATCTAAAGCACTATTGTCACCAGAAATTCTTCTGATGAATATCTGAGAGTTGCCTCTGAGGTTTCTATTTAGAACAAAACAAGGCTAAGTTTCTTAAAACATGAAGTGAACCTTTTTTCGTGCTGCTGTGACAAGAAGCCTAGCAACACAGGTGTAACTCTGCACAGCCACAGCTGTCTGAATGAGAGGGCTGGATTCCTTCAAGTACCAGGGGCTGCAGCCCTTCCAAATCAAAGCCTGCACAAGCTCTGACTTTGTATGGAACAGAATCCTTTGTTGGTCAATTTAGCTTCACCTGTCCTGTCCACTCCTTCTCACAGGTGAGACTTTTTATTTTCTGCACCTCCAGTGTGGCACATAAGGTTTAGCAGCAACCTTGGTCTGCACAGGAGCAAGTATAAGCAAGAGTGTTTCTGTATGCCAGTAGTAACTGCAAACATCAGTGTTATCACTTCTGGAAGCAGACACTGTCTGCAGAAATATGCCATTAACTTCAGAAAGTGCAGTTGCTGAGAACAGACTTAGCTGGAAAGCAAAAATCACTGAACTCAAACCAAGACTTTTCACAAACGGTAAAAACAAACCTCTGCTGCAGCACAATCCAGCTGCCAGCTTGGGGATGGACATTTTCTCTTTTCACATTCTTCCAAGCAAGTACTGAGAGAGGTTTCAGCACTGTCATTTTCTTGGGGAAGTTCTTTCTGCTCAGGAAGAATTCTTGGGGAATTGCATGAGTGACATTTACTCTTTTTTTTTTTTCCTTTTCTTTTTTAGACATTGTTATTTCTGTGCTTTTAAGCAGCTTTGCACTGTGAATCACATCTATTTTGAAGCCTAGAGAGTAAGTTTTGCAGGAATACCAGTTACAGAACCTGAATCCTTATCAGCAAGGCTCAAATCCCATTAGTATTGCATTTTGCATAAAATATTCAAAAGGAATGAGATATATTTGCAGGGCAAAGGAGGAGTAAATTAGCAAATGGGGGGGGGAAGTATGTAGGAAAGCTTTGCCTGAAGTGTGTACCTGAGAGTTGGGAAGTAATGCAGAATTAATAGGTTGAATTTGGATATTTTTTGTAGGTGGATGATGGAAATTGCACAGCACAAATGTGTAAGTAATGCACACACACTTAGGAACTCTGACTTCTGAAATAGAGGAGAATCTATCAGGAAGAACCTGACAATAACACTCAAAATAAGGCTCTAAGCCACATAAACACAAACAGCTCTCAGCAGCCATCACAGAGCCAGACTGACAATTTGGAAATTGGATTTTGGTGATTGCTTCTCCCCTCCTGCCCTCACTCATCACAAGGTTTTGTTTTGTTTTCTTTTCTTTTTTGGTGGTTTCCACTGTATGACTTGCTTAAATACTGAACTTTTCAGCTGCTAGAGGGTAAATCCACACAAAATGTGTGTGTGTCTTCTTTGTGTGCTCCCAAAATCAAGTCCTTACATGGTCTAATTTGTTTATAAAATCTCAGAGACAGACATGTGCTGCTGTAGATGAATCTGAAAGAACAGCTGGCTCAAACTAGATGCTGTGGATTGGAAATACTAATTAATGTTTTTCTAAAGGCTGTATTTCATAGTGCAAATCACCCCAGGACCAGGGGAAAAAAAATATTCACATCAAGAGAGCAAGCATTGGAAGTGTTTGTATGCTCCTGAACAATTCACTTAAAAGCAACACAAATTTACCCTGAGCTCTGCCCCTGCTTCCACATCCCTAAATGGTTCTTTGCAACGGATCACAGTGTGCACTTGGGGTAAACAATCACAAACAAAAAAAGCAGGAGGCAGCTAGGGGGGTTCTATCCCAGTATCTTATCTACTGCCTTTCTGCTCTGGTAATTGCAGTGATCCTGGCACTGAAGGAAGCCACAGTTAAACCTGCCTGGGGGAGCATGAGGAGCTGTGACTTTCTTCACACTGGGGAGTCTTTCTTCACACCCTCCTGTGATGTCTTGGTAAGTAAAAGTAACCAAATCTTGTGAAATCTGTAGAAAACAACTCCTCTTCACATCTGTCGAGTTACAGAGGACATTAAACCCCCATTCACCTTGTCTTGGATCTCTGCACGTTAACTAGGGGGACTTAGTTGAAGACCTGGGTCGTCTTCCACTTGACAGCACTGTTCTGGTCTTTATTTCAGCCTTCATTTTCTAAGGCATCAGGGCTGTTGCCACCCTGGCAAACCTCTCCCAAATCAAACAACACTCTAGCTTTGGTAGCTTCCCATTAGGCTTTTTATTGTTTTACTGGCAAAGAGTCTCCTTGCTGTCTGTCAAGAGAGCTTCAACAGCCTTTCTCTTCTCTCACTGCATGTTAATAAGGCTGAAGGAAAGTCTTTGCACAGTACAGAACTCAGAGCTCTGTCCCTGTCTGAAATGATGTCTAACAAAATTGATAAAGGAATTAAATCTTCCAGCAAGCATCTCAAACAGATGTGATATTTGTGTTTGCAGGTGATGTATAGTCTGCTCTGGATATGGGAAGCTAGTTCCCATCCAGTGCACCCAGCATGGGTAAACAAGTTGTCAGGCATAATTTTAATGGTGAAAATAACTTTGTGTGGGTGACAGAATGAGGATAAATGCATTTAATATGAAACCTTGCTTTATATATGGACACATAGGCTGTATTTCTCTTAGATGATGGTGTAATTTCTAAAGCATTATTCAGATTTTGATAGCTCTGGTTCTACTCAAAAGAGAATCCACCAGACTCTGTGGAAACTCTCCCCCTCCTTTAAGCAGCTCAACACATGGGCAAACAGGCAGCTGATGAAAACAGAAGCCTGGCAGAGACAGCAAACACCCTACAAGAGGCAGCCACTGCCTCCTTTGCCTTCGAGAAGGGGAACTGCACCTGGTGGTGAGGGTTTTGGTTGCGGGGTGCAGAACTGTCCCAGTGGTGAGGCAGGGACAGCTCTGTTCCCAGTCTGCAGTGGGAGCTGCATCAGGGAAATGTTTCCAGCTAAGAAAGCTGGGAGCCTCGTCTGCTCTGTTAAGAAGACTTGTGCTGACCTTGTCCCACCCTGACCCATGTGAACCTGAACCAGACTACAGGATGCAAACCCATCTTTATAACACAACGCTGATCTCAGCTGAGCTTCTCCAGGAGAGAGCAAATAAACACATGAAGTAGTGGCTAATGTGTGCTTGTAGCCTTCTGCCCCGATGCTAATGGCCATGGTAGCAGCACGGTGTTAAGCTGAAGGCAGGCTTTCTCTCAATCAAAATATGTCAAACTGGAAAAGCTCTCAATGATGCTGGTGCTGTAATTCAATTTCTAATGGGTATTCTGCTGTCTGAAGCAAAGGCTCAGCGTTGCCAGAGGGCTCTCACATGGATATGACTAATATAAACAAGTATTCCAAAGTGATTCTTCCTTTGCAAGCTGATCCCATGGTGTATTTACCTAAGCCACTTTCTTCTGGGGGTACATTGGTGACACACTTCAATCAGTAAACTAGATGTAGTCATGCACACTTGTGTCATAGCTTGGTGTTGCTTAATTTAGTACAAGCCATTAAATATTTTTACCTCTGTATTAGGGTCAGTACAAGAGAGCTAATCAAGTGAGATTCATTAAGGCTTTAGATGCTGTACAAAGTACTCTCAAGCTAATCTTCCCCACTCAAACTTACTCCCCAGCACATGTGGCTGAGTCAGAAATACACAGGGGTCATACATACATACCCATTTACATGTCAGCTTGGTGAGACTAGTGTACATGTGTGCAAGGGCAATATTAAACATTAAAACCTTCCTCATGTAAAAGCAAAGCCTTTCAAGGTGAGGATAAAGATGTTCAAGGTGACAGCCAAAGCAGAGCCACAGAATCCCCAGCCTGGTCTGACCTGAAGATATTTTGCTGGTACTGATACACCATAGATGTGTTTCAGGGGCACAAAATACTGCATGGCTGCCTCGGTGCAGGGTATGTCCACTGGGTTTTCAAAGCACAGGATTTATTAATATGTTAAGAGATAGTTACACTGGTGGAAACATCCTTGCTACACAGAGGCCTGGAGTAAAAAAAAAAAAAAAAGCATTTGGCACAATCGTTTTAGAAATCTTAATCTATTTAGCCTCTTTAGTATTCATCTTGTTAAACATGTACAGCACTAAATAAATTGGTGCTACTTAAATATTTATCAGACATCTCCCTGTATGTTTAAATAGCATACAGGCAGCCAGTCATAAACATCAACATTTTTCTTTAATCATCCCTCCAGGATCACAGAATCACAGCATGTTAGGGGCTGAAAGGGATCTTGAAAGATCATCTAATCCAAACCCCCTGCCAGAGCAGGATCACTTACAGCAGATCACACAGGAACACATCCAGGAGGGTCTTGAATACGTCCAGGGAGGGATCAACTGCATCTCTTCTTTTCCCCTCAAAGGTTCAACGTCATGGTCACCCCACACTGGGCTGGGAGATGCCAGGCAGGGTCTGGCAGGCTGTGTGGGAATGGTCCAGGAGGCCAACATAGAACCCAGGACCCCCTTAGGGTCAAACCCCAAGTCCCTGGCACAGCAGCGAGTCCCCTTTGCCTGGGCTGACCCTCGGTTTGGCCACCTCGATTGGCTACCCAGTGCTGTTTCTGGAACTCAGCAGGCATTTTGGTGCATTTTAATTTAGAACAAGTTTTCTTTAGCCCTATGATTCCTAGTCTCACTGTGGCTTCAAGCTGTTGTATTGTTGTAAACTTTTGCTGCAAATAAGCTTTAAAAACTGGCTAACATCCTTGGCAGGAAGCTTAAAAGCCAAAGGAAGTCAACTATTTTAATCTGAATCACAAAATCATAGCAACAACCATTAACACAGGCTCATCCCACCCACCACTTCCACTGGGAGCTGGTGTATTTTAACTGTGAGAGTTTGTGCCAGGTGCACACAGAGAATTCTAACTAGAATTTGTTTCCCACAGCGCTGGTGCCAGCCAGGCACTTCCTGCTGCCAAACACTAGAAGAGCAAATCGAAGCAAAGGGTCCTGACAAGAGCACGGCAGAGTAGAGACCTGGGTTCTGATAGCAAGAGTGTGAGTTCTACACATTCACTGGGTTCAGCAATGTTAGTTTCAAGCAGCATGAGTGATGGCAGGGCAGGATACACAACCAGTTACATTCTGCATTTCAACAGCATCTTCTCCCTGAGGAGCTGCGCACTCCTTGAGCGTCTTTGTTTCCTTTTTGCAGACAGAAAATCAATGAAGAGAGGTTATGGCAACTTTCTACCACATGTATCAAAAGTTGGGAACAAAATGAATCAAAAAGTCAAAAGTCTCTGACTTCTAGCCACCAGGAAAACCAACAGGGTGTCCTTCTTCTCATTGTCTGCAACAAGACGGTTACGTGTCAGTGGCTCAGTAACAGCCTCCAAAGGCACTTCAAGGACCCAGTTCTGTGCCTTCCAGTACCTTCCTCAGTGATACAGGTAAGGCAGTGGAGGATGTCTTTATAAAATATGCAGCTGATACCAATTTGGGAGGCAGTGCAAGCATTTTGGAGACAGAGTTATTCAGAATAATCTTTATGAGCTGAGAAAGTTCTAAATCAAACAAAATTTTAAAGAAGCAAAGGAAGAGGAGGGACAAAGTAATTCAAACATGTGTAAAAAAACTCACCAAAGAAAAAATCAAACCAACCAACCAACCAAACCCAAACAGCCTCCCCAGGAAATTTTTGCCTGGGCAGCAGTACTTGCATAGGAGATTCTGGAGTGGGCACCAAAGCTGAGATGCTCTTACCATGGATGGAGCAGTGCACAAAGAGTCTATGTATGGTATGAGACATCATCAGGTTGCTTTCCTCAGGAAGGGATCCATCAGCTGGAGTTGCAGGGTTACACAGGGGAATTGTATGTTTTGAAGGACATACAAATTGGAGAAGTCACAAGATAGAAATAAAAACATTACCCTTAGGATAGCTGAACTGGGCTTTGATCCAGAAAACAGAAGTGCAGGGGAAGGACATGGTAACATGTTCCAGCACATGTTCCAGTATTTCAAGCACTGTAATAAAAACGATGACAATCAATTATGTTCCATGTCCACTGAGGGAAGGATGAGTAGAAATGAACCTAATTTGCAGCAAAGAATATTTAGGTTAGATATTAGGAAAATGTTCTAATTATGAACATAATTAAGTGATGGACCAAACTGCCTGAGGGACACAGTGAATCTGCCTCTGAAAAGAGGTGCTGGAATGCAAGTTGGGCAAGTGTCTCAGGTTGCTCTTGGCAGACTTTGGAGCTGGGGACCCTTCACACTCTGTTTTGATGCCTTCTGAGATCCAGTTCCTAAATGCAATGTAATACTCCTGACTGTCTTAATATTCATCAAGTCTTCTTAGCAGCTTTTAGAGCAAAATGAGAGGCTGAAAGTTTGCTCCACCTGATTAAGCAACTCAATTGGTAAGACTGAATTAAAATGCTCCAGAGAAATGTTTTCTGGTCACAAATAAGTTCAAAATTACTTCATACTACGATCAAAGTACTGCTAAATCTGCGCTAAACCTCTTCCTGCCCACCGTAGGAGAAGTGACATTCTGCAGATTTGAAATACAGCAACTGAGGCAGCCTGGATACAAAGGTTAACCTAGACAGATTAATATGAGCTCGTATAAAGCTCTTAATGCTACTCCAAATGCTAATAGTGAGTGACAGTATAGGGTTTCCTGGAACTGATTTAGAAAGATGAGAACTGTTGGCAATAAAAAGTCTGTTTATCTAATAAGAAGAGAAAAAAAAAATCCTTAATTACCCAGCAATTTAACCAATTATGATCTCATTTAACAGACAAATCATTTCTAAACACGGCATACATCTGTCTGATTTCCCAAGACACTGTACTGTACCATACAGTGCTCTTCAAGCAGGGCTCCAGAGGCACTTCCAAAATACACACTGACAGAAAGCTGTGAAAAGAGACAAGTTTTATTACAATCATTTTTACAACTGGTAAAGTGAACTGCTGCAAGTGCTGTGTTTTTTCTCAAGGTGAGAAAGGTTTTAGCTTCACCATGTCCATCCCCTAGCCTTTTGTTCCAAGATTTGGGATACAGAGCTCCTGGTGAAGCAGTAAATGTTCCTCAATGCTCTTCAGCATAGGAGTCATCTATGGTGATGCTTTTGAAGCGTGTGCACATAATTTTTTTTCTTTTTAGTTGAACCATTCATGTGCTTGTCCTTTTTCTTTTCTCTCTCTTTCCCCCCCCCCCCCCCACCTCGTTTTCCCCTTTTCTTTTCAGTGAAATAACAAATGCAAGATTGTTGCGATAATGGCAAAGGCACAATGGGAATTTGGAGAACCTCAGGGAGCTGAGCCATTTCACTAAGAGCTATCTAGGCTCACAAATACAACAGCAGTTCCTGGCAGCATTGCAAATCCTGCTTCAGCAGCAAAAATGTCTTAGAAGACTTCTCCCCCTCCCCTCCCTGGCTTTCTAAAATGGGTGAGAAAATGCATACTCAAAATCATGTCGAGAAAGGTTGGGCCAGATGATCCTTCCAAACCTGATACCCTATGATTTAGTGACTTAAGTATTACAGAACTACAGAAACAGAATCAAAGAATTGTCAGAGTTGGAAGAGACCTCAAGGATCATCCAGTTCCAAGTCCCCTGCCATGGGCAGGGACACTTTCCACTAGATCAGGTTGCCCAGAGCCACATCCAGCCTAGCCTTAAAAACCTTCATGGATGGGGTTCCAGAACCTCACCATCCTCACAGTGAAGAACTTCTTCCTAATGCCTAATCCAAATCTACCCTCTTCTAGCTGCGATCCATTTCCCCTACCTGCCACCCTAACAAGTCCATTCTTCATTGCAGACAAAGACATTGAGTTTCTCAGTCGAAATCAAGACAAGATATTTGATTTACTCTCTCTCAGATGTTATGAAGTAACAGCAGAAATTGAATAAATATTGGAATGTTATAACATGCACAAACCTAGTCCGGGAATTCAACTGGGAGGATTCTTCAAGGGTATGTGGTATCTGTGTCACTGAGTGCAAACCAGGAACATTTGGTGCACACCAGAATTCAGACCTGACTGACAGCCACACACACATACAACACCACCTCTGGTTGGGTGAAATGCAATCTCTATTCCCACCCCTGAGCAACTTTTGCTTCCTAGCCTTTCTGGGGACTCCCACAGCTTTCACGTGGGCAGGGAGTATTTTTCATGTGATCTTTCTGCTCTTGCTTTGGCAACTCTTGGGCAGAATTAATACACATGCCTTTTTTACAGTGTTTTGCTAGGTTTTGCTCTGGGTATTGAAATATTCTACAAGCTACTTAAATCCATTTACAAAACCACTGCAATGTGCATGTTGGGGAATGTGAAAGAGCTGCTAAAGAAAACTCAAAAGACATCTGATGTGCACTTTTTAATTGCACGCCTCTACTGTAGCAATCCTCAGATAGCTCATATAGAATACATAAATGAATCTGTTTTACTGCAGTGAGTTGTGCATTACTTTTTATAGGATGATTATTTCTACAACTACGGCATGATTCTGGAATTTATTCATTTCCATTACTACAAATAGCAGAGGGTAAAACCTACAAATCTGCAAAAGCAAATATTGAAGCCTGTACAGAGGCAAATGAACAAAGTGCAGCAGAAACTGAGAACAGGTAGCCTTGAGAAAGCTCAATCAAAATATGGTGAAAATTGCTTTGTTTTGTCCAGATAACATGTGCTATGTCTTTTGTTTTCTCTGCCTGTGTAGCCTCCCATTCCCAGGCTAAAAGGTGCAGACTTCTGGGCACACTCAAGTGAACAGCCTGCGCCTCAGACTTCACTGTTCCTTGAACTGTGCCAGTTTGGAGGCTACACATGGGCTAATACTCATACAGCCAGAGACTGGAAACCTGAGCAAAGAGCAAACCAGCATGACAACACTGTTGTGCCCTTGCTGTACTCATCAGCTCGACCATGAACTCAAGCACAGAGGGAGGGACGTTCTAGCCTGCAGCAGGGTAGCACCAAGAGGCACGCTGAGGCTCCGGGAGCATGAGGCTGATTCTTGCTCTGCAGCCTGCACAAGTAAGCGACCCGCTCCCTCTTAGTCAGGCTGCGTTTTAAAACTACACGCTGCATTTAAAGCAACAAACCTCAAGTGTCCTCAGACAGCACAAATATTTTCTGTTCTTAAATGCTTAGTGTTGCCATGAAACACTTATTATAAGGAAAATTATTTGGCATTCTGAAGTACAAGCAGACAAAGGAGCAGAGCTAAAGGTCAGCTTCTCTTTTTTATGACTTGCATCCTTCAACAGCGGAAATACTTTTCCCTTTCTTGGTCTCTCATAGTTTAATCAGCAGGGATGTGGAATACAGGAAACAATAAATTACTGAGAGCATTAGGCAAAGAAGAAGCTACTCTTCTCCATAATATCCCAAAAACATCTTCCTTGACTAATCAAATAAATAGATAAGTCCTATTATATTACGGAGGAGAAAAAGGCATTTTGCTTGGGGTACGTTATCATCAGGGTTGCAGGCTTTTCCTCAGCCATAATAAATGTTTTCGTATTAGATTTGTGAAGACCAAGGAGGGAGCTGGAGCTGTGATGCAGCAAAAGGCAGAAGCTGCACTTCTGTTTTGCTTGATAGCAGGTTGTGGGTAGTAGGCTGCTATCCCAACCATTCCATGGAAGGTGGGACTTGAAATGGAGACGGACAGAAGTGGTATCTGTTTCTACTAATAATGTGAAGTTTAATGTGAGAGGAGGGAGGGAAAAGTTCACCACCTAGGCTAGAAGCCTGGACAAAGAAACAATAAAAGTTGTTCTCTACCCATGCTATAAGAAACGTAGGGATCAGATACTCAGCATGCCTCTGTGAAAGGCTTATAAAAAGCAGTCCTTTTACTACCCTGGTAATAGATTTCCAGCTGAAGCACAGCCTCTGTAAGGCAAATCTTTATATCTTACATAGTTCATTTGAGGAGACTTGCACTAGGTGTAAAGTTAATAATAGAAACTAGAGCGAAGGGGCCCTGTCAGGTTAATCCTGTGATGTGTGTTTTTCATGAGCTCCCTGCAAGATGTTGTAGGTGGTGGAGTCACTCTCCCTGAAAACATAACAAACAGACACCTTCCTTTCTTCTGTTCTGTTGTGCTACAGATTATTTTATACTGATATTAAAAATAACCTTCTTCCAATCTTCTTTACTTACATCAGACGGAATTTACTCCTGAGCAAGCAGACAAAAGAAGGTCACGGCAGCAGCTAAGCTCCTAAGGTAGGATTACATTTTGTGGGAAGCATGGGATGGGTACCCAGCGCTCAGGGGACTTCTGCTTGTCACAGGGCTTCAAACAGAGATGGAAACTGGTCTGATCTTTTTTATTTCTTTCCTGGCAACTGACTATCAAGATCAGTGACTTTGCTTCTGTGCTAACTTTCACAAGTGTACTTGATTTGGCTGATTAATTATTTCTGTAGCTCTGTTATTACTGACATACTCTTCTTAGACGCATTGCTTGTTTAAACTGTGTATTACAGCTTCTCCTGCCTCTGTCCAAGCAGTCCAGCTCAAGTCCTAGCTTTCAGCAGAGATAAATAAATGCATTGATTAAACCAAACCAAAATCAAATAAATAAGACACAAGAAGGAATAAAGAATCAGTCCTAATCTCCATGTGTCCATCGCTATAGCCCAAGGTGAGGCAGCAGGTTAGGCTCAGTGCTGTACCACATACAGCTGCTGGCCGCTCACATCATGTGCACAGGTGACCTCGTTAGCCAAGACTCAGCTTTCTCACTGTGCCTGTGGAACCCAGCCTGGTTGAAGCCCTCAAGATACCAGCAGACCACAAGAAACAGTCATAGGGGCAGTCAGCAATTAACTGGTCACAAGTAAGGAATTACTAGTAGTCGAGAACAGATATGACCCATGGCCATATTCTCATTTCTGAAGGAAAAGGCACCCAGCTGTGTGTGCAGTTATGTGAACTCTTCTTTTCTATAAGCTGAAATTACACTTGTGTAGAAGGTTTTCAGGACTTCATTTGAAAGCATTTACTTAAGGTCATAAGTTGCTTTCTAACTGAAATGCCCTTGCTGATGTGGTCACATCCTCTATCAGATAGCTCATCATGTGCAGTTCCCACAGAAAGAACTGGGAGCTGCTGTTTAGGACCTTTATGTCACAGAGAAGTGCAAGGTGCTGGAGCTAGAACTGAAATCTGGGGTGGTAGCTGGCTGTTGCTGCCCAGGCTGTTATCAAACAGCATCAGAACCAAGCCAGGCTCCTGTTGTTCCAATGTCAAAAAGACATGTGCCTTTCCCATTTTAATTTTGAGCATTCTTGACATGGTAATTTATCAGGATGTCAAGTGTCAAAACCTCCAAGCAGAAATAAAACACAGAGATGATGGAAAAGCAGAAGGGGGTGTGGGGGGGGAAGCTCATCAAAGAAGCTACAAGCTCCAAGTACATGCATCATGTAATCCCTGTCATTTTGCATCTTTGTTTAGCTGTGAAATCTGTTACAGTAACTACTAGTGGTTTCCTCAGATAGAAAGCAATGAATGTAATTTTTAAGTTCCTTGATGAGCTGTCATGCAGATCTATCACAGTCATGAGAAGGGGGCATAGCAGAGCAAAATGGTAAGACATGTGCAGCTGACAAAACATCAACTCTCTGAAGGCATCCTAAAGTGATGTACAGCAGGATAAATCTAGCTTTCAGATGAAGGCAATCCTCACTGAAATCATATCCTAAACTGGCATGAATCAAAGGTCTGCAATGAAATGTCATGTTGTCTTCTAAGTTTGGGAATGAATGTGAGTAAGGTTGTCCATTTCTATTTTTTTATTTTCCCTCAGGGAGAAGAAATTAAGCAAATACATGGTAGGGCTCTAGTATACAGCAATTTAGCCATCTCCCACCATTTTTATGTATCCTAATAATTCTTTCAAATTTTGTGTGTTTTGTGTCTAATACAGCAACATTTTCCTTCTGCCCGCTGTAACCCCATTTCCCTACTCTCCCACAGCCTACAGAGCCTGGCCTAGCCTGGCTCCAGACTGGAAGAGTTCACAGCTCAGAGTTTGGCCTGTGAAGTCACTCAGTCCATAATCCCTTAAGCCTTGCATCCCACAGGAGAATTAAGGACAAGAAGGGATGCAGCTGGGCATGTTGGAGAGGAGAGAAACAGCACCAACAGGCATCTGAGCAGATGGAGGGCATGGAGTATGTGAGTGGCTGGTGGGTGCTGCTGGGCAGAGTTAATTAATTGGGAGGGCTGGCAGAATCCAAAGGGCTAAGCCAGACTTGAAGGGAAGAGGCAGCATCAGGTGGTAGGAGGGAGGGGAGGCAGGGAGAGATAGGTAGAGGGCACAGTGGCAGAGGGCAGGGAAGGACTTGGAAGCTGTAACCCAGCTTGGCAAAGTGAGCATGCGTTGGGCTAAAGGGGAGAGCTGACAAGAGGGATAGGTAGACTGGTCAGATTCCAGGGTGATGGCAAAATTCACTCTTGGCAAAGGGCTTTTCTCTATGGCCCTGGTGCAGAGAAGGCACACTGCTCCTCTCCCCTGTTTCCATGCACCCTTCTCTCCCTGAATACGTGCTCAGGGAACAGATAGAGGAAGACTAAACACAATATAAGAGGCTTTCTAACTCAAGCTTTTTCTTTTTGGGAGGTGGAAATGTTGGAGTTATGATTCTAGTTCTCTTCAGGCAATACTATGCATATCTTAACTCTAGCTAATGAAAAAGGCTATTTATTTAATAGACCTTTAATCATGAGCTCTACTTAAAAATCAATTACATCATGCAACCATTATAGTTAAGCTCTAAATCTCATGTATCTTCCTGTTATCTGAGGATTTTCCTCTGAGATAACAGAGATGATTGATACACAGCCAGATTTTCAAATGCTCATCACAGGGTACGGGGCAGGTTTTTTCATCCAGCTGTTCCTGTTTTGGCTGCTTACAAAGCAAGTTTTCAAAGCCCTTAGCACCTACTGTGGTGTGGTTTGAAAGACCACTTCCTCGTTTACATGAGCAGTTAGAGGTTTAGCTGTCTCAAGAACCTGACTGTGCACAGCTCAATGGTGAGATAATTTAAGATTCAGCCACAAAGCATAAAGCTAGAAAGCATCTTGATTAATTCTAGTCCAATTGCCCTAAGGCACACAGGACCACAGATTAATGATGGTGCAGTCCCTGGAGGACAGGTTTGTTGTGGCTCTCTGAGCCTGCTAAGGCTCCACACCATTTTCATGTGTTCAGCTTCTCTGCTGTGACTGTTACACTGTGGGTGCAAACCACACCCACACCGTAGTGCACCTAATTTGTGGTGACCACAGCCAAGCAGCTGAGCGTGCAGCTAAGTGAGCCTGGACACAGTTGTGATTTGGATGGCGAAGGGACAAGGACAGAAGGAAAGGGCTGCAAACTAATGCAGTATTTCCCACTTCACAGTTGCCCTCCTCTACCTGACGTGTAGCTAGCAAAGAAGAAACATCAAGTAAAGGTCAACAGCTGCTCAGAGCACTTTGAGGTCATACATACACTTGAGGTTGCCAGCAGTGTAATGGAAGGCAGCTGAAGAGGTCATGCTTCTGTTTACCGTCTCACTGTGACAAGCACTGGCATTTTAACTGGGTGCTACTCACAGCACACATTTTCAGTACCTAATACAATATAAATTATCTTAACCGCAGAGACCTTAGGCAAACACATTGTATCAGGCTAGACAGCAATAGTACAAATAAACTCAGATGTCACTGGAAAGCTCTCCTGTATTCATAGCGTCACCCATAAAAAAAACCAGGAAAGCTGTTACATATGGATAATACTAATCAGAAAACAAGTGTTGGGTTAGTCTGCTGAAGAAGTGCCTCCATTAACAGCACTCATCTTAATTTACTTTCATTTCTTCTCTGAAAGCTACTTTTTACTATAACTCTAGTTTTGTGTCCTTGTTTATGTGATCTACAAGCATTTCTCATCTAGAAATCCTGTAGCAGCCTACCAGAAACTACAGTAAACTAGTAACTTGTATGAACTCTTCATCTAACAGAAAATCTTACTGGTTTTGGCTCCAGCAAAGCAAGATTTCATTAAATTTAATTCCATGTTGTTCTCTTCAATGTTTGAAAATTCTCTTCAAGTTCCTACAGCCTATTCCATCTCTGTGGTTATTTGGTGATAGCCATATGCCTTTGCTCTGCAGTTTAAAATCAGTCAGTGAGGCTAATGAGATGTGGCTTTTCTGTTTTAACCCTGTATGCAAGTAAGGCAATCTCATTAAAGGCGCTGGGTACTCACTGCCCATTATTTGGAAGGCATTCTGAACAATTTTCATCCAAGGCTTAAGATTGGAGCTGTACTTGTGGATCTGAGGACTATCTAGCTAATTTAATACATCTGTCTTTCTGTCAAGATGTTCTGCATCTTCCCCAAGACTACAGCATCGTCCCTCTCTGACACACAGCTTGGGGTGCATATGAGAGTAAGAATTAGGTCAAGATCTTTCCTTTGAGCCCTGTGTCTTTCCATTTTGGGTTGTACCACTTCATATCTTCCTGCTGAACAAGTCCAGGATTAGCTGTGGCCAGAACAATTTTTCTTTCTATGTGTAGCAAATGTGACACCTTCTTCTTTCAGGTGCATTGCTGGCAAATGCCCTGAGCTGCAGTACAGGTGAAATTCAGCAGCACCAAACACTTTTTGCAGAAAAAGTGTTTGATGTTTGGCCAAACTCACATCAGCAATGAAGATTGCTGCCATAGCCTAGTTTTCTTTTGGCCTGCCAGATGGGATACTAACCACCTTCTCCATCAGTGTTTTAAGGACTTCCAAGGAACCAGAACAACCTTGGATCTTCAGCATGAATTCTTGCTTTGTCTTGAACTGTGATGCTGAATAATGGGGGGTGGTCTAGTCAGAGAGGTAAGAATCACATATATGTTTTAATATTGTAATAGGGGAACCATGTTAAAATACCAGAATTGCAAATGAAACCCACAAAGGGCAAAAGGAGGAAAGTGCATGAGCCATTGAAAATACATGTTACCGTATTGAAGCCTGTAAAACAAGTGCTTCTTGTTTTACCAATAAATCACTGACCCTCAGAAACAAAACCCACTTAGAACAGGGGTGCCAGCCCTAAAAGAAATTACAATCCCATCAGGAATAAGGAAACCTTTCAGGAAGGGCAAAACAAAGTTTTCCCAAAAGCTAATGGGGTAAATCGCCTTGATGGGAAAATCAACCCCACTGGAACTCCAACCCAGCCCTGGGAGAAATGGCCAAGGAGGGATGGCCCGGTCACACCTACGGGAGGAAAGGAAGGATGTGCCACAGCGTTTCGGGGCACCTTCCTGGCCATGTACCGCTCGGAATCAGCCTGGCCCGGCAAGCAACAGGTCGTCGACACTGGTGCAGCCTCACCCTGACTTGCTTGGCCGCCTTTAAATAGTCGTGGCACGACGCCTTTCCTAGGCGCGATGCTCAGCAGGTCCTTTCGAGGTTAAACCCCTCACGCTCCTCCTCTTCCTTCCCACTCTCAGCCCCGGCTTGCCGGGGTGGTCCTGCAACCCCGGCCCGGGGCAGAGCCCGCCCTCCATAATCCATGCGCGGGCGGCACCAGCAGCACCGCCACCGCGGCGCTCTGAGGCAGCAGGCTGAGCGTGCCGTGCCGTGTCCTGCCCTGCCGCCTCCGTCTCGCTTTCTCCGCTTAGCCGGTAAGTGCTGTCGAGCGCCGAGGATGTGGGTGAGAACGGGTCCTGGGGCAGCGCTCTCCCGCTGCATCCCTACCCGAGGCGGGACCGGGGGAGGCAGCAGGTGGGGGTGGGGCTCCTCTGCCTTCAACGGCTGCTCCCGCTGCGGGCAGCAGAAAGTCCTGGCGGGGAGAGTGCGGCTGCGGGGGAGGAGGGCTGCTTTCCGGCGGGAGGAGAGGTGTCGACGGGTGGGGACTCGCTGTAGGAAGCCGGGTGAGAGAGGACAGGTGACCGTCGAGGTCGACGGCTCCCCGAGGGAGTGGGGCTGGGCTGCTTGCGGGGAGGGGTCGGCGGAAATCCCCGGGAAGCTCAACGAGGGCCGGGAAAGCGACCTGTGGGATGGAAGCGCTGAGCGGGGAGCCATGGCGAGGGTGAGTCGGGGGCAGAGGGACAAGCCTGCCCTGAGGGGAGCCGAGGAGGCGAGCTCTGCGGGAGGGACGCGTTTGGGCAGGGGGAAGGGGCTGCGGCACGGCAGGGCGACGGGCGCGCCCGTCGTTGAGTGGAGCGGGTTTCCACCCCGGCGGTCCGTGTGTGGCGGGAACGGCTGAGGAAGAGTCGGCTGTGAATCTCCGGCTGCTGAATAATGGAGTGGCGGGAGCAGGGTGGAGACAACCGTGGACATGTCCGGGGAGGGGGAGGAAGGCTCCCACTGAGGGCACCTGCCTGGGGCGAGGAGTGGGGAAACAGGCGGTGGGGCCTGAGCAGCGCAGAGGAAGCGGCGGAGGGGAACGAGGACACGGTGCTGGCCTCAAAATTTACTCGTCAGGGGCGGGGACAGGGAGGCAAACCCTGCCTTGGCTCTGCGGTGAAACGCGGAATGTGAGGGGGCGAAGGGCCCGTCCGCTGCCTCCGTGGGTCCCTGCTCGGTACGACAACCCCGTACGGCAGCCCGCTGCGGCGAATGCCGCCTCGGAGGGAGTTAGTTGAGGCGGTGCTGCTGGCGGCTTGCGGCTCGGTGCGTACCTGGGCAGATCCCGCCAGCTCACACCAGATGGTCAGACCTTGTCCTCGGCTGGGGTTAGCTGCTGTGAGCTGGGGACCTCATCCGAGAGTAGAGAAGGGGCAGTTGTGGTAGTCCTCATGTGCTGTGCCTTCCTCTGCTCGCATGTGCAGGGGAGCAACTGAAGGAACTACCACCTCGGTCGGTTTTCCAGCAGAGGCAGAGCTGCGGTGCCCGTGCTAGTATGCAGTTTGCAGATCAAGGACTAAGAAGCGTGTCAGGGGAAGAGATCTCTACATTTTTAATAGTTCGAAGGAAGATAAAGGGAAGACTCGTACGTGGGGTCTGTCGCCACAGTGTCTTGGTACTGGGATGTGTACTCAGTCTTCATCAGTTCCCATTGCAGTTTATGGGCTAGCTTTACTGTAGTTCAGATTTTTTATTTGATGGTGCTCTCATAGGGAGTACTCTGAATACTAGGGTAAATGCCCCACTTAAAATCAAGTAAAACCTTTCTTGTTGTAGTTCAGTTAGTGAAGGATATTTAAACACTTAAGCAGTCAGCTAAAAATGAGACCTCACTTGGAAGTGAAGGAAGATACCTCACTTGGAATTTTTACAGGTCTGTTTCTGTTGTTTGTAAATCACAGAATAGCAGATTTTTGTGTGTCTCTGTGCGTGTGCTGCTATTTATTTATTTATTTTCACATAAGTAGCTACTCAGAGTGAACTGCGTTCTGGATATTTGGTTTTCCTGATTTGAGCATTTACTCATTTGGAGCATATAGCAGGCATGTCAGATGCATACTGAGGCCACCTTCTGTGGCAGATTCTATTTTTCGATTGCTGCCAGATTCTGTTCTGCAGTCCGTACTGCTCATTAGGTTTACACGCTTCCTACTCCTCCTATGGCAACAGGTTGCAGTTGTTGGGAGGCTTAGGACAGAGTTTTGTAGTACCAAACTGAACCTTTTTAGCTTGGCATCATCTAACTTAACTTGTTGTATTATGTCTCTCGAATGGGAAAATACTGATGTGGAGTGTTTTTTAAAGCATGCTTAGGAGTTTTAGTCTGCCTGTGACTCTCTGGTTTGTGACTGTTTCAATCGATTTCACTTTTCTGGTGGTTACTTTCACTGGAGCTATCTCACTTAAGCGACTTGGATTTTCAAGTGACTAAATGTAACAAACATAGTCAGATCCTTTCTGTTGACTTCCTATGGACAGCAACATCGTCTACCATCCCATCCCATTGTGGTTTACCACCAGCAGGCTCCCACGTTGAGCTTTAGTAGTCTAGCCTCTGGTTGACTGAATTTCAGTTCACAGGGTTAATCATCATTGCATCACTGCACTGCAGCCTGTTTGCATGGATTCCAGTGTTAAACAGAGGGAGGCCAGTCCTATTGAAACAAAAGAGCTGGATGTCCTGCTGTTTCTGAGCTCTTGTGCTTAGAGTTATATCATGGATGCAGTTGCCGAACTTCTGCATCTCTTGCTCTGTCTCCTTTTCTCCCTCTTAAACTTACAGCGGAGTTACTGAAGCTTTGCTGGTTTTGGGAAAAAAAATATGGTGTTTTTAATAATAGGTCACCTCTATTGGAGATAAGACTGATAGTACTCTGCAGCATGCTTGGTAGAAGGGAGATGGTGTTCTCCACAGATGGTGTTTAAACCCCAGGAATTATGCTTAGTGATGTGCATGTGTAGAATATTGGTGACAACCACAGAATAAAAAAACAAAGCTCCAGTCTTTCTGAGATGGACACTTTCAAACCACACAGAAAATAAATTAAAAGTGCTCAGCATTGTATATCTTACAAAGCACTTATCAAGGGTTGTGTTTTGGTGTGTGTGGTTTTTTTTTTAATCAAAACATAGTAATGAAACTGGTGTCTTATTTGATAATTAGTATAAGCACTTCAAAGGTTCACACTGCTGCTTTTCCTTGAGTGTTTACTTGAACTTGGGGAGAGCTGTACTGACAGTTACTGTAGCTCACTGACTGCAGTGATACCATGCTGGTTCTGAGGAAAAGAGATGACCACCTGCTGCCATGAAGAATACCATAAACTGCTTTGTAGTTCTTTAAAAGCATCACTTGTGTGTATGTCATTCCTGAAGTTCTCACAATTACAAATTTCATGGATATATCTGTCCTCTTTAATGCTGTTTGTCTGGCATGTTTAACTAGTAATATCCTCTCAGCTAAGTTTCTGAAAAATACCAAGGTAAGGACAACTGCTGGGAGCTTTTTAGATACTTAGTTATTTTCAGGTAGGGGAAAAAAAAAGGCAGAGAAAAATATCTTTTTGGCTGTGGAAAACTAGCTTCAAGATAAAAAGGTGTAGCAAGAAAAAGAATGTTTTGGAGCTAGGCTTTTTTTCCCCGTTTCTTTTCCCCTTCCTCTTTCATTATTCTTTAACAAAGCATTCTTTTCCAAGTAGGAAAGTAGTCATGCCTTGGTATAGCCTAAGTTCTTATGTTACTGTGTTGAGCATTGTGCTTTAGAGTGGTGCTAATGGTACTTTTTGGAATAAGGCTTGTATAATTCTGCTGTTCACAGCATTATTGCTGTTGGTGCTGCTTGGTGTTCTCTAGACATAAGGAGAAAACAAAGATTTGAATTTTTCTTAACTCAGATGTTAGGGAAACAATTATTTCTAGTTCTCTGGTCTGGTCTTGTATTCATTTGTTCCACGTTTTTCTTGATCTGTCTTCCGAGTGCAGCACAACTTACTAAACAAGCCTGCAACATGGTTTCTTGTAGCTGATGTTCAGAAAGATAGCCTGTGTTTTGCCAAAGGACATAAAGCATGGGAGAGACTTAAGTCCCACCTTACATGTGGAATTTTAAGTCTTTTGTCTTAAATGTCTTTTTTACTTGGAAGCACTTTGTAAGTTAAGATGTTGGTATATGATTGGGTTGCTCAGATACTGGCATTATTTTGCTGTTATTCTTGCAAGTGGGCACCGAAGTGGAGACTAAAAACATTACCTGTTGGGTAGTGCCAGTGAAAAAAGCAACAGAAGCACAGCTACAAGAAGTAGATGCTGTTCGTTCTGGGTGCTCCCCAGTTCAAAGTGGACAGCTTGTCATGAGCAGTGTTCCTTGGTGCCCAGTGGCACTTTGGTGGACCTCCACATGTCAAAGATAAGTCTGTCTGATGGGTGGGAAAGTCAGCATGGTGATTGCTGGTGTGCTCAAAAAGTGTTTTACTTACAAAGGAACGGAAAGATTTTTTTGTTGCATTTTGCTTGGATTTTTTTTTTTCCCCGTCCATGGAGGCCACCATGGCACATGCTGAAATGGAGGAGTCTTGCCTAGACCTAGATAGATGAAGATGTGGTCAGTTGCTTTATTTACCTGGGGGAGGCTCTCTTTATATTTCTTAAGTGGTGATTGATTGAACTTCTGTGATGATTTTTTTTTTTTTTAATGCAGAATCTTCTTAAACAGCTTTAAGCATCCAAACCCATCTCAATGACACTCTGCTTTAGCAAGCTGTGAATAAAAATGGTTAACTTGTGGTTCTGAAGGGGACCCTTGAGATGGTTTGTGTTAATAGAATGTAATTACTTACACCTCTTGTTACCTATCAGGAGGGTGAAGCTCTGTTGTTTTTTATTTTAACTCATCAGTGACAAATGATTTCTTTTCTGAATCTTGGAGGACAATTAGGAGTAGCTGGCATCTGGAAGGTTTTACTGGAAGGCTGAGATTCAAGAAGCTACAGGATATAACTTGTAATAGTTGTCATCAAGTACAGTACCATCAGGTGACTGATTAAATGCATTGCGTAACTGTTGTGACACAACCTATTGTATGCAGTCAAAACCGCAATTCAAACATTGTTTCCTTAGTTTTGTTTCCCTCGGAGCTGTCCCAAAGCTCCGCTTTGTTTGTTTTTGAAAACTCACTGACCTGGAACTGTGCATAATTATTGTGTAATTTTTTTTTTTTTCCTTTTCCAAGTAGAGTGTGTGTAGTAGACCACATTATTCACAGACTTCAGTCTTCCCTTTTTCCTTGTCTGTCGTATGCTTCGCTTGCTTTTACACCTATTGATCGGTTTCCACAGATGATTGCAAGTTATCTTACACTTTCCCATCTGCTTACACATACCTTAATGAGCTCTTTCTTGTTTTCACCAGAGATGGTGCGCTGAGTCATTTCCCTGAGCGGCTTCTGTACCACTCCAAAGCAAGGATACACTGAAGAATAAAACGCGTGAGGGCACACCACCGTGTTCCTGGCTAGAGAGCCAACTCTCAAGTGAATGTATTGAAGATTCTAGACTTGGTGGGACCAGTATCTCTACCTCCAGTTTTATGAATACTGCTAGCCATGGCTGTGGAACTCTGTTTGCTGTTGCTGCTGTTTTGTGGAAGTACTATTTCAGAAGTACAGCCCATATACAAACCGCCTCCTGGGACTTTGGATTTTGGATTTGTACCAACCAAAATGTATGATACAGGTGCATACCACGAACCTGGGCCAATAGGGATTCTGTTTAAAATAGTACATGCATTCCTCTACTTAGTGCAACCAAATTCTTTTCCTCAAGGTAAGCAGATGTACTACTTTTTTTTTTGTTTAATGAACTTTTGTTGTTGATGTGTTCACCCTCTTGTAGGTACCAAGACTGTAATTTGAAAGTAAATGATAGGAAGTTAGTAGCATGTGTTATGTCCTAAAAATATGTGCAGTTCCATTAAACCCCAGCATTTTCTGCTAAATGTAGTTGCTGGAAGGTTGTTAATGGAAGTGAAATATTGAAATTTCACAGAACTTTGCTTATGTATCTCTGAGTTGTTGGTGATGCATTTGAGACCTTTTTATTCACTGAAACTTTTTCTTGTGTACACTCCATGGCATGAGATAGGAGTAAAGCATAAACTGCCTTGTATTTAATATTAAATCCATACCAGAGTGCTCTGAGATTTACATATTATGATACACAGTCAGATGGTTATAATATTACAGAATTTAGAAATGGAAACTTAGGAAGTTAAAATAAATGCAATTTATCTTCATATCTGTGCTTCCACTGCCATGTGGAAAGTCTTGTTCCATTGTAAGCCATCAGGAATTGAAACTGCATTTCTTTTATTGAGATTTTTTTTTTCCTCATTCCTTTCCTACTGAGTTGTCCCTTCTGAAGGAAAAGTTACCAGTGTATGCTTATTGAGGTTGCATTGATAAGTGGAGTTCCTAAAACACCCTTTCGTGGATGTGGTAGTTGTATCGGTTCTTCAGCATGCTTTCAGCTCATCCTTCTGAGCAGATCTTACACAAAAGGTGTGTTGAGGGTGATTACATGTAGCTGACTTACATCAGCTTTTGGAGGAACTGTTTCTAGATTGCTCTGCTCTTGTGCCCTCTTTATTTCCATTAAATACACAGATGAACTTTCTGCCTTGCTGCCAGACTTGGTATGTTAGAATTGTCATCTACTTTCAACTCCTAGAAACATTCCTTCATTCTGCCTAGAGCCCTGCTTGAATGTCTGGTGGAAACTTGATTTCACTGAGGTGTTTACCAAACAGGAATTTGGTTACAACCTTATGTCAGATTCCATATTATTTGTTCTAAGCATGTAAATAATTTAGAATTTATGATCAAGATTATTGACTTGTGGGACTGCTAGTAGTGAGTTCTGCATCAAGCAGGCATTGTGAACTGCAGTGT
This sequence comes from Eubucco bourcierii, assembly GCA_013396675.1. Classification (NCBI taxonomy): domain Eukaryota; kingdom Metazoa; phylum Chordata; class Aves; order Piciformes; family Ramphastidae; genus Eubucco; species Eubucco bourcierii. Next base: position 795,939 of record VWZE01006839.1, on the reverse strand, counting down.
AGAAAAGAGACATCTAGAAGTAAATAACTTTTTCTTACCTTCCAAGCTTTGAACATCTTGAACCTTTTCTTCCTTCTTCTCAAGTCCTTTTTGCCATATCAGTACTATTTAGCAGTCTGGCTTTGATTATTTACAGTAGGTGCAGTCCTTTTCCCATGCCCCCACATCCCTCACTGCAAAATACAGATTTGACAGATCATGTCAGTTTGACTCATACCATTTAATTGGTTAATCCCCATAATCTCTTTTGCCATATGCTGTTCTATTTTCACATTCAGTGTATTAGTGGCGTAGTTACATATTTGAAATGCATTTTTTAAGATTTAAACTGCCAACTTGAAATAGAGTTAATTCTGATTCAGAGATGAAAATAAACATAATCACAACTGGGCATAGAAAGCAAACCTTTTGATGTTTCTAACTCAAAACTCTGTCATGCTGATTGTGTTAGTGTTTCAGAAGAGTTAGCTCCAGGTTGATGCCCAAGTGTACTACATACAGCTGTAATGTAGGGAAGTGTACTTCAAGTGTAGGACTTATCAAGGATCTATATGATTGATGCCCTTTGCAGTCTTATTTTTCCTAATACTTGTAGGTACTTGATGTTTGTTTTTCCAATCTACTGTTAGCATTCTTAGCTGGGAGAAAGAAGTGATTGTCTAATTGCATGTAGGTATTCCTGCCTTTGCAAGTTATCTCTGAGCTTTCAGCTCTGATGGATATGAATATGGTACAGTATAACACTCATAATCCTTCAGTCCCAAGTATGCCTTTTAGGAAGAAAGCTAGTGTGAGCTTTATACTGTTAGGTTAAAGCATAAGATGAAGTACATCAGTCTTTGGGAAATGTTTTTCAGGTCTTTGCATGCTACAAAACCTTAACATTTATCTTGATGATCTTACAGGTTAGTTAAAAGTTGAAAGGGATTGCTTCATTTAAATACAAAACAAAAAAAATCAGTCAAGGAATATATTGTGAGGGTTTTTTGAGTTAAATATAAGTGAGTAATTGTTTACTTGCTTCTAATTTTGCTCATACCATCTGGTTTGTGGACATAAAACTTAATCAAAATTTAGATTTAATAGGTAAGCTATTAATGGGATTGAATACAGTGCTCATGGAAAGCACAGTAACAGAACCAGGGCAAGGAACTGTAACTCCTTTAAGGTGTTTTTTAAATTGTTAAGTCTTGAAGACTAGCACTGTGCTCTTGGGATATGGCAAGAAACTAGTTCTAAAAAGTGACCTAGAATATCTGATTGCAGTGCTTCAGTGAGTGTAAATAGATTCTGCTTTCAACTTCGGTGGTCAACTACTTCTGTCTTCACTAGATGAGGTATTGATGTAAATGGGAGTGAATTTCCTCTCTGTTAATCCATAAACTGTTATGCAGGGAAGCAGCTTCCACTTGGAGTTAATGATACACTGAGGTGGAAAAGACTGTTCACTGGTTTGCTGGCTGAGGCTTGATAGGTCACTTGAATCTTGTGCCTTGGTTTCTTCATTTCTAAAATGCAGGTGATGGTGCTGCTACTCTTTATATTGAGGAGTGTGTAGAATGGAGATGACGATTCTTTGCTGTTAGCACCACTTAAGTAGGTGATAGGCAAATCAAAAGTTTTTTCACTCAGCTGGGAAGACATTAACAAAATGTTTGCAGTTTTTCTCTTAGAACTTGTCATAAACTGAAATGATGTAAACCATGAAATGACTTAATAAATAACACTTGTGCTGGAGGCCTTCAGATGTGAACTTGATGTAGACAGGGCATGGTCAGAATGATCCTCTGGCTGCTATGAGTATCTTATGGTTTTGTCTTTGTTCCCATGGAAACGACTTGTTAGTTGCACTAAGACCATGTTAATCTGAGATTCTACTTGCCAGCAGGATGTGCACAGCAAATCTTCTTCACAGCTTGCATCTTGTAAGGAAAATGTGAAGAGTTCACAAAGAAAGCAAGCTGAGAATAAAGCTCCTGCTCCTATTTTTAGGTGAAATAAGACGAAGTTACGGGCCTGTTCACCTCACTCTACTGTACCTGAAGGTACTGCAGGAACACCATGCCACTTAATTTACAACTGCTTTGTTCCAGCTTCTGCACTTTTATTCTGAGTGACCTTGTTTCCACTGAATGTAGGTACTTCCTAAGCAAAACATAGCTGAAAGAGTCAAATGTGCTATTTACCTGTGGGGAACAAGACACTCTGGCTTTTAAACCTGAGCTATACCATTCAGCTCTTTCTATTTGTGGAGTCTCCCTTGTTGAACAGTTTAAGCATAAGCCTGAGGATCAGAGATTGACTGTTTTAATGCAAAGTTTTGTCTCTGACCCTTTTTGGTCTTCCCAGTCTCCTCACTATGTTAAAACCTTTAGAACAGCTGCAAATTAGGGAGCTCAGCAAGTTAGTCTTGTGTTCCCTGACTCTGCAATTAATGTCTCACATGAGTGTACTCAGCAATTAAAACATTTTAACATTAAAAAACATAAAAATCACATAATTGGATGGAAAAATAGAGAGCCTATCTGTAGCTGGAGTAGGAAATGCATGCATAAGTAGATTTGTTGAGCTCCTAGGATATTGATTTTATTTTCTAAATTAAAAAATAGCTATGTTAGATGTGAGATTCTAAGGCAAACAATCAAAACCCACTTTATCCCCTCCTCAGTTAAAAACTCAGGAAGTGAGATTTAAAAAATTTTAAAAACTGTATTCCCTTTGCCTTTTGGAACTACTTAGTTCCTGGCTGCCCACTTCTGTTTGTTTGCTATTAAGTTATAAATCTTCCACGGCTCCTCTGAAGAAGAAAAACAACTTAGTTTTGTGTAGCTGGTAATGCCCTTTTGTGTTTAAACTTTAGACCTTTCCAGTAACATTGGGCATGTGTGCACCAGAATGTGTTCAAAGGGCTGTGCTCTGGCTCTGACTTACCTGCAGATGCTTCAGTCCAGCGATGTAAGATACTGCTCAAGGCCTTGAAACAATTATGACCTTTTATGAAAACTGAAATTACAATTTTTTTTCCCCCCCAATTAGGTTATTTCTCATTTTGAGTGTGAAACTTCCCTGATGTGGCAGACTGCTCTTTGCTGGTGTTTGATGGCTAAACACAATGTGGGTTGATTTTTCTCAAAGGTTGCATCCTGGAGCTGGGTTGGGAGCACAGATGTAACTGCTGGTGCAGGAACTTAGAATGGAAGAAGTGCAAGAAATGATCTTTAGTACATTAGCTGTTGGACTGGCTAAACTATTGTGAAATGACAGTTTCCACAAGCTGTAGAGTCAGTGCCTTCACCACATCCTTGTAACTGGTTTCTCCCTAGAACTGTGGCTAGAGCTGTGTTTTGAATTTACTGTAGTGGCTGAAGTGTTTATATGAAAAATGCAGGTTTCAGTGGCAAAGGTTATTTATAGCAAGTAGTGGTGGTGTCAGTCAGGCAGAAGTGGGATGAAGGGGATGACTTGCAGTGCTCCTTTATTTCATAATATGCTGTATAGGTTGAAAGAAATTTCTTGTGTCTTAATGTTGGAAATACTGGAGAAGATGGAGCAGCAGGAAGATACAGGATGAATTAGGCTCTTTGCCCACTCATATACATTTAAGGAAATAGTGTTTCAAGCAAATGTTGCTCGTTTCATGCTGGGAAGTTAAGAGATGCTGCTCTTGATGACATACTCATGTAAATAAGGAGCAGTCTGAGAACAGTTCTGAAGCAGATTTAAGGCCTGCTTTTCTTATTCAGGCTTCAGAAGAGTAATTCTTTTTCTTGTGAACTATTCCAAATGGCAGAATAGCACATTGCTTGTGGAAAGGATTTTTTTGTGGACAGGGAGTGGAGACTTCAACAGATTTATCTACTAGAGGCTACTGCAGCAAACTACAGTTGTGGATGTTAATGCTACCCTGATGTCTTCCTTCCTACTTCTGTTGGATTGCATAAACAGGGAGTCTCTTCTGCAGACAATTTTGTGGAAAATATGCAAGTCATTTTTAAATCAGTATCTGATCATCTGAAGCTATACACACATCTGGAATCCTTTCTTTTCAGCATCTGTAATGCTTACACTGATCTGGCTTACTACTACCTTACCTGCCAGCTGCACCTGAGGGAAAACATATGCCTTGATAGCAATTGGAAAATGACTATCTAGCTTACACAACTGTTTGTACAGAAGGGAGAAACCAATGAAAACTTGACCTCAAGCAGAGTTTGAGGGAGTTGGGTTAGTTGGTGGGGAAGGTGTTTAGAAGTGGCTACCACAGATGGCTGTGGTCATAGGCTGGAGGGCAGCTCAAATAGTAATACCTCTTGGAGGCTAGACTAGAGTGATAAATAAAATAGACCTACAGTTGTGTGGTACTGAGGCTTGGTTCATATTTCCCAAGCCTAAACTACTTTCCACCCCTTCCAAATTAGACATCTGTGCCTGTCCTCTCAACTGGGAATGTTTTCTGGCAAGTGGATTGGACATTTTCTGAGCAACGTATGAGCTATCTCAGGAAATCTGAATGGCAACTTCTGCTGTCCTTCCTCCCCTCCACTTAATTTTCAAGAGCTTACCTATCCACATGGTGTTGAACCCATTTCTCTTTTCTAGCTCATAGTTGATGGAACTGTTAGGGAGAGGGACAAGGGATGTCAGTGAACTTACCTGGAATAATGTTTTCATAAGGTTCTAAGGGACCTCTCATTTCCCTCATTGTGGCTGTTAAGAAGCATTTTGAGCTAAGAATGTGAGATACTGCATGGATACTACCTGTTATTGGAAAAGGAGTCATAATGCTTGCTACCTCTTTTTTTTTATTACAGGCCATCGTAATTAGCTGACATTAGCACTCTATTTTTGTCTGACAATTTGCTTATGTTGTCATTTACAGAGCAACAACCTCCTAGGTCTTGTTCAATCATGGCTTTAGTCACAGTAATAAGAATTTGATAGATCTTTGCAACAATTTTTTTTCCATAATGTTCGTAGTCAATGTTTAATTACATTGATAAATACTGTATTTTTTCCTTTCCTGTTTTTTTTTCCACCTTCCATGTTTTTTCTCCCTCCCTCTGGAAAAACAAAGAGATAATTCTGAGGTATCTCAGTGAAGCTACCAGAGTGACAGTCACAGAGGTAATTAAAAGCTGGTATCAGCAGGACTCCAGTGTGTCATTCCCAATTATCTGAGTTCATACTTAGAATATTTTGAGTTGTGTGGTATAAGAGAGGATTTTTCCTCAGTTTACAGCACCTTCTGAGGAAATGAGTAGAAAGAAGGGCAACGCTCATACATTCTAAGTGTTTACTACTTTGATCAGTTACTAGTCCAGCTTGTCTACACAACCCATGCTGTAAAGAAGTTGTTCAGACTCTGCAGCATGCTAAACCAGACAAGCATATACAGTGTACCCAGCTAAATCTTTGCACATAATCTCTTGTAAATCCACACCAGATGGTGGCCTAGGGAGAACTTTAGGTAACTGCTGCAAAGTAAATGGCAAAAAATAGCTGCTGTAGCACAAACATTGTGCTACAAAAGTTTTGTTGCCTTCAGAAAATGGGAGAATGCAGTTTCTGTGTGGAATACTTCTTCAAAGCTTTCTACTTGACTTTATGTCTGTGTGATGTATGCAAATTTATTGCAGCCTCCTAAGCAAAGATTTTTCTAAAGGCTTCTCTCTTTTTGTTCTTTTTCCAAAACTTCAGCAAGAACAGAACTTTCTTTGTAGCAAAGAACAACTAGAAAGGCCCTGCAAAGGTTATTTTCAGAAGAGAAATCTTTCATTCTATGTGTCCTGTAACAGTCAGTAGTGTGACAATTTCTATTTTGTCTTTAAATCTTTTCCTGGCCAGGCTCTTTAATGTTTTCTGTGCACGTTGGTGGAAAGCAGAATGTGCCTAAACAGAAAATGTAACTGCACTAAAGGAATAAAACCAAGTTTGGGGCAACTTGAAGGTGTGAGGATTTTCTGTGGAAGGCTTAAAAATTGCACATTTGGTCTTCCTGACTAATAACCTTGAGGAAGCTAAATTTGTAAACTTCAGGGATTTTTTTTTTCTTCAGTATTTTTGGGGAATTGGGGAACTGTTTGTGTGCAGAAATGAGGTTTATTGATTGTTACACAGCAGTGGATCAGATAATAGTAATTTCTTCAGTGGATCAATGGTATTTCCTGTCAGAAAGGGTGCAGAGGGAGTTATGTTCATTTCATGTTCTGGTTACTGTGGCCTGCTTGTTCAGCAGCTGTTACTGATCTAAAATTCCTTAGCTTCAGCAGTTGCACTGTGCCTGGTCCTACCTGTGCTCTGGCTAAAGCTCACTCTGTTCAGTCCACTCCTGCAGTTTTAATCTTGCTCACATCTGTTCATCTCTTTGCTGCCTGCAGCATATTGCAGGTCTACCCACTCTCACATTGCCCCTCACTGCATCCAGTGTAAACCAAGACTCATTTCTAGGTGGTCTAGTTAGCTTGCCCTTTCAACTATGAATGAAGCAGTACTTCACAAATCCAGTGAGACCTTAAAAATGCATTTACGATGTTTTCACTTGTGTCGTGCTGTGTGTTACTGGGTTTTGTGACTGAGCCAGGGTACAGTAGGATAAGTTTGTTTTTCTTGTTTGTAATTGTAAGAATGCAGAATCAGAGGATGGGAATAAACAATGATGGTGTTGAGGAGAGAAGACAGCATACTGAAGGCAGAAGAGGGTAAGAAGGTTGCTGTAGATGAGTTGAGAAGTTAACATGCCTAAGCAGTATACTATGTATTTGTCATTTTTTTACCTCCATTCAAACAAGTTCTTTCAACCATTGTAGAATAACAAGTTCTAGGGCTTTGTTTTGCATGCTAGTGGTAAGATAAAACAGCAAAGTGTCTTTCTTTCTTACGTTTTTTTTTGTTGTTGTTGTCCAAGTGCATGCCTGATGGTTTATAGCTTTTGCATATTATTTCTTTATTGCAGATGAATAAACATGTGATTGAACAGAGAATTTCCTGTCACCATCTCTCTGGTGTAAATAGGTGTTCTTGTGTGCAGGCTTCAGAAGGAGGGAGGGTACGTGTCACTCAGGACCTGTGCTCAAGGGGAAGAAAGCTTTTTGTGAGGAACAAGGGGGTGCAAGTTGAAGCAGCCTTGGTGTTCTCAGTAACTTAAGGGGAGAAAAAAAAAAGGGAGTTACATAGAGGTAGCTTACCTAGAAGCTGTAGACAGAGTTTTTCTGTGAATGCTGAGTTTTTTCTCAGCACTGACATACGTGATGGCTTCTTTGGCCAACCACATCACTGAGCCGTGGCCTTGCTCTGCAGCAGAACCAGGGCCAAGTGATTGCTGTGTGGTTAGGGACAATGAGAGAGTCATCAGAACTCTTAGGTACCTAAGTGGCAGCAAAGATGCTACCTGCTGAAGGAGGCCTCCGCACTGGGAGCTAAATCTGACAGTAGTAAAACCTAGTGGCAGGAGGGTCTCTAACTTCAGGAAGTAACCAAAGCCCTGCTCAAGTCCAAGTAGATGGTTTAAAATAGCAATAAACCAAACCTGCAGAAAAACTTGCTAGGTGATACTGGAAAGATTTTTCTGAAAGGTTAATATAGCTTTGCTGATTTTCTTGGACTTTTGCAAGACTTATTTGCTAGTCTAAGTCAGAGAGAGGAAGAGATGAAGGCTGAAATAATTTTAATTCATTAATTTCAGACTAATTGTTGTTAATTATTTATGGCAGTAAATGTGATCAAACTGACCCATATTCAGAGAGACACTGAACTGTTCAGTGTGTGTAGTCTATTAACTCTTACACATGAAGGGGAATGGGATAAAATGCTACCTCATTCTAATGCATATCATGGTATTAAAGCAGTTATTAATTTATCATATATATTATCTATGTAATTATCTCCTGTTATTCTGGAAAAAAAACTCCATTCATTGTGACATGAATGATTCAGTCATGGTTCTTACTGGTTTGCTCAAAGTCTCTTTTGGAATAGAAGCCTAATATGTTACATTATGCATAAAAAGATAAATTAATTTCTGGCATAATTTGATTAATGCTGGAGTTGCACTATAAATGAATGGACTCAATGGAATTGAGTGAAGATGAGGCATAGCATTCCCAAAGGTTTTACTCCAACTGTTTTCCTGTCACCTAGATTTGAAGAGCTTTCTTGGCAGAGGAATTTGTAGCTAATTTCTGTTGCTACTTAACAGATTTAAAAATAAGCTGTCTGGCTATTATTTTTGCTATCCCTTTCTGTAGAGCAGTTCTAAGAAGCAAGCCAACTGCTAACCTCATTTTCTCATCTGGGTACTAAGATATTGAGTGTGTGTACACAATACTTGTGCAATGCAGGAGCTGGTGATTGTTTTCTTAACCAGGGCTTCTCATAGATGCTTAATATTTCAACACCAATTGCATTGGTAAATTAAGAGTTCATCTGGCTAGTTAGATTTACTAGGGCAGATGGCATTTCATATGTGTGATGAGAGCAGGAGGGAGACAGAGCAAAGCAGCAATGTAATTAGCTGTGTAAATGAGCCTGACAGGGTAAATCTCTTTAACTCCAATGACAAAATGTGTTCTGTACTAAAGCCTTGGATTACTGGTCCTATGAAACAATGTGTGCAGCTGGTCAAGATTTCAGAAATAATCCCATTAATTTGAAAACAGAAGACAACACTTTTTATCACAGCTTCCTAGCACTTTTCTGTTTGAAACAGAAAACAACCTCCACTAAAAATGCAGAAGACAGTCATGTGGAGTTGCCCTAGTTCAATTTTATATAAAACTTATTTGAATGCTAGGGATGAGATGTTCTGCCTAGATAGGAACAGGTGCTTCGTAAAAGCATACCAGAATCACAGGCTGAGTTAAATGTGAGCTGAGGTGTCTCCTCAGGGCACCACAGAGAGCAGTGCAGCCATACGTGAAGACATGATGCTCATGTTTACACAGTGCCTGGCACAGGATGTTCCTCTGCTTATCCTTTAAATGCTACAGTAGCCGTCATGATTCCTGTCAATGTCTTTAAAACCCGGTAGAATTGCTTGGGTTGGAAGAGACTTTTAAAAATAATCTGTCTACTTTAACCCTGCCTGCAGTGAGGAAGGAGATTCTTGATTCTGCAGAACCACTGGGGCACGTTTCTGCTTACAGATGTGTAGATGAGTAACTGCAAGTAAAATCTCATGTGCAGTTGTAGTCAAAACTCTTTTTTTCCTTTTCTTTTCTTTTTATGAGGAATATATATGACTTCCACATTTCATTTGAAACTAATTAACTGGGAATGTGCCTAATCCAGTTGATACTGAAGGCTATTGAAATTCGTGGCAAAGACTGGTCAGTCACTCTGTGCTGCCTGGTGAGAAAAGCAGCCTCAAGTGTCATGTTACTTCTGAAAATCATTACAAAGTAATACCCGCAGTAAATCTTTATTCAGCAGGGAAATCTCACATTCTGGAAAATGAAGGGGGAAAAATGGGCTGTGTAATAGTGGCCATTGTGCTATGTATAAAACCCGTATTGTTCCCACTATTTAACTTAATCCACGTGGGAACTTCATTCTACCTATTTGCAGGCTTTCCTGTTTGTAATAAACCTAAAGATGTTTTAGTTTCTGATGAACAGGATTTAGACACTCTGAATTTCAAAACCACATTGAAAATACTGTTTTCTGCATCACTTTGTCACAGCGTATTCAGGTTTGTTTATGTAATTATTTTTTTTTGACTGGCAGCCTATAAATTATGAAAGCAGTATAAATGAAAACTGTGAATCAGGAACATTCTGAGCAATTTAAACTTATCACAAGCAATCAGAGCAGCTTGAGAGTGGTTGTATTTCAGTTGTTGGGTTTTTTTTAATTATTAGATGTTCTTGGAAGTACTCAAAACCTAACTAGATGTGGCCTCAGGTAACCTGTGGTAGGGTGACCGCAGTGAGCTGGGGGCTTGGACTAGGTAATCTCAGGATGTTCCTTCTAGCATCCACCATCCTCTGTTTCTCTTGATTAATTCTTCATATGCATGCATATATATATATATATAAATATATATATGTATACAGATGCTCATAAATATATGTGTGTAACACTTGATCAAAGTCTTTTGTTCTTCCCAGGTGCATATTTTACATACGTTTCGAGTTTATTACTCTGGCATTCAGCATTCTACCATATGTGTGGTCTCTCCAAGAGGAGGTTGCCTCACCTTAGAGAGCCCTTGATCATCTACTGCTAGCAGTCTTTCTGCATTTTAGAATACACTTCCCATCTGGATGATTTGCAGCCTGCCAGTTCTGTGACATGTTGACAGATTTTTACTTAAATTTTTTTTTTAATTTGACAGTCTTGCTGGCTGCAGCTTGCTTGCAGGGTTGTACCTTCCTTGAAACAGCAATTGTTGTCTCACTATGGTGTATTTTTTTTCCTTGGACATAGTTGCCTGCAAGAAATTCTTCCACATCTCTTCAGCTTGCAGACCCATTGAGTCCACATTGCCTGTGCAGAGTGTTGGGGAGGGAGGACTGTGAACATTGTTTACTTAGGGGTTGGTTTTCCTGAGCCATGTACAGGAGGAGGGAGACAAACGTTTGCAACATCTGCAAACTCAGTGAACATATACTATGAGAAGTTTCTGAAAGGGCTTGGAGATGATCAGTCAGTACAGGACCTCTACTGACCCAAAGACTGATGACTTCAGTTGCATATGGAGGGCCTAGCAGTGGGGCAGCAGCACCATGAAGTCTAGCTTCGTATGAATGTGAGGGGCAGAGTGTTTCTTCTTGAGGTGTAGTGTGCTGCTTCACATTGTATTTTCTGGCAGTCTGAGGAGACCAGAAGTTCAGTCAGTGATATCTTCCAAATATCTAAATGCTGCTCCTTGCAGGAAGCCCAGCGTGGAGTACTCCCAGAGCCACTAACGGCCCCTTGAACTAGAGAGTCTGAGAGCTGGGGGTTCCCCTCTTCAAGTGCAGTGTCACAGAAATGACCAGAAGCCACAACTCCCAACAGAAGTTCCCATACAGACAGCAAAACTTTGGCTGGTAGGCTGGAGTTTTCCTAGAAGTGATCCATTTGTTGCAGTTGCTGGGGTTTACTGCAAGAAGCTGGTGGTGTGAAATGATATTGACAATGTTAAGTGGCACTATTTGTGCTAACTTTCTGCTTTCTTTTTTTTTAGTGGTTGCCGTATTTGGTACATGTTAGGCTTTCTGCTTTGTTTCAGCAGCATTGTGTACACCATCCAAAGGCCATGTAGAGACCAAAAAACCAGAAAACCCCTCATGATTCGGATAATGTTTGTGAGATAAAAGGGCCTTCCTCTTTCTACCATTCAGTCATCATCGACATGTTTGTTCCTTACATTATATATCTAACTGTATGTGTGAATGCATGCACGTGCTTGTCATAAACACCAAGCAAAACTGATATTCAACCTTGTCCAAGGAACTGATAAGTTTGTGATCAACTTCTAATAACGATGCTGTGGTGCAGAACATGACCTTGGAAAAACCCTCGCTATATTCCAGGGGGAATTGGTTACTTGATAGATGACCTGGTTATCTTCTTGTGAGCTCATAAAATACACAGTTGATTAAAAATGCTGTTACTAGACAGGTTTATGGAAACCTGTGTGCTCATCCTGTTGATGTCTGTTCTTAATTTCATCTTGCCTACCTAACAGTAGGATTCATACCATCCTCCTTACCCAGATTGTGTTATTTATGTGGTTTAAAACTCTGGAATATTCTTGCTTATTTTCAGATCTCATCAGAAAACTAGCACAGCAGAAGTTTGGAAATACACAGGGCGATTATCAAAAGGTAACTTGTCTGTGTGTATCTGCACTAAATAACTAAAACAGTGGTTTTGACACTCATTTTTTTCTGAAACTGGAGATTTAAAAAAATTTTTTTTTTTATTTCATCTGTAACAATCAGATAGCAAAACTAAATTTGTGAATGATGTGTATGATGGTTTCATAGCAAATTTGGCACCAAAACCTTTCATTAAAAGCTTAGGAAGAAAATTTTATAAGCCACTGTAAAGAAGTTGTGCATAGTTAAGGCTCACTTGTAAATTCCATCTGTAATGTGATTGTGGTGTCTGTTGTACAGAGACTGAAAGCTCCTTATGTTGCAAAATGCTACTTTTGTTTAAAAATGCTTAGAAAGCCTCTGCTGCTCAACTCTCATGTTAGCTTCAGCTATTGTCCTCAAAAAGCTGAATTGATATGCTGGTTCTCATACCCTACTTAGGTTTTGGTTTTCAGTGTGCTAATCACACCAAGGATATTTTCCATGCTCAAGTTAAGTTTGTGATTATCCTGTAGCAGTAGCAGTTTATAGGGTACTTAGTAATAAGAGAAGATAGAAGATAGTGTGGATCTGCTTTTAGACTGTTCTCAAGGACAGTACAACCCATCTTTGAACCAGTGTCACTGGTTGGATTCCTGCAGTAGGAACCTTGCCCAGGGCCATGCAGTAGACAAGTTTCCTTGTGTGAACTACTTGTGTATAGTCCTTGCAGTGTAGTGTACCTGAGAGGAAGATGAGTGTGGAACTTGGCATACAGGCTCTGAGCTTGAATCAGCATGACCTGATTGATCTTGAGATTTGAGAGGGGAAAGCCTTGTGTTTCCATGTCTTGTAGACCACGAACCTGTCACTCCAGTAGCTTGCTGACCTCTGTGTGACATCCAAGTGTGTGGGTATTTTACCGCATCAGGTGACATCAGGAAGAAAAGACCTATGTGGGTGAAAGATGGTGCTGTGACAGAAGGGAAAGGACAGAAATGGGCTATGTGTGGATCCATTTAAGAAGACTCCCCAAGTGCTGGGGCTATTCTTTCAGTAGTCTGAAATCTGGTTCTAATGCTTAGCCTGTTTCTGCTATTGTTCTTCTGGTTTTGTTCTGTGTTCAAAATTTTTGTAGAATGTGTTAGTGACCCAGGAGGCCCATCCCACTTCTGTGTTGTGTCCCTCCTGTGTTCCTAGTTGGATTCTCTAGCATCAACATCTCCCCATCCTGTCAGGGACAGCAATCTGGCAGGACAACCCAGCAGCTGAGTGCAGCTGCCATGCTTGCGCAGAGGGAGCCAACTCTCTGCTGCTGTCGCCTTTGCTTTACTTCTCCTGGGAAATGTGCTTGCTTAAATCAATTAGAAATCACTCTTGGTACCAGATTTTTAAGGGAGGGTAAGCATTTGATTTTCTCCCATTGAAAGCGTAGTTCCAAATATGATTTGGAGTGTTTAAAGGAAGTAGTACAGTAGAAGCTTCATAAAAATGTGTGGTGCTAGGAAAAAAAAATTCCTGAATCTCGAAAGAATTTTTGATTCTCACATATCAAACTTTGTGTTGAGGGTTCTTGCTGTCTGTAGGTTGTCCACTTTCCTCTTTCTCACAAGCAGAAGTAAAAAAGGGAAGTGTGGAGTTACCATACAGAGATGAAAGGTGAAACGACAAGAAATTCCATGTCCATTGCAAAAACAAAGGACAATTTGGATTCATCTGCAATTCTTGAATATTTAGTTTGGTTTGTTGTTTGTTTGGTTTTTTTTTAATTCTGAAATTACAGATGATAAATCAGGCAAGAACCTGATAAATACACTTCTTTGATCATTTTAAAATGCTTTTTCTTTTTAACTTCTGAATAGTTTAAAAGTGAGGGTGAATTTCACGCGTCGCATGTCCACAAACTGCTACTGAAATTACTGCTCTTATACCAAAAATAAAGTAAGCATTGATAAGAGAAAGTTAGCCAGGAATTTTATAGGTCAGTTATGACAGGTGGAATTTGTGAAGTAATTGCTTAACCACAAAGTAATGCAATCTCTGGCCTTCTATTCTGTGAGATGTCTTGGGAATTATGTGAAACAGATGCTCAATGCAGAAATAACTGGTCATTTGTTGTTCTAGGATGGAAATATTTGGACAAATCCTAGATTCCTTTCACTGAGCAAGGAAACCAGCAATTATCTGTGATGTTTCTTATTCTAAATAATTTTCCATAATTATTTAAAGGCATTGTTTTACTGTAGTGACTTTTGGTTATTGTTTTCATGTTGTTAATTGTCTTGGTCATGGTTAATTATTCATTTTTCACATGATTTGTTTTTGTGCATGCTGCCTGTGCATTATACACACTCTCCATTTGTTTTGACTTCTACAGCCAGAAAATGTTGTCCTGACTCTTCAGGTAATGTCCTACAGTAGATATACAGCTTTGGAAAGAAACTAACTGTGTCTGTTTACACTACTGTTTAAACATCTGTAACTATTTTTAGCATTATTTAAAATGTGGTTTTCATTTAACTTATTTTAAAATGTTTGTCAAAATTCTGAAATAGTCACTCAACCAGAAAGCAGTAATTGGGTTTTTGGTTTTTTTTTTTTTTTTTTTTTTTTTTTTTTTTTTTTTTTTTTTTTTTTTTTTTTTTTTGGCTAAAACCAGCCAAGCTCTTCCAACATCTAGTTTGTATTCTTCAGAAAGGATAACAACTTTGTAACCATCAGTTAGTAAAAGAAATAGATTTCATCCTAGAATTGGTAATTGGGTCAGAAATTTGCAACTGTGCTGATGGTGGTGGTTGCTGTATTGGCATCAGCTGGTAATTAGGGAATGTGAGGAAGGACATCAGCAATGCTGGAATTGGAGCATGATTGATAGCTTGTAAGAAATTGTAACTTACTTTGCAGGACAATACACAACCTCAGTTCCGTTCTTTTTCTGCCAAGTTGTCCTTATGCTGGCAGAGTAGTAAAACAGAAGAGGACTCAAAGTGGTGGTATTGAGGATTAGTTCTCTTGAAGTTGGAAAGGGAGAGATTTATCAGGTTAAAAAGCCCACTGGGGGCATGCCTGCTCCGAGCTGTCCATCTTTGTGCACAGACACCTGCCTGGTTCGTTTCTGGATGTGTTGTCTTGTGCTCACAGCAGAGAGAAACAGCATGGCCAGCTTGCAGTTAGTTCCCTGGAAGCTGCATCTTCCTGTGTGGGACTGTGCCAGGGCTGCCTGGCCCAGCTTCTCAGCACCGGGGCACTTGCACTGCTGCCAGTATGAAAGCTAGTCAGAGTGTTGCATTGCATCCTTCTCTCTCGCTTCTTCCGGCTTCTCAAAGTGTCCTTTCAGCCGCTGCCGCTTTGCTGTTGGCAGCAGAATGAATGTCTCTACCTGAGGGAGCTTAAAATCTGTTCCTTCCTGTTCTCCAGTCCCTAAACAGTTTTTACTTGAGCAATCGGGAGAAACCTCTGCCACTGCACTCAACCATCCAGTGTAGAACTTCCCTTTGCGATGCAGACAAATCCTTACACTCCTAACTGATTAAGGAGGAGAACAAACTAAGCCTCGCTCCCCCTCCCAGGTGCACCGTTGATCTAGTCAGCTGCCATTTGTTGGACCTTTTGGGAAACAGATGTCCAAAACAGTAAAATTATCATGCAGAAAATCAAATGTGTTTAATGTTTAACCTATTTCAATTGCACTGATTCTCATTTGCTTCTCATGAGCTTATTTCTGTCGTAGCACCCACTCCTGTAGCTCGCCTGACTGACGTTCTCGTTAAGTAACTCTTAGCTCTCAATATCTACAGTGCTATCTGTCTCTGTTAGAAAAGTTGTCAATTAGTGCCAAAATACACCAAATCCATAACCTCGGTGACTTAGTAAGTAGATGTTTTAGTGTGTAGTTTGATTTTTACTGATTTGCTCTGTGTTGATTGCAGTTCCTGGGTGCTCCCTGCTCTTACCACTGTTTTTGTCTGAATTGCAGGCCATCTACTATGAAATCGGCTTTATAGTCTCCGCAGCCTTGGGATTGCTATTTATTTTGTTACTGCCTCTTGTGGGACTTTGCTTCTGTATGTGTCGTTGCTGTGACAACTGTGGTGGGGAAATGCATCAAAGACAGAAGAAAAATGCTGACTGTCAGAGGAGCTGTTTTGCAACGTTTCTTTTTGTTGCTTCTTTAATAATAAGGCAAGTGTAATAAAGAGAACAATACGAAGCTTGGTATAGCACTAATTTTGCAGTGTCATATGACAACTTGTTACTGTGTTAGCCTGCAGGTGCAGAAATTAATTTACTGGACTAAGTAATATTATTGCTTATTAAAGAACATTTGACTGCATTATAAAAATGCTGCTACCATTGCTATCCACAGGTCATGATGTGCTCACTTGAGAGGAATGTAGGTGTGAAACAAAAAAACACAAGCCTGAATTTGGTATATTGTTCCAGTCTCAGGCTGGCAGTTGCAGGATGTTTTATGTTAAACTTAGGAACACAAGATACTGTGTCCTGGGTTCAGTTACCATCCCATGGAGAAGCTGAGGTGCAACATGCTGGTTGGTTCTTCGTAGTGCAGTATTGTTGAGAAAACTGTGTGGTGTCCTTCAGTATATTCTGTTCTCTGGAGTTTCCTATTGTTTTAAAAGAGTGGATTTTGTTTTGGGCACTGAGTTGTCTGAGCCATGCACATCCTCTGCATAGTAATGGTCCTGAGTTTAGACACATTTTTGTGTTGGTGGTGTTAGGAGGTATGTCTGTGATATGCAATGATGAGGAACTAAAAGAAAGACTTTCCCTTCCTTTCAAAATTCATTGTTTGGTTCTGTTTTCTTTCAACTCCATCATATTTTCTCCTGCCAACTGTCCTTGTTTTGTGATTATATTAAAAAAAATTCCAGTCTCTTGATCTGTTTGGTCATCATCAATACAGTCACTTATCACTTCACTATAATCTAGAGTTGTTGGGGTTTTTTTCTTTTTACTTCTGTTGTTCATAACAAATTGATCTAACCTACATTTAAACGTAGACCACACTGATACCAGGTATAGGAACATGCTCACTTCTCCCAGGCATCACTAACAAACACAACACATAAGTATTCTGAAGACCAGAAAGCTAAATTGTGTTCTGGTTGATAGATACATTCTTGCCATGATGACAGGAGAAAAGTTCTTCACAGTACAATGGTGCCTTGAGGACAGTAAGTTACTCTGTTATCTTTCAGCATGCTGAAACTTACAGAGCTTGCCAGCTGTCTTTACACTGTGTTGCAGGATACTGTCCCCTGAATACTGAGGACATGTTGCTTGTTAGCAGAAAAATTGTCCTTCTTGTTGGTCTGTGTAACTTAGGTGTTTCCCCCAGCTGTTCTTGTTTTATTCAGCATACTCTGCCTCTTTAAGTCATCATCCTTTTTTGTTTGTATGAGACAACAGGAGTGTCTAGATGCTTGCCCTAAAAGAGGAGTTGGCTTGACCTCTGTCTGCAGGTTTCCACAGGAGGAGGTAATCTTCTGTGAGACCCTGGCTAAGTGTCTAATGCTCCGAGTGCTGTGCAAGGCGAGATAGGTCTTTGCGAGGCTTATTACTGGCCCAAGGCTGGCAGAGTGCTTAGGGCTCCTGTGCATCTCTACACAAAGCAGGATTCTGCTGCCCTTCTTGGATCTTCTTTCACAAGGGAAGAGAGGATACTGCATCTGGATCTATTTAAGTCCTTGTCAGCTTGCTGAAACATGAAAGGACAGTCATCTTGGTAGCTATTGCAGCAACAAGAGAACTGGAGAAAACCTGGGATGTACTCACAACTGTTCCTCCATTTCTTAGACTAAGTAAGTCTCTCTACTTTTCCCCTAAGTTGCCATGCACTTTCAGCCTAGGTGGGAGTTTTCTCACAATCACACTTCTCAAGGGCTGTGCCCCAGCTCAACACATAAGATGTGACAATAATAAAAAAGTTCAGTCTTATGCAAGTAAAATGCTAATGGCTACTTACAGATGCAGAGAGAAGAACAGAAAACTTGAATGCTCCCTGTTAATACAGGGTTAGATCAAGATGTGCTATATAATCACTAAAGTGGGTCCTCTTGTTGTTGGGTGTACTTTAAAGTTCATGCAGCATTAGAAGCCTTCACTAAGAATATGTCTCCTAAACCCCTTGCTAGGTGACTGGAGTGCCACAGACTCCTTTGGCTGCTGTGCTACAGGTGCATTTAGCAAGGCAGGCAGCGGTTAGAGTACACTGACCCCACACAGTTCTTTATCTTAGAGTAAATAAACCTTAAGTATTTAACTTTCCAGTGTATGCACTTCCTGTTTGAAATCTACCTTTTGGTAGACTGAGTTAAAAATGCATGCAGTGCTTTTTGGTGATTCAGTTTTATACGTGAATGTTGTCCCACTAAGCAGGATTCTATGGCTAAGGAGCACATGTTCTAGAAATAATCCATCCAATACACAGCTGAGTAAGTTTGATACCCCACGTTTATCATTAAAACCATTAACAGGCTTTTCTTCTAAGATTAACTGGGAATTTAGGAACAGAGAGACACTGCTACATCATCTTCCCTAATTATCTACAGGCCTAGACAAACACATATTTTCTTTGAATTAAGTTTCAGTAATTTCTCTACATAGTAAAGTCACTGAGGGAGCATTGGATTTTTAAGATAAAATACATTGCAATACCAAATTTAATACTGGTGATTAAAAAAAAAAAAAACAACCAAAACAGTCCTGGCTGTTTGATTTAAAAAAAAAAAACCCACAACCAACCTTCTGTCCTTGCAAGACAGCTTGTAAAGTTCTGTCTTGAATTTGTGGATGTTACTATGAATCTAGGGAAAGCAAAGTCTGAGAGAAAGGAAAGATACTTGATACCTTGGCAAGTATCTCCTGCAGGCTTTGTGGAAGACCTCTTGACTTTGAGTTTGGTAATGGAACCTGGGAATCCACAGTATCTGAAAGGATAAGTGGAAAAAGTGGTACAGAAATCTCTAGCCTGTTTTCTTTGTTAGGAAGGTGACGTTCTTCCAGTATGTAAATTTGTTCAGAGTTTCCGTTGTGACTTGAATTTTTTTTGCAAGCACAATTGAAGGAGAATTTTGGGTGTGTGCCCTCCTGCAACTAGATTTTAATCATATTTATGTCAGTCTGTGAAACTTGAAGCAAATTGAGTGTGGTGGAATATCTGACTCCTGAAGAGACTGTTTAAGCAGTCCTCTAATCCATTATGGAAAAGGCATGTCCTTTTTACTCCTGCTTTATGACATTCTCCTTGTAGTTGCTTATTGAATGTTGACTCAAGGCTCAGTTACATAATAAATAGATTTTTCCTCTCATGTTGTGTGTTTAGTTCCATTCAGAATGTAGTTACAATTTTTCTGAGTGCCTTGTCTACTTAAAGCATCTCCACCATCTTGTTTCCTCCCACTCCTTCCATTTAGGAGGCTGAAAAGAAAAATGATCGTGCTCAAGTTTTACAAAGTACTGTTTTGTTAGCTTCCAATTGACCTTTTTGCTCTGTGAGCATAGCATTGAAAGGACATAAAAACGTTGTCTGCCCAAAGAACAAGGATGTTGTTATGAACTCAGAACCTCAGGGCAATATACAACCATTTACTTTTCCTGGTAGTTTTGATTTAGCTTGTCTTAAACAAACAAAAAAGACAAATATTTTTAATGAATTGCCATCACTTCAGCTTCAGAGTGAAAAGAAATACATCACATGTGCCCCAAATGAAACCAATTCCTTCTGCTTGTGCTGAAAGCTACTGAGTTTCTTGGCATTTTATGCATTTGGAATTTTCATTCCATGGACCATAGCTGCTGATTATTTCTGGTCAGATGTTAGTCATAGTGAAAGTAAAACATTTGATGTTTGGTTAAGTAACAAAATTTAAACTGGTAGAGGAAAGATTTAAACTAGATGTCAGGAGGAAGTTCTTTACAGTGAGGGTGGTGAGGCGCTGGAACAGGTTGCCCAGGGAGGTTGTGGATGCTCCCTCCCTGGAGATGTTCAAGGCCAGTTTGGATGAGACCTTGAGTAACCTGTGCTAGTGGGAGGTGTCCCTGCCTATGGCAGGGGGTTGGAACTAGATGATCCTCGAGGTCCCTTCCAACCTTACCATTCTATGAAAATGAAGGTTTGTATCCATTCATTAATGACTTCTGGGAACAAAGTTAATAGCCAGTTTTGGAGATACAGCTGTGAAATTTTGGATAGAGAAGCAACTTAGAGATGTCAAACTCTGTCATCCTGTTCTGAATCTTTTTAGATACTACAAAAGGTGTTAGTGAAGCAGTCCTAATGGTCCAGCACCTGTAGCATATAGTCTTGCCATCTCTTCCTCTGTCATGCTTTGAAAACAGTATTTTCCTACTGAGGGTATTTGTCAAAGCTAAAGAAATTCTTACAGTTGAGACCAGTTTTACTGGGAGAAGCCTTTTCATTGTTTGGGAGAGCTAAAGCAGGAAAAGCAAAATAAAGGGGCATGTTTGGTGATTGGGTTACTAGTAGGAGGCACCAAGCTTGCCAGGATATGCAGATCATGTTAATTTAGGTAACCATTTGCTGTCCTCCAACACATTTATGTGGCTGTATTACGGCTTCCTTTGATCAAACATTCTTCAGAGCACAAGTTATACTTAACCATATGTATTTTTGCTCCATAGCAAGCCTACTCCGGGTTTTCTCTTAAGTCTTACTTAAAAAATAATAGTATTTAGGTTTTCCTGACACCCCAACTTGGCAAGTTTGACAGTGGGAGAAGTGTGTATTATTTGTATTAATGACTGCCTTCTCCTTGAATATCTGTGTTGACCTTTCAGGGCACTGCCCCTCCAGTACAGAGCTGTTGTAGTACAAAGCAGAGTAAGAGACTGAACAAAAAAAACACCCAGGAATTGCCTGTAATGAACCTGTCTGCAGCTTCTAGTCAGAGCTTACCCTCCTGGGGATGTATCACCCTGTGTCGAGTGGATCTGTGCAGTGCACCACTTAGATCCGTGCAAAGTTAGTGCTTAACCTATTAAGGGGGTCTGTAGTCAGCCTGCTTTTGAGGCTGTTGCCATTCTGGTGGCTGCTCCTGATTTATCTGGTGCTTGTCTGAAAGGTTTGCTGTTGTGAATATGAGATGTTTGAAAACAAAGCCATCCTTCTGTTAAGTCAATTTTACACCTAAACTAAATGAGGACTTAAGGACTGAGTATCCTAAGAGAGCTTTTGAAATCTCTTATGGGATTTTTAATTGCTTTTTTGCTTACTGTTTGTGCAGACCTGCCATGCTGTAATTAGAATTTTACAGTGGGGAATGATCAAATAGGAAATAATCAGCAGCCACTGCTGACTGGAAGCCTAGCTTTTGTTTTCACATCAGGAAATGCTCATGTATTACTTTAGCATTAATAGGGACTTTGCATGTGGTTTTAAAAGATCTATAATTATGTAAATAAATTTGGCCATTATGAGTAAATGTTGCTGAAGTGTTCAAATGTAAAATATTTCCTTTCACAATTAACTTAGGAGCAAAGTTAATGATACTTTTAAAACAGCTTAATATTTCCAAGTCTCACACAATTTACCTGGCTTGTGAACATTCTCTGGCAGTATTAGTGCTAAATGGATAAGTAGCTGCATGTTGAGAACTTCTGAAGACTTTGGGTTAAAACGGCTTTTCCCTTTCCTATTTTGAGTTAGCAGTGCAAGATTGACCCTTGCAGCTAGATCCTTGTGGTGCATGTGAGAGCTTGTAGTAGGAAAAAAAAGCAATTGTGTTAATTTATGGAGGTATTTCTTTTGATTTGACAGTGTTGAGTTTTTCAGTTCTATGTCAGCATTTACAGTAGCAAGGAAATATCTAACGTGTGTATTTTCTTGTAGCGTCGGAGTGCTCTGTGCGTATGCTGCCAACCAGCATTTAACTAACCAAGTCCGAGGAGCAAAGAAACTGGTTAACAGTAATTTCAAAGACCTGAAAATTTTCCTTAATGACACTCCAGCGGTAAAGAATTTCTTCTTTATGGGGAATGGGGGTGGGAGGGAAAGAGGTGTAAGTGAAAAGTATTGCAGAAGATAATTGTTGCTTGCTATCTCCATGAATTACAATTACAGTATTTTGTTTATTCTGCAAGTGTCAGTCTCAGGAATTAGAATGGATGATGCAAGGTAAGACCTTTTCACACAGTGGGAAATATTTAGGAGTTATCCTGATGGATCAGCATTCTTTTGAGCAACTGTTGAGCAGTATTCCTGGAGTATGCTTTGATGATGCTCATGGATCTATTTTCTCTTACTGAAATAGAATGGATTGCTAGCAGGACATGGATAATTTGTAAAACTACAGCTTGAAAAGGAATACATCTACAAAGCAAAAAAAAAAGATACTACATAAACACTTTGAATTCCTTGTTGCTCTTTTCTGGTTTTCTTGTATTTAAGGCTTAACTAGTTCAGTCCCAGAGCATTAATAACTTATTTTCCAGAAGTGTTTTTGACTGTTTTTTTTCTTTAAACCAGTGTCATATTATGCCATACTGAACAGCAAAGAGTCCTCCTTTTCTTCTTTAAAAATTTCCTTAGAATTCTATAAGCAGTCCTCTGCATATCTTTTCTGCATTGAAAGAAAGAAATAAATGCTAGTAAAGAGGACTTGGAATCTCTCCCATGTACAAATTCAAACTCTTTATGGATTAGAAGGAAAATAAAGCCAAACAGTCCTATTACCTTGGCTTTGATTACATTTAATAAATTATAGTAAATTAATCTGTTCAATGTGACTGCTAAATTGGAAATAGGTGGAATTCACACAGTTATGTAGGATCCATAAGAGGGGTAGCATCCCAGTCAAAGTAACTCAGGGCTGGTTTTCTGCTGATTAACCTGTGTGAGAACTGGAGATGTATGGGGGAATGCAGCTGAAAGTTTCCATGTCTGGAATTCTTCTGTACACAGTTACTTGTTCACACATGTTGCCATGACAGTGTGGTGGTGGAGGTGTATGGCAGGAAGTGGGGGGGTCACACCAGAAATCTCTGCTGAAACAGAATGCCTTTTGTCAGTCTGGAGCTTACTGGAGTCTCAGAAAGGGGTCATTCAGTCGTTTCAGAAGCTGATGGACTGGACTACCTGTCACAGCATGCTGAGTGACAGCAATTGGAAATGTTGGAGTAGCAAATCAGTTACCTGGAAGTAACCATCCTGATACAGGAAAAAAAACAACCCCTAGCTAAAAAATGAATAAAAATATCTGAATTCGGAAGTGGCAGGATTTGAACATATGCATCAGGGAGTTCTCAAAGCTTCACTTAGGCAGTAGGTTTTTAGCTTCTATGCAGGATTATTTTTTTCTTTTTAGACTTGATGACACTTAATAATTCAGTCATCAGAGATCTCTTCCGAGTCATTTTACCAGACAAGGAACAGAAGCATCACAATCACTCATGGGCTTGTAAGAAATTCTTGAGGATAGGAGAACAACTTCAGCTTCCAGAAAAAGTTGTGAAATCCAGCTGGTTGGGTGTAAAGCTCTGAAACCCAAACTGCTGTCCTTGAGTCATCAGTATGAGGTGTACAGCATGTAAGAGGATTTTCAGAAAGAAGTCACATTAAGAGTTCATGTCACAGAAGATTGTCAGACTATGAGGCCTGAGCCATAATACTCTTAGTTACACAGAATCCCCTTTTGTCTGGGACCTTGCTGGAGGCAATGCAAAACCTGCGAATTTTAGCCCTTAGGTTAGCTGAGGAAGACAAAACAAACAAACAAAACCCCCAACAAAACCCTGCAACCTTCTTAAAAAGAAATGCTCAATTTCTTTCCTTTTTTTTTTTTTTTTTTTTTTTTTTTTAAGAAGAGAGAGCCTAACTTCATACTCTGTTTTTACATCCAAGTCTCTGTGATCAGTAGGTTGCTTTGAACGGTGGGGTTTTGTTTGCTGTGTTTTTCTTTTTTTTTTTTTCTTCAGTCCGTGGAAAGTTTGAGACTTCAGACCACTTTGTTCCATGTTTGAGTCACATTTGAAATTGGAAACCCTTTTGTCCATTTGTTGCCTTTGACATTGTTTTTGCTCAGTCGGGGTAGGATTTGCAATGCATTATTTTAAACATGCAGAAATCAATGGAGATGATTTAATACCTTTTCAGAATTACTGAAGCTTTCCACGCAGGATGGTTCTTGGATAGCCTTTTTTTTTTCCAAACTCAGGATCTAGATTTGCTATTCTGTGTTGTTAACGTGTCTTAGTAGGGCTCAGGCTGTGCTTGAGCCAAATCCCCCTGGTGCAGGGAGAGCCATCTGCACTAAGAGCAGCAAGTTTAAGTGAGACAACCTCTGAAAGGCAGCCCAGATACAAGCCAGACTGTTGGTGAATTGCTTCAGAATTACCAACTCATCAGCTCCTTGCACGTGTCTTTGCAAAGGGGCAGTTAATGCCACTAGAACTTTAATTAACAGGGAATGAGCTGTGCAAAACAGGAGAGACAGGATTTTGTAGGTTTCACCGGCATTTCCATTGTTCCAGAGTGGCAGTCTGACTCATTATTTAGAAGCATTACCTCCCCTCCCCCCCCAATTATTTTAATAGGTTTGTTTTATCATCTTCTTTTCAGCAAATTGATTACTTGGTGAGCCAGTACAACACAACCAAGGATAAAGCACTCTCTGACCTAAATAGTGAGTACTTTGATTTAAAGGGGGCTAGTGATGTGTACTGAAAGATTTCAGTAAGATGATCTAAATAGCTCATAATGCAAAGTCAGACATTATTTATGTGGCTTTCAATAAGTGCTGTTCTGAGTGATAAATGAGACTGAAACCTAAAATTCTTTCCACACAAAATATCCCACAGCTGGTGTAATGCACATTGTTTCCTGCAATAAAAGTTGTTTGGCTTATTGCAGAAGCAATTTAATAAACTCCCATTTATCTTCCTTTTTGTGGCTAAATAACCACTAGTACTTAGTGCTTTCTTTAGAGTGTTATTTCTCAGGTTTTAACTGTGGAGCCAAACGTCATGAAACAGAGCTGCTTGCGTTTTAGTGGTTCCAGTGAGTGAGAGATCTCTGCACTTGTTTATTTGTGGTGTTATACCTTTGTCCTCTACTCAACTAGAAGTTGTGAGGCATAAGCTTATCTTCTTTTTAAAGCTGCTTAATGCATTTGCCATTTTGGAAGGAGCAGTTGAAGAGCAGGAGATAAAACTTGAAGTACAACTGCAGCACTTTCCCCTTCAGCACAGTTCCAGTGCAAGGTGTCTCCTTTTAAAACCCTCACTGAACAGAAGCGAGCAAACCGCTGATGTTTTTTGGTGGGTTTTTTGTTTTTTTTTGTGATTTAAGCATCACTTTCTAAAATTGTTAACAATAGCAAGAGCTGGCCATAGTCAGTCCAGATCAGACCCCACCTGGAGTACTGTGTGCAGTTCTGGAACCCTCAGCACAGGAAGGACATGGAAGTGATGGAGAAGGTCCAGAGGAGGGCCACGAAGATGATCAGAGGGCTGCAGCAGCTCTCCTATGAGAACAGACTGAGAGAGTTGGGGCTCTGCAGCCTGGAGAAGAGAAGGCTTCCAGGGGACCTGATAGTAGCCTTCCAGTATCTGAAGGGGGCCTACAGGAAGGCTGGGGAGGGATTATATACAAGGTCTTGCAATGACAGGACAAGGGGCAATGGGTTTAAACTGGCAGAGGGGAGATTTAGACTGGATGTTAGGAGGAAGTTCTTTCTAGTGAGGGTGGTGAGACACTGGCCAAGGTTGCCCAGGGAGATTGTGGCTACTCCCTCCCTGGGGGTGTTCAAGGCCAGGTTGGACGAGGCCTTGAGTGCCCTGTACTAGTGGGAGGTGTCCCTGCCTATGGCAGAGGGTTGGAACTAGATGATCCTTGAGGTCCCTTCCAACCTTACCATTCTATGATTCTATGATTAGAGCTCAAGATGCATCACTAACAGGTGTTAATAAATGTGTACAGGCCTGCATTTCAGCAGTGAAATACAGAAATACCAAAATGGATTAGAAGCAAGATGGTTGCTTGACTCAAACTACACAACTGTGGCAGTGTACCACTTACCCGAATTGGTTTATCTGCTTCTGTCTAGGTTTTAAATGTAGTTTGAAGATAGTTTTCAACGCAGCCAACTTGGCATACCCTGAGGTCAGTGTTTCTTGTCTAGATGAGACTACTAAAACACATTGAATGTGGTTGCAAAAGTAGTAGTAGACTTCCTATTTAATTCAAGGCAGGAACATTCTGATCTAAAAAAAAAATGTGTGTCATCTTAAAGTCAAGAATTTGACATCTGCATTTTAAGTAGTTTGTAGCTTCCTACTCCAACTCAAAATTTCAAATTAAATATTTAGTTGCTCTCAATGCCAGCTGAATTGGTTAGGTAAGAAGAACCTAGCTGAATCTGTGGTGAGGGTGCTTGTCAGTAAATGAGGCTAACTTTTATTTTCCTCAAATGGCAGATTTAAGTGTGTGACACCCAGGGACAAAGGATTTCCTTGTAAAGAAATCAACAGCATAAACCTCAAGAGAAATGTAGATGAGTTCAGTTTGCCTACACTAAGGAAATGCTAAGAAGTGTTTTCTGCTTCATTAAAAATTCTCATGCCAAGGCAGACATGACAGTGCTGACAGTAATGGATGCTTCTATACCATTCAGTATTCCCATCTCATCTAGAGCAAAAAAAAATCAAACCTGTTTACTGTGGTCTGGAAATAGAGGGCACCCAGTGACTGCCTGGTGGATGTGTTACATTCAGATGCTTCACCAAACTCTGTTTAGTGTTGTCTGTCTTCTTCCTGACCTAAGCTTCATTTCTGCTTGTGGGCAGTGAGGCAGCAGGGTTTGGAGGTGGGTGGGGAGGGCAGTGGGAAAGCATGAAGGCAGCACTGTGAGCACCAGAGCTGACAGCACTGCATGAGGGGGCAGGGGCTGGAGATGTACCTGTGCTTAACACGCTTAAGGGATTTCAACAGAGATGACTGGCAGGTCTGGGATGTGGGTGACCTTGACATTACTGGATACACAAGGAACAGGAGAAGGGAAAATCCATTTCCTATTGTATTTTGCATTATAGCATGTAGTCAGAGTACTCCATGAAATTCCTGTCTACATGTTGGACCTCTTTACAATAGATTGTGAGGAAAGAAGAAAAACTGCTTGCAAGAAAGTAGTTAATGCAATGAAATATATTTTTGTAATTTGTAGAAATGTCTTTACCCATACAGTCAAGTGCTAGTGAATATTCTCCCCCCATATTTTGATTTACTGTTTTCATTTATAGACCTCTAGCTAAAGGAGAATTGTATTCCTGCCTTACCTTCTGCCACTAAGCTCTGACTGTCAAACCTTAGAGACATTCTAGCAATATATACATACTTCTTTAAATAAGTGACAACACCTATGCTAAGAGGTAGTTTAAATTGAACCAGTGTATAGTTGTGATTTGGGTTTTTTTCTCTCTCCATACTACAGATGTTGGACCTTTGCTTGGAAGCAGAGTTCAAGAACAACTGGGAAGAGAAGTACGACCTGCACTTGATGCAGCTCTGACAATGGCAGGAGGTAAAGATGTACATACAGTTGTGTTAATGTTGCCATGGTAAGACAGGCATCATCCTTCTAGAGCACAACATGGGATGACTTTATACAGTACCCCAAACACCCTCTTTCTGTGTGCCTTGATGTTTCTTTTCAACTGAAGATTTCATAAATGTTAAGGTTTATAAATATATTTAAAAATGAAATTGGGTGTTTATGTGCTATTGCTGATACCTGGTTTCAACAGTCACTGAAAACAGACTAAATCCTAGTCTCCTGCTCCAGGTGGTTGTCTCTTTCTATTGGGTACAAGGGAGACTTGGAAAATTGTGCTTTAAGAGCTACCCATAGGACTTTGAAGGTTAATCTTTGATGGGCCAGGGGATGAGTGTACATTAGGTCTGTCCTACACACTGCCAAGACTATTATGAGAATGCTAAACATCATCTCTTCATTATATCTTTGGGTTTAGCATTCCTCATACTTAGTTCTCTCTCCCTTTAAAGAAAATATTTATGTTTTCTATTTAAGGCTTTTTTTTCAGGAGTCAGGTACAGCTTATAGAGCAAAGGGAAAGGCATCCATGAACTTGAGCCACTTTCTTTTTTTAACCCACGAATTCTTTCTCATTCGGTCGTCATCATTCTCCTTTTTTGCTTTATTTCTCTTATTTGTCTTGAAGTCAAAGTGGAAAGGGCTATCAAAGGTAAAAAATTGTGTCGTGTGAAGTGCTCTTTATTTTTGTAACGTGTCTTTAGTTGTGTCTCTGTGGTTTTATGTCCACTAAACAACTGTTCAGTGTTTTGTTGGGTTTTGTGTTTTGGTTTTGTTTTGTGATTGGGCTGAAACCTAAAGCCACAGATGGTGTTGACCACTCCTTAATACATGTTGACACTACATGATCTTCACCTTTCATCTTGCAGCTACATAACTTGTGAGTTGGCTTGTAAACAAAATACTGAAAATACTGTTTTGTGGACATTATGCTTTCTTTTTATTTCTCATGACCAAGCATTAAAGTTTTTTACTGAAATCAATGGGTAAGGAGAGGTAGGGAAAGGGTAGAAAAGAGTAATTTGCAAAGTGGATAGAATCTCAATAAGAGTAACCTGAGCTCATTCATTTGTTAGTAGGAAAACATAAGGTATATATTTTTATGTGTGGTAAATACATATTCTGTGGTAGAGAGCTTTTCTGGGAGAGAGGCAGTGTTATTTAAATCAGTCATAAGAGTATCACAGTATTTACATGTGCAAGCTTTCCCTTCATCTCTGTATCTGTGCACTGCTTACCAATTAAAGCTTTTTGAAAACAAACTTCATGTCCTTGCAGCCATCAGAGAAACGAAGGAAGCACTGGAGAATGTGAGTGTCTCTGTAGAGGTTTTGCAGGAGGGGACAGAGAGACTTCATGCAAACCTGACAGATGTTAAAATGCATCTGAACAACACCCTCAGTGATGCTGCGTGCTCTGCAGCTCAGGCTGCCTCAACTTGTAACATCATCAGGAATTCATTGAATCAACTGAACATCAATGCCAATTTTAGTGGGGTAAGAGAATACATTTCAGACTCTTACAGTGTGATTGCCTTGAATATGCCTGGTAGTATCTCTGCATCTTAAGTGCTGTCACTGGTGAGGTAAGTGACCTTTCCCTATTCTGTGTTTCTGAGTAATTCCAGATGCTGTTTTCACCTTCTGTGTAGAAGAGGATAAAATGTGTCAAGCAGCTGTACTACAGTTATGCTCTGGGCAGTGACCTAATATGCCTTCCCAAAAAAGCTTTGCTTATGTACAGCAAAGGTTTCCTAAGCGTGCTGGGAAGATTCTACTGCAAATCATCTTTCTGGTTTCTTACATTTTTAAATACTTATTGAAGTAGCAAGACTACTGTTTTCATGTGACCCAAGAATGTTTCTTGTTTCCTAGCTGCCAGGAGTGAGTTCACAGCTTGCCAAGATCAACGACGTCCTTAAAATAGACCTTTCCAGTCTGGTTCAAAAGGTATGTTTCTTGACAAGCTTGTAAACTGTTAATTAGCAAGCTGGGATGCTTCCATATCACTTGGTGTCCTTTGCCATTCTCACAGTTCTCTTCTTCCTGCCTGATTGTGCCTTGTGGTGGATATCTCTCCTTATTCTATTATTTGATTTATTATTTGAAAGCATGAATGTAGTACTTTGTATCCCCAGGATACTACAGATCAAAAATGTATTGCTAATTATCTGCTTGAAAGAGCAATCATTAAAAAAACAAAGGCAGAAGCGTGGATCTGCTAGCATGCTCTGTATATTTTTGTTTTGTTTTGTTTTAACCAAAGAAGGAGAAAACAATCTACACTCTCCTATTTAGTTGCATTATATCCCAGCTATTTCGAATGTCTTTATATGCATATTTGATACTAAATCTGGAGGAAATAATCTAGTGTATTAGTAATTAACCTATCTATTAGTATTTTTGCAAGACTATCCACAGGATATCATGATTTTCACTTAATCAAAAATGGCTTGATTTGGGTAGTTTAAAATTCTAGCAATCTGAAAATGTCTTCTAGGAGCAGAAGCCACTTTCTGAAACCGAAGTCTGTGTGTAGGAGGCTTAGACTTCTGCCAACTTCTGAAGTCATCAGGTTTGCAGGAAGTAAAACTTAAAGCATCCAGAGCAGTGGTGTAGTCTTTCTGTCCAGATGAACTACTGAGCTCAGTTCCCATGGTTTAGACCCTTTCTTCTCTCCAAAGAAAACATTGCAGTGTCTGTAGAGGCAGTTTGGTATCACTGTAGCATACATTTTGTGTTGAGAAGGCATGGACTTGTGAAGAGGTGGTGTTAGTTACACAGTACCTTGACTCACTTAGTGAATCTTCACAGGTGTGTGGCTGGTTTTAGCTTACCCTATAGCTACCTTCCAGAGGAGAAGCTGGAGGGGACTTTTCATAGGGTGTCTAGCAACAGAAAAAGAGGGAAGGTTTTGAAGAGAGAGTAGGTTGAGTGAATCTCAGGACTCTGGAATAGGCTGCCAAGGGGGATTGTGGATGCTTCCTCCCTGGGGGTATTCAAGGCCAGGTTGGATGAGGCCTGGAGCAAATGAGTCTGGTAGAGAGACCTCTCTGCCCATGGTGGGGAGATTGGAGTGGATGAATCTCTAAGGTCCCTTCCATCCTTAGCCATTCTGTGACCTGAAATAGATCTTACAGACAACAGTACTGTAAAGTCTCAAATGGCTGTGAGTAATGCATCTATATCCTGGAGAGCAAACTGAGTCTGAAATATGCTTCAGCTCCTGTTTTGCTTTGACCTTTTTATAATGCACAGCAATAAAAATGTATTTCTTGTCATATTACCAGTATGTTTTATCATGTGTGTACTTTTACTCCTTGTATAAAAGAAAAAGAATTGCATGTGATTTGGCAGTGAAAAGCTAACTGTTGTTTTTCCTACTTTTGTACTTAGGGTTATGCAGCATTTAATGATACTCCAGACTTGGTGGTTAATCAAACCAGAAACATTTTATCAGGTGAGGACAAACTAATTTTTCGCATTGATTGTGTAGTGTTGATGGTTTTACACCACTTACTGATGTTTTTGTTCTATCAGTAAGACTTTGTTCAGGGCTAAAGATCATTACAAATGAATATGTAAAACACTTCAAAATACTGCCACCAAAACAACCCTTAAATGTAGAAAGCAACTGTGTTTTAATGAGGACTCTAAACCTTACAAATAGACCGTATGGTATTTTATGGAAGAGTTTTATTTGTTACATTTCTTTTGCTCCTTAAGTAATGAGAACTGCTGGAATTCCAACTTGGACACTGACACTTTATTTGGTTGAAAAGCTAATTTGCCTTGACCAGTGTGTCTGTGATGTATCTAGGAGTGTGATGTTAAAAAGCCTGAGCCTGCCTGCTGCTGCATTAAAATGTAGTGGATGACGAAAGGGAGGTAAAAATACACCTTAAGGATAATGCCTGTCTTAATTGTTTTATTGCTTGAGCTTTACACTGTTACTTTCTGGCAGGACTTGAACACCTGAGATTTGAATAAAATGTAGCATAGTGGATGTATACTAATCTGTTTTAATTTTTGTTCTTGCATTGTGGACCTGTGCTGCATATATAAACAGCTGTTCCTTGTAAGTTTGTTTGGTTTGGGGGTTGGCTTTTTTGTTTTCTTTTGCTTTTTCTCTTGGCCAAAATGGAACACTATGTATACAAACATAGCAGACCATGTGAAGTTGCCTAAAACAAACCATTTTTCTAAAACTTGTGCTAACTTTGCATTAGGAAAGCTAGTGTAGATTTACTCATGTTTGGTATCTGCTGATACACAACACAAACTGACAAACCATCATAATTTATCTATTTGTAAGCTGTTGAGGTTTTGTTTGTATAAAAAAAACCTGAGATTGAGTTACAAAGTAAATTTGAAAATTAAAAAAAGAAAAGTTTATTAGAAAAAAGTAGGTTTTATTTGTAGCCTTTTAAAAGAAGACTGGTTTGATACCTGATTGAACTTTAAATATCCCAAACTGCCCAAACCTTGTTCAGTTGCTGTGTGGAAAAGTCAAATGTGTTGCCTACTACCAGGTAACAGCTTAGAGCTATACATCCTCATGTTTCAAGTTATCACAGAATGATAGAAACATTCAGGTTGGAAAAGACTCTCAGGACCACCAAGTTCAAACAATAACCCTACTCTATGAGGTGCACCCTAAACATATCCCCAAGGACCACATCCAAATGACTTTTAAACACATCCAGGGTTGGTGGTGACTCAACCCTCTCTGTGGGCAGTCCATTCCAATGCCTGAATGTTATGTTCCAAATTGAAAGAAGGGGAAGAGTAAAGAGAGGCTGCCTTTTACAAACAGACAATATGTGTAATAACTGAATTAATCATGTCTTTGTGTGTCTAAACTGTGAGGGTAGAGTAGCACAGTTGTTGATGATTTGAGTGGAGGGAAAAATAGCTTAATTGATCATTATCTCAAGAGTGTTGCTAACTAATTGGAATGAATTTATTTAAGTAATCTTTTCTAATAAGATTGAAAATAACTAGTATGGATTCTCAATATAGACAGTCTCATTTGTTTCACACTGTTGTATTCCCAAGTGACAGAGTTTAAATAGATTTTGATCTTCTCCTTCATAAACTTAGTGACTAATTGTCTTACTGAGTGTTACTCTTTGCAGTACTGCATGAAAAGCAAGATTTAAGCTGCCTAGATAAAAAGTGACACACTCATTATAATGAAAGGAAAGAGAGAAGTCTGGCTAGACATCTACATCTTTCATCATTAAACTGAATGCTAAAAATAAAGTTGTGCATTTTAAAATGCCATTGTGTTACTTTGAAGCTCAGTGGTTTTGTTGCCTGCTTGTCTCTTCCTCACGCTTGTCTTCATGGCTTGCTTGTTACGTGTGGCAGATGGCTTAGCAACATTTTGTAATGTATACCTGAAATGGAAATTCCTTCTGTGAATCTGTAAAGCTGCAATATGTTTGTACTTTCAGATATCAAAAACGTGCTGGAATCCATCGGCGCAAACATCACTACCTTCACAAAAACACTCCCTGTTCAGAAGGTTTTAGCAGATCTGACAGTGTATCTTACACAGAGTGAAGCATATGTTCAAGATTATTTTCCACTAGTGGAGCAGTATGATTTCTACAGGTAGGTACAGGAAATAAGGCTGGAGGGAAGTGCTATGAGTAGTTTGTATTCATCTTCTGTCAAGGCCATTAAGCTATTAATGATAAACACAGTGAAACAAAAATGCTATGAGGCAACTGTTTGTTGCTGGCATTTGGGTAAAAGCCAAAACTGCAGCTAATCAAGAGCTGGGTGGTGTTCCTGTGCAGAGACAGAGGTAGTTTCTGCACTGTAGGCCTTCAGCCCTTTTTCAGGAAGGATAGATACAGGTAGATGTCCAAAATATGATGTGTAAAGGAACAGATTGTCACAATACTAGAATGAGTTCTTGTTTAGGGTTTCTTTGAGTTGCAGGCAAGTTCAGAGAGCATAGGACTAGAGCGCCCTTGAAGCCAATCTCCTTTTTATTGCACCCCTCCAACCACAGAGGTGGGGTGGCAGGGATTCTGCTTAACACCTTGTAAATGTTTGCACACACACTTGTTGCTACTGGTGTACTCCTTGTGCTTGTGAGAATGTGGGTTGATTCTACCTTGAGAAAAACATATTATTTCTATTTGTGATTCCTATAAGCAATGATCTCATCCTGAAGAAAAAAAAGCTTCTCGCAATTTTACCATCTAACTTGGTCTAGATTTTGTCATTTCAGTCCTCAAACTCATCAAGTTCTCATGTTTTGACACTTCAGTTGATCTAAAATCAATAATTAATTGCTGTATTTGTGTCATATTCTGTAGCAGTGAAGCTGATTAAGTGTGCTAATGGCTGTAGCACCATGATAAATAAAAGTTAGCACAAGAATGAACTCCTAAGAACCTTAATTACCTTACTTTTAACTCATTCCTTTTCTGATAGTCTGTGGTGAACCTTAATTTGACAACTTATCAATATTTTCTTGGAAACTCAGATTGCATTTAATCAAGTAAAAATTGCTTCATTCTGCTGTAGTATGCTTCTGTTAGTCTTATATTTAGATTCAAAAAGTGGAGAAATACCTACATGGAACTTAAATGCTAGTTCTTGGTACTTGGAGTACAAATGAAAAGAAGCCTGCATTAAAAAAAATTGTTTTCTATTCCTCTCTTAATTACAGGTACATTGTTTGTAGTCCTTAATATGCATTCATTTACAGATGTGCCTGTCAGCTTTAATGTGATCTTCCTGGTTGAATATATTCACTATGATATTTCCTTTTTTTTCCTGATCTTTCTGGTTTCAAACTAGCTCCTCTCTACAAAAGTACGTGCAGGAGAAAAGAGAACTTAATAAATATGAGCAAAGAGAGGGTGAAAAGGAGAAGGAAGGGAATTATGAGAATGTGAAAGGATAGAATGAGGTATAAAATGTGTGAATAAATAGATGTGCTGCAAATATGTAGGCAGATGGAACTGCTATGTGATTTACTTAAATAAAATGAAAATTTAGTTCCTA
The DNA here is from genome assembly GCA_013396675.1 of Eubucco bourcierii. NCBI lineage: Eukaryota > Metazoa > Chordata > Aves > Piciformes > Ramphastidae > Eubucco > Eubucco bourcierii. The sequence continues at coordinate 761,544 of VWZE01006839.1, read as the reverse complement.
TTCAGGATTTCTTTCCTGCTCAAATTCTGACTGCTCTATACAGTGAAAGCATCCCAGCACAAGCACAGAGCCTAGGTTTTAAAAGTAGTCTTACATAGAGTTATTTACAGTTACAAGCCGAACCACAGAATGGTAAGGTTGGAAGGGACCTCAAGGATCATCTAGTTCCAAGCCCCTGCCATAGGCAGGGACACCTCCCACTAGTACAGGTTACTCAAGACTCATCCAACCTGGCCTTGAACACCTCCAGGGAGGGAGCGACCACAACCTCTCTGGGCAACCTGTTCCAGTGTCTCACCACCCTCACTGTAAAGAACTTCCTCCTAACATCCAGTCTAAATCTCCCCTCTGCCAGTTTAAACCCATTGCCCCTTGTCCTGTCATTACAAGACCTTGTCAATAGTCCCTCCCAAGCCTTCCTGTAGGCCCCCTTCAGATACTGGAAGGCTCCTATCAGGTCCCCTGGAAGCCTTCTCTTCTCCATACTGCAGAACCCCAACTCTCTCAGCCTGTCCTCACAGCAGAGCTACTGAAGCCCTCTGATCATCTTCGTGGCCCTCCTCTGGACCTGCTCCAACACTTCCATGTCCTTCCTGTGCTGAGGTCTCCAGAACTGCACACAGGACTCCAGATGGGGTCTGACAAGAGCAAAGTAAAGGGGCAGAATCCCCTCCCTTGCCCTGCTGGCCACACTGCTCTTGATGCAGCCCAGGACTTGGTTGACTGTCTGGGCTACATCAAGGTACACCTGTTAAGATAGTGAGCCTTACAGTAAGAGCAGTTAGATACTTCATGTCCAATGGTCCGTCTATACTCATAAATTTCTTCATTGCTACTTGAACAAATTATTGTTTAAACATCTGCCTCCTCCCAGTCATTGTTCACTTTGACACTTCAGTACAGTCCACTTGCAGTAGCTGGAGTTGGGAACATGTTGTCCTGTGATGTTTATTCCCCAACTCTTCAGTTGCAACCTGTAATCCAAAAGTGATGTTCTGGCCCAAAATACTGGCCTAGTGTAGGAAAGGCATTTTTTTAGACTGCTCAAACACAAGCATGCATGGACCAGTTGGGAATATGATGTTGCCTGATGTATTCTGCGGGTCTACAGTGTGTTTTTTGCATGCTAACAACCAGACACTTTGGCTTTTATTCCTTAGGTGGCTGGGATGTCTCATTCTGTGCTGCATGGTGGTCCTGATTCTGGTCTTTTACTATCTTGGATTGCTGTGTGGCACCTGTGGTTATGACAAGCATGCTTCTCCAACAACCAGAGGCTGCATCTCCAACACTGGGGGAAACTTTTTAATGGCGTAAGTTGCACTTACTGGTGAAAAACAAAGTAAAGGTATCTGTAGAAGGTTGCTTTTGTTGGTCTTAGAGGAATTAATTTCTTCTGTTACCTGTGTATATGTGTTGAAAAAGAAGAAAAACAAACATAATTGCTGATCTCATGGACTTCTGCTGAGGAACTTGGGGATTCTGGGTTACTTCTTCCTTGAGCATCATAGCTGAAGGACAAAACCTAAATACACTGTTTTAAGGCAAGTGCTGTAGCTAATGAATTTGTGTGTAACCCCACTTGGAAACTGTGAAAACTGGGAACAGATAATTGAAAACATAAAGGGAATGGGTCACTTTTTAATACACTTGATCTTTTGCTTGAAAGAAAAAAAGCTGTATGAGGAGACAAGAAACACTTTGATTTTATCAGAGCACTTGAGGAGGTTTGAAGTTGCTCTTGGAAGTTTCCAGTAGTAGTTTAATGTTGCTTCTGCTGGATACAAGGGGAGATTACTTCCGAAATCATTTGAGAGCACAAGGCTAGAGAGTTGAATTTTAAACATAAAAATGTGTTCTTTTAAGGCTCTTTCAATCTCTTGAGAGTTTGTACTCCCAATGAAGATGTGAGCACTCCAGATGCAATGTAGCTGAAGACTTTACAGGGCTGAAAGATGTTTCAGAGAGCAGGAAGGTATTTCAGTCACCTACCTGCTTTTCATATCTCTGTTACAGCTGCTAACTAATGGCTTCACTTTTGCCCCAAGTATATACTTTGTTCTTAGAAGGCAAACATTTATTCAACTTACTTCTTTTTCAGTGGTGTTGGATTCAGTTTCCTCTTCTCCTGGGTGCTGATGATTGTAGTGGTGGTCACTTTCATCACAGGTGGAAATGTAGAAAAACTGGTTTGTGAGCCCTTTGAAGATAGAACTTTATTCAAGGTGATGTTATTAAACAATCAGTAGAATCCTCCTGACTCCCAATGGTCTTGTCAGTTGTGTATGGTGGCGTGGCTTTGTTTTGTTTCTGGGACACTTCAGGTTAGTTTGGTTCTGGTTTTAGTTTTCTCTTACACACTGCATGGAGACATTCATCCTTTCTCAGTTTAATCTGCTTTACAGTGTAAATACTGCATGCCTGTCTTCCTTTAGAGATAAATCTTTCTGTGATTCATCACTTCTTGGTGCCATGGAGCTTTAATATTCACTTTCTGCATTGGAGAGCTTGGATATACTGATTTGCTTCTACCTCCATTAATGGGTGATAAGCCTGGATGTGGATATGTGTCAAGAGATTGCATATGAATAAATTCATGAGTTGAAAACTCTGAGTTATAGTAATGCTGCTGAATTTTGCCTTCCAGGTTTTGGATACTCCATACTTACTAAATCAACACTGGAGAAACTATCTCTCTGGCATCCTGTTTAAAAATCCCAATATCAACTTGACTTTTGAGAAAGTGTACAGGTACTGAAGTTACAATCAAGATGTAATGCATACTGGCTTTGTGGGATCTTCCAGGTTTCATGTTTCAACCATATGCCAAAGTCTCCCATGTTCCAGAAGACATTTTGATTTTTCCAGTGACTCACTAGCAAAAGCAATTTCTCCTGTATGTGAATTATTAGAGGTGTCTATTGTGTAACAACACTGCTTGAGCTCTTTGGTAAAACATTTGCATCTTTGAGAGCAGCAGAAGCTAATTAATTACTTGCTATATCAAAAGGTACAACCAGTACTGTATTTTTTTTTCCAAAGGGCTGATTTTCTTAGGATATGAACATATTGATAGATCATTTTTCTTAACACTTGATCCTCAAGGTGTTTTTTAGGCTGATGCATCTATTTATTTTTTTTTTATAGTGATTGCAAGGAAAACAAAGGAATTTATACTTCCCTTCACCTAGAGCACTTATTCAATATCAATGAATTTCTAAATATTAGTATGGTAAGTAAAGTATGAGTGAGTGCATCATTATTTTTGAAGGCTGGAGAGGTGTTTGCTCTTATACAGAGTACAGCACATCTTCAGTTTCATGGGATTTTGGGTTTTATGTGCAACACATCTTGCAAGGAGACAAGAACATGTTCTGTTCTGCCAGGCACTGTGCATACAGGTACAGGGAAGGTTCATAAAGAGAGAAAATTGGTTTTAGTTTCTTCAACAGATGAGTGGTAGAGGGTAGGCAGTAAGTCAGGTTTCCACATTCTTTTATTGCTTTGCATCTTGTGCAGGACAGGAAACATTTTAGATTTACTTGCAATGCAGGAAAATCTAATTCAGGTAACAACATGAAGGTCATAAGTCACCACTAAGCGTGTTTAGAGGAGTGTGATCCAGTCCTGTGGTCAATACAGCACAGTGCCTGTCGTGGCTGCAGCTGAGATACTGAACTCTCTCTCTAGGTTTGCTTGATTAGGAACAGGGGTAGAACTTAAAATTTCCAAGGGTAACATTCTCTGAAGGGGACAGAGAGTTCTGCTTTATTCCAGTCTCCTCCTAGGAAGAATTAACATCTATCTATTCAGAGGAGCCTGCTTGAAATGTAAAGGAAGACAAATTAATTGCTGTGAAGATGCATAGACGAATTGGGACATGGCATAGCTGGACTGTGGATAAAGCAGGGCAAAACCTATCTGGTGGATTATATAAAAAAATAATTGAATTAAACTGATGTAAGCAAAAATCAATGTGTGCTGCTTCATGGGAATGATGAGTCAATTTAAAAAAAGATGCTTGGGCAGGAGTGGAAGCTATAGAGGATTATGCACTGGGTGCAAACTACTTTTGCCATTTGTTTTGTTTCCTTCTCAGTATACAGAAGATGTTGCACTTAAAATTGAACATATTCAGATAAACCTCAGCAAAATCATTCTGCTGGATGAAATGGGGAAGGAGAATCTCCTGAATTTCAGCTCTTCAGGAATAGAAGGGATAAACTTTGCAGCATATTTGACAGAGGTGAGACTGTGGTAAATGAAAGACGTGACTGTAATAAAGCATAAAAGGAAATGTTTCTTTAGCAATGGGCAAGACAGAAAAATATCTGGGGTTTTTGGTGAAAAAACATGGGTTTTAGAATGACAAAACTCAGGGCAATTAGAACCTAGAATTAGGGTGGTGAGGCACTGGAACAGGTTGCCTAGGGAGCTTGTGGGTGCTCCCTCCCTGGAGGTGTTCAAGACCAGGTTGGACGAGGCCTTGAGTAACCTGTACCAGTGGGTGGTGTCCCTGCCTATGGCAGGGGGTTGGCACTAGATGATCCTTGAGGTCTCTTCCAACCTTACCATTCTATGATTCTATGAACCTCAGAGGTTCAATTCAATAATCATTTAAAGAAATAAAGGCTAGTCAGGATAGGTGGCGTAGTGAAGTACAAAGAGTCCGTATATGCCATAACCATAACAATGTACTTGCTTTCTTTCCTTCCTGTTCACATCTTGTTTCAGATCAATAAAAGCGTTACCAAAGTTGATCTTCTGTCATTTGCTAATGACTTAGAAGCAAGAGCAGACCAGCTGGTAAGTTTATTTCATTATAATAATAATACATAAGATGTGTTATTTACGTACTGTGCAAGTATAAATCCATAAGCCGAGTATTTAGGCTCCCTCTGGGAGACATTCCTAGGCGTGATGCATTGTCACACAAGGAAAAAAACTTCAAAATCAGTGTTGCACATAAGCACTGTTTCAAATATTGCTCATTTGGTGTGCAATTTCTGTGTTGAAATTGTAATTTCTTAAATTCCACTGTTTGTTTAAGAAGGGGAATACTCCATTTGCTGCTCTGCTGTCTACATTTTAATGTATCAGCTGGAAGAAAAATTGGTCAGATCACAATGGTAAAGGTGATTTGAATTGATTTTCTTTAGGTCAGTGGGCAGAAGATTTTGCAGTTAGCAATAAAATGAATACTGTGGCAGCTCATGAGGGCTGTAATGAGAACTGTGGCAGCATTGTGGAAGGGCTGCACAAAAGAAATCCTTTCTGCTCTGAAGGGCTTTTTGAATGCAGACACATGGACAATGGTCAGAGGGTATAGCTACAACATTGCCCACAAATGAATCAGCAGAGTGACACAGCTGTGTTAACAGTGGATATTCAGTTGGTATGTTTGTCTGCATTCTCCAAAATGAGAGGCATGGTTTGGACACTAGGCTGGACACTGGCCCAAAACAGATTCCTGCATTGTGATGCGGGAGAAAGAGTTATGCTGCAGGCATACCACAGTGCCTTGGGTAACTAGGGGACACAGAGAGCAGGCTGTGCTGTTTGGAGTCTATCAGCTAACCATCCCTCCTGCAGGGAGAGGAGGGCTTCAGCAGAGGCTCCTGGTGTGCTTTCTCCAGCCTTTTCACAATTAGATCACACCTGTTGCCTTTTTTGTGTTGTGTGTGGGGTTTTTTTCTGCCACAAGTGCAGTCGTGGCAAGCTTGGACTGCTCGTGGGATTTTTATATTATGATTAGTGCCTTCTGCAAGTACCAGGGGAGCTGCACATTGCTTGTGTATTCACATGGCTTGTCTGTTACCTAGGGCAGTATCTTTGGCCACCCTTCCATTTTCAATTTTCAGTGTGCCTTTTTGGCAGTTGTGTGAATGGGAAGTTTTTTGTCACTGCTTTGGGGCTATTTTGTAAGTGAAAGTTATTCAAACATGCTGAAGAATTAAAAAACATGTTTGTCTATTTAATACATTGAGTCCTACACTAAACTGCCTCTGAGATGTTTGTTTAAATGTATATTCTGCATAGCTCCATAAATAAAAATACATTATGCTGGTAGATTTGGTTGGGGTTTTTTTTCCTTATTTGTAGTAAGAAAACAGCATTAGAGAATAATTAGAGATTAGAGCAGGCAAAGTTCTCTTTTTACACAAAAGAAAAGAAAATGCAATATTAAATGTGTTCACAGTGTACAATTTTATTTCTTCTTGTGATCTACAGAATAGCTTTGGAAACCAATATCAATTTGGAAACAATCTAACTTTTTAATGCATTGTATTATGGGGCTTTTGGGGTTTTGTTTTGGGTTTTTTTTTTGCTTTGTTGTTTTAGATCTTTTATAATCAGTCTTCATTGTGAGGGATAGGACTGAAAGTGTACAAGAAAAAATTAATTAACTGAAAACTTGAGGAGTTTTGGGCTTTGTAGTTTGCATTTTCTGGCACCTTACACAAAATGGAATGTATGTTTTGGCACTGTAAGACAGAAATGGAATAAAACTTGAATCAAACCTAGAGGTCAGGGTATGGAGAGAGCAATATCACCCAGGTTACCAGGAGTTGCTAGGTAAGTGAATTGAGATTGTCAGCACGGGAGATGAAGCATCCTGAAGCTGCTCAGTGACCGTTGCCGACTACTAGCATGAACGCTTCACAGGAAGCAAACGTATTTCTGAGCCATTGTTAGCTTCCAAACTGGAGCTTGCAGTGTATATTCAGTGTGTATCCAGGGAGCCAAGTGATTTTTTTGCCACCAGAAAGAGACAGAAATATATTTTTGAGAGTAAATTTAGATTTTACAGTGTGAGCTCCAGACAGGCATTAACACTTGATATGAGATTGTGCCCTAATTTTCTTCTGACTGAAAGGCAGGAGGAGGTGCAAGAATGAAAAATTGCCTCTGCTGATACCCTTCCAAGTTGCTAGCTGAAAATCCTGAAACTTCTGTGCCCTTCAGAAAGCAGGGAGTGCCTCAGGGTGAGGTCCAAATGAAAAACCAGTACCTGTGTCTAGGAGATGCTCATCACAGCTGGGGTACAGTGCCGCGAGGTTCTTGTGATGAAGTCTGACCTGGGGCGAGTGAGAGGGGGATGTGCTTCCACTTCTGCATTTGAAATGACTTAATGCACCGTGTGACAATTCAGTTGAATATGTGCTGATAATACCCCAGCCAGAAAAGCAGTATCATCTTTTGGTTGCTGAGGTCTCAATTATTCATGTGATGGTTTATTTCCTCCCCCCGCCACGTCCCCCTCCTTGTACTGAGGAATTCGGTTTGCCATGTCCTGTTGTTAGCATCAGCTGTTCTGCAGCGGATGAGTATAATGTGCAACTTTCATTGCTTTTTTGCTTTGTTGGAAAGCTTGGAGACTGCTGAACAATTCTGCATAATTGCTTTTTTTGCAGCCAAAAGGAGCACTGGAAAATGCCTTAAAAGGACACGCAAACAACATTCGAATGATTCACAACCAGCAAGTTGTTCCACTAGAGCAAGCTATGGTAAAATATTAAAGCACTGTTAAAACATATTTGCAAAATCTCTTAAATACAGTTTAGAAAGCTGGACTTAAACTATCAGGCAAGCACAGATTGCATTTGTCCTGTCACTGAGGAGTAATCTGTACATGTGTTTAACAAATAGGTTTCCTATTTATAATATTACTACTTCATATTACTGTCTAAACCCCTGACCTCTTTCCTGTTTCTTTTTTTCTCTTGTGTTTGGTTTTTCTTTTTTTTTTTTTTCTTATTTATGAATAAGAGAAGAAGCAGAGGAGAACTTCACAAAATTCTAATCCTAAATCACTCTGTTTTTTTTTTGCTTGCCATTTCCCTGCAGTAGCACTTTTACACTTTATTTCCTGGAGCTGGCAGTCACCTCCCAGTTTTGGAATTGGAAATTTGTAGCAGTAGTATTTAGAGGCAAAGGCAAATCTTCTTTTTTTTTTTTTTTTTTTTTTTTTTTTTTTTTTTTTTTAACTGATTCTATAAAAGATGTGAAAGGGCTGCTTCTGCCTGAGTTTACCAGGCACTGATTTGTGTAGTATCAGGGTGTGAATCTCATACATGCAAGGTGTTGCTTTTTCCCTCGACGTAACATGGATGGTTTTAGTTCATACAGTATTTCTGCCCCTATAAAAGCCTCCTTGTGGGAAAAGCTTTAAGTCTTCTTTTCCATTCTGATTCTATGCTGTTCTTTCTTAATTAACTCCTAATTATTCTCATTTCTTTTTCCTTTTACAAAACTGACTGTCAAGAAATATGTTAAAGCTAGGGTAAGTGTTTTTTTTGTCTGCTGAAAATGCACAATATAGACTACTCTGAACGCTTGGTTCTGATTTCAAACTGTTCTCTCTTCCCTCCAAATAACTTTTAGTCAGTTTATTGCTACTGACTTGAGTTAAATCTGAAGTCTTCCTTTACACAATTCATAACAATGTAGTGCAGTTGGTGAAATAATGATTCAGCAATTAAAACCTACAGTATTTTAGGTTTAGTGTAATTGTTGTTGCTATATATAATGTGATATGCTGTGTTAGAAACAAAATAATCTGTAAAAGATCAAGGGATGCATATAATGTTAAGAAATGTGGGCTTTTACCTCTGGTAATGACTTGAGTCTTTCCCTTCCTTTCTAATAGAGCACTTTAAATCAGAGCATTAGGTTACTGAAGAGGACATCATCTGAACTGATGGTAAGCTTTTCTTTCTGGCAACAGGAACATTTTAATGTGTTTCAAATCCATCCATATGTATGCAGGACACATATTTTTGGTACAGCTTTTTCTATTTCTAGCTATTCTGTTATTGGAAGAGATTGTAGTGCATTAAGGCACTAACAGGGATTTAGGTATCTCTTCTGAACAGCTTTTACTATTCTGGCTTTCTGTTCCTTACAGAAGAGAAAGTAATGAAGAAAAAAGTTTTTTGGGGTGTTTTTTGGAAGTAAACTCATAAAATAATTCCATTTGTTGTATTATTCATGTTCCTAAAAGCGTAGGAGGTTTTTCTAGAATCCTTGAATGCAGAACTTGAGTAGGACAACCAAGAAACAAAATACAAAACACAAGTGAGAAAAGACTTTTGATGCACATTCTTAACCACTTCTTGTCCAGTGCTCAGCTCCCAGTAGGGCATTTTTTTTTTTTTTAGCATTGCATAGAATTCTCTGGGTTGGAAGGGACCTTTAAAGATTATCTAGTCCAATCCCCATGCAGTTACAAGAGAAATCTTTAACTAGATCAGGTTGCTCAGAGCTCCATCCAACCTGATCTTGAATGTTTCTAGGGATGGGACATCCACCACCTCTTGGGGCAACCTGGGTCAGTGTTTGAACTCCCTCATTGAATAAAGTTTCTTCCTTATATCTGGTCTCAGCCTACTCTCCTTTAGTGTAAATCTACTGCCTCTTGTCCTGTTGCAGCAGTCTCTGCTGAAACATCTGTTCCTACCTTTCTTACAGACCCTCTTTAAGTACTCAAATGCTACCATAAAGTCTCCCTGGAGCCTTCTCTTCTCTGGGCTGACTGTCTCATCCTTTCTTCATAGGAGAGGTGCTCCAGCCCTGTGATTTGTTTTTGTGGCTTTCCTCAGGATCTGCTCCAACAGGGCCATGTCCTTGTGATGAGGTCTCCAGAGCTGGATGCAGTACTACAGATAAGACCTCACCAGAGAAAAAGGGCAGAATCACCTCCCTCCACCTGCTGTCTATGCTTCTTTTGGCAGCCCCGGATACAGTTGGCTTGGGAACACACACTGTCAATTCATGTCCAGTTTTTCATTCACCACTATCCCTAACCCTAACTATCTCCTCAGGGCTGCTCTCAATCATATCATCCCCCAGCCTCTTGATTCCAGAGACTGCCCCAACTCAGGTGCTGGACCTTATACTTGGCCTTGGTAAATCTCATGAGGTTCACATAGGCCCATTTTTCAAGCTTGACCAGAACTTTGATAGGACACTGAGTCTGGTTTATCAAGAGAAAAGATTCCCAACAGTGACTGCAGATCCATTATAACCTCCTGCAAGTCATTTATTTGTATTAATCACTATCTCTTCCTCTCCAGGTCAAGGTGAAAAATGTCATTAGTGCTGTTAATGCTGCCCAACTGCTCATAAATAACAATGCTTCTCTAGTTATTGTCCAGGTAAGCTGTATTTGATTAAAATACAAAATACATTAATTTGGGATGTCATGGAGGCAGAAGTTCACTCACTTGTGTCTGTTTCTAGGAGACAAAAAAGTACATGGATACCATAGTTGGCTACTTTGAACAGTACATTGAGTGGGTCAAGGAGTCGGTAAGGTGCCTTTACCTCGTTGACTCAATCTGAATGTAAAACAACAAACACCACCAAAAATTAATTATTAATAAAAATGTAGTAGTGTGCTTTCATATCTTCAGTTTGTAAGGTATTTATACTCATGATGAAGGGGAAAGCTTGTCTTCCATAAATACTTCTGCTGTTTGAAGTGGGACAGAAATGATGAGTTGTGTTGATGGGAATAAAATGCAAATTTAACAGCATTTTTCCAGGGCTAGCCTGAAATCTACCATTTCATAGAATCATAGAATGGTAAGGTTGGAAGGGACCTCAAGGATCATCTAGTTCCAACCCCCTGCCATAGGCAGGGACACCTCCCACTAGTACAGGTCACTCAAGGCCTCGTCCAACCTGGCCTTGAACATCTCCAGGGAGGGAGTAGCCACAACCTCCCTGGGCAACCTGTTCCAGTGTCTCACCACCCTCACTGTAAAGAACTTCCTTCTAACATCCAGTCTAAATCTTCCCTCTGCCAGTTTAAACCCATTGCTCCTTGTCCTGTCATTACAAGACCTTGTAAATAGTCCCTCCCCAGCTTTCCTGTAGGTCCCCTTCAGATACTGGAAGGATACTATCAGGTCTTCTCAAAGCCTTTTCTTCTCCAGGCTGCAGAGGCCCAACTCTTGTAGCCTGTCCTATTTGTGGTATATTGCACTGAGCCTGACCTTTCTTAGTTCAAATTAATGTCATTAGCATCTGGTTTTAATTTTCTTTCTTCAGATGCAGCCTTTGAGAAAGTAAGCTTGATGTTTTAAAGATGTTCAGTTGGTAGTATATCCCATCACAATTTATTTTGAATTTGGATAGGGTGAGAGGTAACAATTTGCTAAACAGTATCTGCAACTGTAAGCAAGTTTTGAGGTTCATATTAAATATTTCAAACTGTTTATTTGGGGTTTCTGGTTGTTTTCTTTTAAATTTGTCTTTCAGATTGCCATGGAGGTGGCAGCATGCAAGCCTATTGCCAATGTGATAGATACAGCAGTAGATATTTTTTTATGCAGCTATATAACTGATTCTGTGGTAAGAAATATTTCCTGTTGCTCAAAATTGGGGCATCAAGTGGGAAATTCTTTGAACATAAATCTGCATTTAATTACTCTGGTTATTCCAAAGCATGATAATAAAATATCACATGGAAAATTATGCAAGTTAGAAAATATTCTGATCTGGATCAAGTCCAAAGCCCAAGCTAGTGCTGAACTTGGCTTAGGTTTCTTTTAAACTTCTACTTTTGTTATCAAGATATCTGTAAAATTAGATGTTCTTACAGTTAAGTGCACACAGTGTTACTGGTTTGGAATAAGAATTCTGGAAAGGATGGTTTCAGTTTCATTCCTTGATTCTGAACTGCTTTGAAATGGAAAAGCATAAAGATCTGACGTTTCAGCTGTTACCATTTCTAACTTAAGGGGATGAATTAGGGACAGGGAGTGAGAAATTTGAAGGAAAAACTTTCTCAAGAATCTTTTCTGGAATCTAAAAATCCAGAGTGAGGCTTTATCACTTGACTTGTAGCAGACAGATCTTGCTTCATTCCTGTACAGGGGAGACTTTGAACACAGCTGGTAGCAGTATATAAGGGCTTTCTCATCTTGCCAAAAGTGCTTGGAAAGAGGACAACATACATTAAAAATAGAGTGAGAAGCCACACACACACACATGGAAACTGCCTAAACCACTTTTTAACTATTACTCAACTTCATGACTCTCTTAGCCAGGTCCTAATCATGCCAACAGTAAGTGGATGTAAACAGTCAAAGCCAAAACCCTCTGACCTTGATAATAATCAATCATTAATCTGCCAGAATCATGTTGTATTCCTTGATTACCTCACATATTACAGAGCTTCTGTTCTTCATGTAGTCACTTCAGTGTAGTCTGGTGGGAGATGGACCATGATTTTCCTGATGATAGAATTTAGCTGAGTCACTTAGAAGTCAAAATGCCTCCAGCCAATACAAGTCATGTTTAAATAAATCATTTTAACATCTGGTGATAGCTCAGTTCAACTGTATGATAATGAAATTAGTTACACAAACAGGCTGCAAGTTAGCAAGTCAAAAGGTACCTTGAGAAAGTGCTGGAAACTCAAAGTTTGACAAATACTGCAAGACAGACAAATACTTTATTTCTTTCTTGATACTTTCATGTGGCTAGTATGGTAATGCTGAGACACAAATTTGCTTTCTAGCCCAAGGCTGACTTCATTGAAATGGCTTCTTATGGCACTGTGACCATGCAGCCTTGGATGTGTGTGTTTGGTTACATTTGTAAGTTGGTGGTGTTCTTGCTTTTAGTTCACACTGACTGTAGAGAATGCTTAATGTGCCCTGTTCCACACTTTTGTAGGAGCCTCAGATAGTCCACAAAACCAGTGCCTCTTCATTTCTACACTGTTCTTCCAGTAGCAATGCTTAGAATGTCAAGCAAGAATTCAGTACTTTTCCTGATTAAATTCTCTGTGATCAGTTTTCCTGGATTCTGCTTTGTTTCAGAATACCTTCTGGTTTGGTTTGGGAGGCTCTTCAATATTCTTAATTCCTGCCATAATTTTTGCCGTAAAACTCTCCAAATACTACCGTAGAATGGATACAGAGGATGTATACGACGAGTAAGTATATACTCCTAAACCAGCTAGATGGCAAATGGATTGGAATGTTGTTTTTCTAGCCTCACATGAAGGTGCTATAATCCTTAAATCTTCTGTGCTGTCAGCTTAGAACTGCGTGTTCTAGTGAAACACCGCAGGTGTGGGTTGGTGCCTGCAAAATGCTTCACGCGGGTGGGCTTTTGTTGTTCTGGCTTGCCAGGATTCTGTGCAGATAGTGCCAGCTCTGACTTTAAGAAACTTATTTCAGAATGAGGCTTTCAGTGCTTCATGTACAGCATTTCTATGGGGATCTTCTAAATGTGCAAGTGATTAGCTTTGCTAGATAACCTGTTCAGGTGAATTATGCCTGCTTTGTAATCTCCTCGAACTGCTTACTTGCTTTCTTACTGCCTTTAGTTATTCCTAACCAGCCTTTCCTTTCTCAATTGCAGTTCCTCTGTCTCAGGGACTTGGCATTTTACTTTATGATAACTGTTGTTACGTATTTTCCCATCACTTTTGTTTTTACTGGTTGTTTTGCTGTTGTTTGTTTTCCTCTTGGTTTTGCACATTGTTCAGTTAGCCTGCGCACTGCATTCCTCAGCTTTCACGCTGCTTGTTTTTCATTGCGCATTCACGAGTCAGTGGAGCAGAAACAGGCACGTACAACTAAAACCACTCACTTATTAGTGTCTGGTTAATTACTCCTCCTTTTTCTGTGTGGTGTTTTTCAGTGTCACAACTATACCCATGAAAACATAAGACATTTTTGCTGGTATTTCTTTAAACCCTCTCACCTGAATACAATAAATTTGTATTGTTAATGTCATTTACTACCTCAAAAAAAAAAAAAAAAAGAGGTAGCCAAGTTCTGTTTCACCAGACTGAGTATCCAACTCAACCAGAATAATAAAAGTTAATTTTTGGAGAATATTTAAAAAAAAAAAAAAAAAGCAAAATGTAAAATTATAATTATGCTGTAACTCCTGAATGTCACAAAGGGAAAGCTATATTCTATTGTACAGACACAATTCGTCTTTGCAGACATCTCCATCCTTCGTGTACCTGTCTTAAAGCCATACTGTACATAGTGCATCTTATCATTAACATGGTCTTTCTTGGTGTATTTATTTTTGTTACAGTACAGAAAATGGTAATAATGGTTATCATAAAGAGCATTTATATGGTATACACAATCCTGTTTTTACAAGGTAAACCAAGTCTGAAGCTGCATGCCTTCGTGTGTCCTTACTTATTTACTCCATTAATCACCTATCAATTTTCTGCACGTTTTTAAAGTGAATCACTAAATTACTTATGGGTTTGGGTTTTTTGCATGATTGCTCACTCCAGCAAATGCTGTATGATTTATATTTCTCAAGTGTTCTTTACATGACGGCAGTTGCCTACACTTGAGCTTAAAATCCAGGTAATTAGATATTTATCTAGTGCAGTGGGAGGTTCTAAATGGATTAAAATATTGAAGTGCTCTGTTGGCAGTTGAAAGTGGGATACACTCTTGCTCCTGAGTGTAATTTTTTTAGCTGGAGAGGAGCTTTTTCCTATGCAAAAGGCAGGTGATCCAGGGTATGCAGAGAAGATCAACAATGGGTGTTTCTGCATGGGTAGAACTAACATAACATCACAAATGGAGAAATTCAACTTATGTTTAAAAAGGAGATCTGCATTCTTTTCTATCTCTGTGTTATAAAACCTTAGCTCGTTGTGAGACTTTGAGTTTCCATAGGGATAGCCTAGGATGTCCTACAACTTCAGGATTTGGGCTTGCAAAATATCCAAGAAAGGCTCTAATTTATGATTGAAATCCGTGGCCTGCTGTGCTGTGCCTCTTGCAACTTCATGACAGAAAACCTAGATGAAGCACTGGCAGAGAAGTAAGATGTCACCACTCTTTCAGTAATGGGTAAATACCAAGAGAGCTCAAAGTTTGGCAGTCTTGCCAGATTTTGTGTCAGCACCAGTTGTATATTATTACTTATTAGAACTGGAATTTACAATAATGATTTACTGACCAAATCTTGATTCCACATTTCCTTCCAATTACAGCCAGGATTTCCATGATCTGTTTTGTAACTTGAGTACTCCCTAAATTAACCTACAAGGTCTTTAGTTTAAAAGTATTCTCCACTGGCATATCTGAGGACTCTGTTTTAAGGACTTTCAATATTCTACAAAAGGAGAAAGTAGTCATTGTTCAGACCTTAGAAGTCCCTTTTATGATCTTTGACCTTTTCATAGGAATATTTAATACTCTCTTCTGTGACATTTCAGTGATTAGTGAGTAGTTTAATACAATGATCCTGAATAAGCTAAAAATTGCTAAAATTATCTAATCTTTCAAACAAAGACTCACTAGTTCGGTCCTGACTTCCTTTTTTTTTTTTTTTTAGATTAAGTTACTCAAAATGGGCCTCCAAAATAAAATATAAAGATTCAGTATGAGGCAGTGCTGTCTTCTGATGTGCTGAGTGAGATAATTTGGAAAACTGCTTATTATGAGAGACATGCTTTGAATTTCTCAGTCTCAGATTCCCATAGCAATAGAATCTTGGTTTAATTTTAATTAAAATTAAGCTCTTAGCTTTTATGCTATCCTTACTTTCTCTTATTTGTTAAAAATTATTTTGGGAGATACTTTGAATAGATCTCTGGACACCTACTCTTTAACAAGTGTAAAGGATTCCATAGGGGTGGATTTTTTTATCCTTCAGAATCTATTGGATTTTGCTGGGAAGAGATGCAAATACCTTTGTTTACGAAGTATGAGATCTATATGAGATATATTTAGATTTAGGTAGCTGTTTCACACAAGTGGTTTTATATACCCCTCAAAAATGCAAATAACTGCAAATGCAGACACCATTTTTGTGAGGGCTAAACTGAAGGACTGGAATAAGTTCCCCCAAAGCAGTGGTGTTATAAATAGGTAATCCAGGATTTTTTCCTATCATGAAACACAGATAATGAGAAAGTTTGGTGGGGAAAACCATGAATGTTTCTTTTTATCTGAAAAGTTCTTGGTTAAATGGATAAAAGGTTGAGAACAGCTTGTACAGTTGAACTTGTCTTGCCTTGGTTAGACACAGTGTTTGGGCTCTGCTTGTGTGCAGTAGATAATGATGGCTGTGGTTTGTGTTTTCTCTTGTATAGCTCTGTGGAACAGTGGTAACACATACTGGAAAAGGGGTGAGTACCAAGCTCTGTAAATCAGTTCTAGGTTTATTATCACTTCAATGTTTCAGAGAGGGCTGCTGTGCTCTCTGTAACATGAGTCTGTAAAGTTTAGATATAAAACAATTACTGAAGCATGTTGATGTTCACATGAGGGGAGGGATGCCATCCAGAGGGACCTGGACAGGCTGGAGAGGTGTGCCCAGGCCAACCTCATGACATTCAACAAGGCCAAGCGTAAGGTCCTGGGTAGGCACAATCCCAAGCACAACTCCAGGCTGGGTGGTGAATGGCTGAGAGCAGCCCTGAGGA